>VXBC01006349.1:5350-24612 GCA_013399945.1 Ploceus nigricollis
GGGCACCGCGGGCCCGGCGCGCACCGGCACCGCCCGCCGGCCCGGGCCGCCCCCGCCGGGCCCGAGCGCGGCCCCTTCCCCGTGCACGAGTGCGTGTTCAGGGGGGACGTGCGGCGGCTCTCGGCGCTCATCCGCACGCAGGGCATCGCCCAGAAGGACAGTCACGGTGAGCGGGACGCACCGGGGGATCCGGGGCTCGGGGCCGCGTGCCGGTGAGGCGGGAGATGCGGATGCTGGACCGGGAAATAGGGAATTCATTGGGAGTTTTGCAAGGGAGTTTCCTAAGGGAGTGTGAATCCTCTTTAGGAAGGATTGTGGACAAGGGATGGAGGGAGAGGACACAGGGAATGGCTTCCACTGGCAGAGGGCGGGGATGGATGGGATATTGGGAATTAGGAATTGTTCCCTGGCAGGGTGGGCAGGCCCTGGCACAGGGTGCCCAGAGCAGCTGTGGCTGCCCCTGGATCCCTGGCAGTGCCCAAGGCCAGGCTGGGCACTGGGGCTTGGAGCAGCCTGGCACAGTGGAAGCTGTCCCTGCCATGGTAGTGATGGGCTTTAAGGTCCATTCCAACCCAAACCATTCCGTAATTCCATGATTTTTGTAATGTGAATGAGCACTGTCAGCTCCAGTACCAGCACTGTGCTGGCAGAGAGGCTTCTGACCAGGTGTTGCTCTGTGTCCAAGACCCACTGCATTTAAAAGAGTCATTCTTTTTTACGATGTCTGAGCTGTCACCTGTTTGCTTTGGGGGATGCTGAGTGGTTCCTTTGCCTGTTGGCAGAGCAGTTTTTGATATTTCCCCAGGCTACAAAAATTAATCCTTTTTTCCCCTTTCTTTTTTAATGCTGTGGCTCTGGATTTTGAGAGAGTTGTTCTCAGCTGCTCCTCTGCAAATGCTCTGTCCACAGCAGTGTCAGTGGCAGAGATGGAATCTGATCCTTGTGCTGCTCTGAAATTTGTAAATATTGAATGTCTTGCCAGGACATTTCAAAACGTTTTAATTTGGGGGATATTTAACAAATAAATCAGCCTGGGGGATCAGCTTGACCTTCATGGTTGGTTTTAATCTCTATTTTTAATAGTCGTTTCAAGAGTAACGTGATCCATTTCTGCTGGAGAGCTCCCAGTTCCACGTGTGTGGTGTCTGAGAAGTTGTGATAAAGGGGATGCTTGTGTTGTGTTTCTGATAAGGAGATCAGCTCTGCTTAATTGTGGTTGTAAATTCAAAAGGAGCAGGAAGGTGAAGGCTCTCTGGGGCTGGCACGGTGGCAGGAATGATGGAGTTGGGAATTCCAGCTGTGTCTGTGGTGGCACTGGGCACTGGAAGGCAGCTGAGGGCTGCAGAGTAACACAGGGCTCAGCTCCCAGCCAGGATGGGCAGGAGTGTTCCCTACAACTGGCACAGCTCTTTCCTAAGGGCAGAGCTCCAAATCCAGCTACAGATCTGTTTATCCTGCCACCTTCATTCCAGCAATCCTGCTAGAATGAAAGCAGCAGACTTGGGGAGGATTTTTCCCACTCGCTCTATTCCTGCTGCTGCTTCTCCCTGTTCCTCCTCCACTTCCCCTTCAAGCATCGCAGCAGCAGCTCCAAATCTTTCCTGGAAGGCACTTCCTGATGCCTCTTTGCTGTGCTGTCACCCTCAGTGTGTATCACACACACTGATTCCATCCATTTTTAATCCATATATAAATCTCTAATTAATATCTCCCTGCTTTCCCAGCTCTGTTCAGAGTCGGGACACTTTGGGGATGTCTCACTCATCATCTTCCTCCAAGTTTTTACTTGAACTATTAAAAAAAAACCTCCACAACAAACCTCTTGATGGCTTGACATTCCAAAGGCCTGAGTAACATTTCCCTGTTATTGTTTTCTTCCTGCCTGATTCCATCTGTCACTTGTTTACACACACTGGAACTGGGAATTATTGGGGGGACACTCCAGCTGATGATTTGCTCAGAAATAAGCCAGAGGAATCCTGGGATGTGCTAAGGATTGGACAGAGGGGAGAGAGAACTTATTGTTAATAATCCAGGCCTGTTTTATTGTTGGTTCAGTGCAGGAAAGCCAAATCCTGTGGAATGGGAGACTCCTGCTGTTCTGCTAAAAGCAATTGAGTGTTAATTGAGTGCCTACCCAGCTTCCTAAATTAACCTCCAAATCTCTGCCCAGAGGAAGGCCAGTGTCATTATTCCCAAATAGTGAGTTTCCTGGGAGAAGCCTGTAGCTACACCTAGTAGATGACTTATAGTTTGATTATAACATGCATTTCATAGCTTAAATCCTGAACAGACAAATCCTCTTGCTGGAAAACAGCCCTGGCTCCCTGTAGGTGTGCAGGTACCTCAGCAGAGGTGAAAGGCCACACCTGTGAGGGGACAGGTGCTGTGTTTGAGGTGTGCTTTTGGGCCAGCAGACCTTGTTTGCCCACCTGGATGGGCACAGGCAGGATTCCAGGAGCTGTTGGAGCACTCATTTCTTGGGAAAAGGGGCTGTGGCTGTGCTGGGCACTGATGAGGCCTCACCTCAAATCCTGGGGTCAGTTCTGAGGCCCTCACTCCAGCAAAGACCCTGAGGGGCTGGAGCGTGTCCAGGGCAGGCAACGGAGCTGGGAAGGGTCTGGAGCCCCAGGAGAGGCTGGGGGAGCTGGGAAGGGGCTCAGCCTGGAGCAAAGGAGGCTCAGGGGGGACAACTCCTGACAGGAGGGGACAGCCGGGGGGGTCGGGCTCTGCTCCCAGGGAACAGGGACAGGAGGAGAGGGAATGGCCCCGAGTTGTGTCAGGGAAGAACTGGGTTGGACATCAGCAGGAATTTCTCCATGGAAAGGATGGTCCATGGAAAGGCACTGGAACTGCCCAGGGAGGTTTGGAGTCCCCATCCCTGGAGGTGTCCAGGGAAGGGCTGGATGTGGCACTCAGTGCTGGTGACAAGGTGGGAATTGGGCACAGCTTGGACTTGGTGACCCTGGAGGGCTTTACCACCCTCACCGTTCCTGTGACTCCGTGATTTTGACAATGTTTCCCCTTGGGTCACGTAATTTGCATTTCCTGGGCACACAGTGTGGCTCCCTCTCAAATGTGTTCCTCAGGAAGGTTATTTCCATCCCTGCCAGAGCCTGGCAGCATCCAGGATTCCCAGTGCTGTGCTGGCTCCCAGATGTTGGAGCAGCTATTAATAGCAGCAGGAGTTGAGCTGGGTTAGTGTATAATGAGCTGGGCTGTGGCTGCCTGGGATGCTGCCAGTGTCCTGCAAGGATGAGATGCAGGACACCTTGAACAGCCCTGTCAGCCCCTCTTGGGCAAGCAGGGCAGAGTTCCCGTCTCCATCCGAATTCCCCTGATGCTGCAGGGTGCTGGCATTCGTGTGGCAGCCTCTCCCAGATGTGCAGCACATCCTCTGCACAGAGCAGGTTCTTCCTGCTGACAAAATGGGAGTTAGAGAATAACTCTCAACCGAGTGTGTGTGTTAGAATTGCACCAGAAATTTGTTTTTCAGCTTTTTTTTTTCTCGACTGCTCCAAGAAGATGTTTAAATGTGCAAAATACAGTTAAATGGAAGAACTTTACATCCTTGAGCTGCCTAAATAAAGTGTGTCATGAGCCTGGTAGCAGCATTAATCCAGGAAAAACAGCTCTGGGTGCCTCACAGTGAATATTTAACAGCACAAATACCACCTGTGTCACAGCATCACCAGGAAAATGGGGACAGGTTTGAG
This sequence comes from Ploceus nigricollis, assembly GCA_013399945.1. NCBI lineage: Eukaryota > Metazoa > Chordata > Aves > Passeriformes > Ploceidae > Ploceus > Ploceus nigricollis. Next base: position 9,067 of record VXBC01006349.1, read on the forward strand.
AGGCTGCTGATCATCTCCAAAGGTTTCTTTGGAAACACACAAAAGGCAGCTTTGTAGTGAAGGTGCTGTTCCTTCTCAACATGCCCAGTGCTGCAGTTGTAAAAAATGAGTACTCAGTCTTTGAAAAATTAATAAAACAGGCTGTTAAATTTTTAATCAGTATCATATCTGTGAGTAGCTTTTAACCCAGATATGTCAGGCTGGGAAGGGATCAGACCCTTCAGCCCATGGGGAGCACAGGGGTTGTGTCTTTCTCAAAGACACCTCTGGACCTCTTTGCCTGCAGTGAGTTTCAAGATATCATTAAAAACCCTCTCTTGGCCCATGAAATGTGTCTCTATATATTTATTTTGACAATTATGATCCAAGCAAATGTCACTCCTCTGGTGGGTGTTGATGTGTTCCTGGGTTAGAGCAGGAACTGGAGTTTCCTAAGGAAGGGATTGCAATGGATTCTGGTGGCTTTAATCTCATCTCTTTTATTTCTGTGGTTTCTTTTAGGAAACACTCCTTTACATCTTGCTGTGATGTTGGGACATAAAGGTGGGTAGAACCATTTGTTTTGTTACCTTTTCAGTGATCCTGAAGATTTGGGGGCAAGAGGAAAAAAGGGTTTTTTTTCCATTTTCCTGAATGTGATCTTGTGTTTCAAGCTAGTGAGGTATTTCTAGGAAGAAGATGCCACATGGATTTGGAGGAGAAGAGTGGGAAAAGAAACCTGAGCTTTATTCCCAATATCCCACCTAACCCTGCCCTCTGGCACTGGGAAGCCATTCCCCCTTTCCTGTCTCCTCTTGTCCCCAGTCCCTGTCCAGCTGTCCTGGAGCCCCTTCAGGCTCTGAAAGGGGCTCTGAGCTCTCCCTGGATCCTTCTCCTCTGCAGTTGAACACCCCCAGCTCTCCCAGCCCGTTTATTGAACTGGAAATGGAATCTGGCTGGTGATTCCAAGCTGGTTTGCCTGCTCCCTGCAGAGTGATGTTCTTGTCCCGGGCACCGTTTAAGGAGCCATAAAAATCCCTCTGTGTCTTGGCTGGGTTAGTCAGGGCCTTTGTTTATCCCCACAGGAGACAGTTTATTCAGCAGGGAGGGATCTCTTCCTCCTCAGCCACTCAGCCTGCCACTGACTCACAGCTGCTGCATCTGGAATGACCAGTGCAGTTTCCTGTGGCACCTAGGGTAGGAAAATAACCCAGGAAGTCCCTGTCTTGGTGATGAGACAGCTGGGCCCTGCTGCATCACCTCCAGACGGCTCAGGGTGGCTTCAGTGACATGTGCTGAGGTTTCCCTGTGGTTGGAAACTGAAGAACCATTTCCAAGGAGCACATGGGAACGCTGAAACCCTCCTCGTCTCCTTCAGTTTTTCCACCATCATGGCAACCTGTGGATGGGGAATGCAGCTGTTGGTTCCACAGCTGCTCTGAGGCTTTCCTGGAACAGAGGTGCCTGTTTGCCCTCTTTAAATCCCAGATTCCCCAGGATGTTCTGGCACACAGGGATGTGCTGGTGCCTCAGCCTCCTCTGCCTCCCCTCCACCTGATGGGAGTTGCCCCAAATCTGTGTCCCCATGATCCATTCACCCCTTGGAGAGGGATGAAGGCCCTGAGGTATTTCTCTGCTTTGTGTGTGCAGCAGAGAGAGATGATGTCATACATTAAATATAAATATCCTTGTTCCATAGTGGTGTGTGTATCTGACATGCAGAAATATTATAAAAAGCAAGCTCCACATAACAGGAGGGACAAGTCTCTTCAGTGTTATATAATTGGTGGCTGATCACCAAATATTTTTAGTGGTAATATTAAACAGGGAAGTGCTGGAAGTACTTGCATAAATGGCTTTGTTTGTTAGAATGAGTCAGAACCCAGATATATGTTTTGATAATCTGTGTAATATTTCTGATATGAATTGCTTTGGTAGAGTTTTATTCTGACTGCCCCTGCTGCATCCTTTACTGTAAATAACTGTGGCTATTTTGTTCCAGAATGTGCCCACCTGCTTTTAGCCCATAATGCTCCAGTAAAGGTGAAAAACGCTCAGGGATGGAGCCCTCTGGCCGAAGCCATCAGCTATGGAGACAGACAGATGAGTAAGCACCTCTTCATTCATCCCAATTTGCCAGTTAATCCCAAATTGGGGCTCATTCAGAACAGGAAAGCAGAGCTCTCAAGCTGGGTTATTTTCCCACAGCCCTCTTCCAGCTCTCTGAAGGGTTTCTCCTAATCAGCTGAACATTTTATATCTGAACATGATCAGGCACATCCATTTCCTTGATAAGAAATTGCACTGGGTTACATAAGCAAACTGTTAACTCTGCTCAGACTGAGGGCATTGGGAAAGCTCTGCACGAGCATATTCTGGGTTTGGAATGGCAGTGACAGGATCCAAATGGATCTGGGCTGGGTGGCATCATCTCCTTGGAGCTGCTCCCCGTGGTCACAGGTTTGTTCATGTATCAGTTGCCAGTGGGATGTGGCTTTTAGGCTGCATCTCAAGAGGCCTGTGGGAAAATATAATTTATATATTATGTATTATTTAAATAGTATTTATTCACCTCAGACATGGAGTAGCAAAAGGAAATTATTCTGCTGCTGCTCACTGGTGGATGTTAATAGTATTTGGTATTACCATGTGTGGTGGTGCATTCCTATAACAGAAAACTCACTATATATTACACATATAAATGTATTATTAATATATTAATGCACTAGTTTGTAATCTACCAACAACATTCTCATGTCAGCTCCTCACTACTGATTTTCTCAGTGGAGTAGATGTTACTCAGTATATTTGTATCCACATATTTACTAATACCTGTGTAAAAACCCTCTTGACATGATTCTATAGTTCATTTTACAAGCAATTATTGAGGCTTTTCTTCCTGGGGTGATCCGAGCAGGTTAATGTGCAGTTCCTGTAACTGAGATTAATTCCTCAGCTCTGATGAAATGTTCCATTGCATTGTTGGGTTTAAGACCTCAAATAAGACACTCACCTATAATTACCAAACAAACAGAGTTCATGGATTAATTCCTGTGTAGTTTCAGCACTCCTGAGGAAGCTCAAGCAGCAGTCCAGGGAAAGTGTTGAAGAGAAGCGACCTCGGTTATTAAAAGCCCTGAAAGAGGTGAGTTGTGCTGACAAAACCAGATGGTGTGGAAAACAGTGACTTGTGCTCTGAGTATGAGCACTCTGGAAAACTGCCAGGAAGTTTTTTCCATGTTTTTAACCAATCTTTTGCTCTTAAAAGCAATCTTGGCTCTGTTTTAAGGGGTCACAGAATTGTATTTATTTTAAGACAATACTTCCTTTCAACTTCTAGAAATTCAAATATAAGGTTTGTGTAAGGCAGACCCGCTCATCATCATTGCAGTCTCAGAGCTAAAGAACCTTTATTCCATTAGATTTTTAAGGCTTTCTTTAATCTTGTGTCAATGAATAATTTCCTGGTCTGTTCAGTCCCCAAATGACTCTTGCCCAGTGATGGAAGAGATTTTTGGTTTCATTCTCCATCAGCATCCAGCATCCAGTTCCCCTTGGGCACAGTGAAATATTGCTCAGTTTGGGGACAGCAATTTGTAGAAAGCCAGTTATTTATCAAAAGTTAATTAAATTGTCCCTGTGAAAGCTGAGCTGTGTTGTGCTCCCTGAGCACCTCGTGGTGGGGTTGGCTCTGGCTCACACGTGCTCTGGAGGCACAGGAGGTCTGACCTGATGACTTCAGCACATTTCCACGAGGCCAGTGGCAGCTGGTCTTTGCAATACTCCTGCCTGAAACTTGACTCATTAATTATTGTATAATTAATTCTAATTCCGTGGGATTGGTTGGGATCAATCAAAGCAAGCAGAGAGCTCCATAGGTGTTTTTTAAACAAATGTTTACAATAAATCTTTTGCAATCCAGGGCTTGATAGTTGAATTAGTATTAAGAAACTATTAAAAATGTGAGTTCAAATGAGTTACATCATTTTGTCATTATTGATTCTGCTGCAGCTAAAGCTTCAATGATGTTTAAGTTCAGTACAAATTCAAGTACAACATTAGAGAAAGTTTTCTTTGCCAAACACAACTCCTGCCTGTCTTCCAGCAAATTTTACAGTTATTTAGCCTGAAAAGCTTGTTAACACATTCTTCTTTTCTTCTCAGCTAGGTGACTTCTATCTAGAGCTTCACTGGGATTTTCAAAGTTGGGGTGAGTGCTTCCATGTCCCTTCCCCAGGGAGATAATGCAATCAGCCTGCAGCACACTTGTTCTCCTCTGCTTTGTGCTGGAACAGTCACAGTGCTCAAGATCTGAGTCCTGAGGGAAGGACACACAACTTTTTCCTGATTTATTTTTGCTTATTCACTTTTGGAGCTGAATTCTCTCATCCAGTGACTCAGTAAGGGGGGGAAGTAGCTCTTTGCTTTAAGAACCTGGGCCATGGAAGGTATCCCTGCCCATGGCAGGGGCTGGGATGGGATGATCCCCAACCCAAACCACTCTGTGATTCCATGATTTTATGTGTTTTGTTAATTTAGTAATTATTATTAATACCTTGGACCATTTGTATGTTTGTGGCTGTTCTGCTTTAATTGGAGCCAGGCTTTCCCTTGGTGCATTATATAAATTGTTAAATCCCAGAATTCAAGCTATGAACAGCCACAGTAATTAGGATTTATAAATGGTTTACCTGTGATGAAAATACAAATTCTGTTGGATACTGGAAGTGGGGTGTGCAATTACAATAACAAAAAAAAAATTATCAAATAGAAATGCCCCTGATGTTGTGTTTGGTTGAGATGATGATGGAAAATGCTGTATCTGCATTAAGACACATCCAGAATCAAACTGATGGAATGGTTTTAATGGGAATACTTTGCAGAGAGATCTCAGTGCCCTGATTGCTTTTTCTCTCCCTCCTTTAGTGCCTTTACTTTCCCGAATTCTGCCTTCTGATGCATGTAAAATACACAAACAAGGTATAAATATCAGGTGAGTGCTGCTGCTTTTGTACCCAAATACTTGTGTGCCAGGGAAAAGCTGGATCCCAGTGAGTCTGACAGAATCCCTGAGGAGCCTGGGCACATCCATGACACAGCACTGTGCCTTGGAATTTCAGACTCTCTGGTTATCTCTTTTGAGCTGAATGTAACTTAAATATAGAGCAAGAGCAGTTCAGCTGGATAAGGCTTTATCTACCAGATGTGCCAGTGAAAAACAGGGATTGGGTATTTATAACAAAATTGCAAATAAATTCCAGTATTCTGTGGGGAAGTGTTGCTGCTCCAGTCTGTAGTTAAAAAAAAAACCCAAAAAGTGATATAATTTCTCTCTTTAAGGTGTTTAATGTGATAAATTCTCAAACTCAGTAGGGGGTTTCAGGAGTCTCTCCAAGCTCAGCTCTTTTTAGTTTGGAATCAAATGTATTTTCTGGCATTTTCTTTAGGGGCTAAAATTTAAAACAAAGAGGTAAGAATATGATCCTGGAGATTCAGTCTGTCAAAATATTTGTTCTATTAAAGGGGCAGCTTGGGTGTGTAAAGTGAATTTCTAGGTGAAATTTGATTCTGGGGCTGTTGCTTTCCTTCTCATTTCTGAATGCTCTGCCTGTATGAAGCCTGAACTGAGGGGAAATAGATAAATACAGGTTTTTCCTTGGAATCAGAGGCAGATCTATGGGGAGTTTTAATCCCTCACCACTTAAGAGTTTTGAAGTCAGCCAGTTCAGGTTCTTTAACCACCTTTTTATGAGAAATAAATGCTCTGGCAGTACTGGATATGAATTGTTACAGAGATCCATGGTCTCAGCTCCATCTTCTTCCAGTTACTCAGGTCTGCAGGAGCATTTCTTTGGTGTTGGTGAGGGAGAAAAATAGAAATAGCAATGAAAATAAATCAAACTTTAAAAAATGACTTTGTTTCTGAGTCCTCCTCAGATTTTGGGTCATGTCCCAGTGTTACTCAAGTCAGGACCCTGCTGAGGAGTTGTTTCTCAGTGTGTGGCACTGAATAAATTCTCTCCCCCTCCCCTCCTCATGCTGGCAGTATTAAATACAATTTTCTGAAGAAAACTTTACCTTTATAGCAATTTTTTATCAATTTCTGCATCCAGGCTTCACTTACGAAATCCTATGAAAACTCAGCCCTTTATGTGTTTGTTTGCCATTAAAAAAATTCACTTTTCTGATGAAAGCTGAATTTCCTCCTGCATTTATGGGTAATTTTTGTGAAATTTGGGGTTGTTTTCACAGGCTGGACACAACTCTGATAGACTTTACTGACATGAAGTGCCAACGAGGGGATTTAAGCTTCATTTTTAACGGTGACGCCGCACCCTCCGAATCTTTTGTAGTTTTAGACAATGAGCAAAAAGTTTACCAGCGAATACACCACGAGGTAAAGCTCTGGGAAGGGGTGGGACACATCCCAGGCTTTTTTGGGAACGTATGAAACAAAATTTGCCTCAGAAACACCCAGAGAACTGCAAACCAAAGAATTTTTACCTCAGTTGTTCCAACTTGAGCTGTGAAGGTGCCATCGAATGTGAAATCAGCTTTGAATCCAGATTTCTGGTTGAGGAAAAGCTGGGATGGGAATAGACTGGAAAGATGTGGTTTAAATTATGATGTGCTGCTTCTAATCTTTCCACTGGGCTTAACTTAGGTGTCCTCAGGTGGGTTTTCAGACCTGTTCCCACTGCTTTGCATCCTTTTAGTCACTCCATGGCCAGTTCAGCTGACAACAACGTGAGGGTCTGACTCACTGGACCCCCTGTAATTAGTCAAGTCTTTAATTACAGCTTTATCCCCCAATCGCTTAAACAGATGGATTATTGCCTGTGGAAAGGGTGTGGCTGCTGAGCTGCTGCATAAATCCCATTGGGATGCTTTATTCACATTAATATTCAAGATTAAACTATTTGGAAACCATTTGGCCAGAGGTTTTATAAAACTGCTTGAAAATGCAGGAAATGCTGCTTCTGGGAAAAGATCCAAAGGACAAGGCTTATGGATTTGTATTTATTGGTGGATCTTTAGAGGAAGCCATAGTTGTCTGCTGAGTTCTGCTGAGTACTTTGGAATTTTTCTTCCAGGAATCTGAGATGGAGACAGAAGAGGAGGTTGACATTTTGATGAGCAGTGATATTTACTCTGCCACCTTATCCACCAAATCCATCACGTTCACACGGGCCCAGACAGGGTGGCTCTTCAGGGAGGACAAAACTGTGAGTGGGGAGGAAGCTCAGAGCCTGCTGCTGGGCAGGAGGGAGGAGGGAAAGGCACTGCAAGAAGCATTAGAGCAGATTTCCTGGAGAGACTCTGGCTGCCCCATCCCTGGAAATGCCCAAGGCCAGGCTGGACAGGCCTTGGAGCAGCCTGGGATGGTGGAAGGTGTCCCTGCCCATGGCAGGGAGTTGGAAGGGGGTGGGCTTTGAGGTCCCTTCTGGCCCAAACCAATCCAGGATTCTGAAAGGATAAGGTTTTCAGGACAAAGGAAAAATCCCTCTCCCTGTATCCCCAGTTATCACAAGTTCATTCCATGTGGAATCTGTCTGCTGGACTGCCTTCAGCAGGAAAAAGGAGGAAGAAAGATTCTCTAGCTGTTGGGCAGGGGGAGGACAGGTTGTGCTGGGAATGGTTTTGTTCCAGGAGGCTCTGATCTCTGCAGGTTGATTCCAGGGAGTGCAGGAAGGATTCTGTGCGTTCCTGCTGGAGAAAGGCAGGGATGGGAGTGCTCTGGAAAGGGATTTCACTCAAATTCTTCAACAATCTCTGTCTTAAAGCTTCCCTTCATAAGAAGTACCTGTTCCTGCTGGATTTTTGGGATTGCCCACTGCCAGCCCATGTGGGGGGCTGGGGGAATTCCAGCTCAGTCCCCAATTTCCCTTATTGCCATTATTTGATACGCAAGAATCAAAATGTTTTTATTTTATCTTCTGTGAGTCATTAATGTCCCGATTCCTTTCGTGCAGGAAAGAGTAGGAAACTTCCTGGCAGATTTCTACTTGGTGAATGGACTTGTGCTGGAATCCAGGAAAAGAAGGGAACATCTCAGTGAGGAGGACATCCTTCGGAATAAAGCGATCATGGAGAGCCTGAGCAAAGGGGGAAACCTCATGGAGCAGAATTTCGAGGTATAAGTGATGAATTTTGCCCAGGATGTGGGAGAATAATCTTGCACACCCCTCCTCGTGGTGCAAAATACATAGATAATGTTTTTATTTTCTTTTGATTGGCATAATCTAAAAATCATAAACATGACCCACAAGTATAATTTTGGTGATACATTAATGAATTACCCTGATTAGTGCACACAGGGAGGGATTTCTGTGGTTATATTGGGTATTCAGCCTTAATTTGTCTCTTAGAAGAGATGAGGGGTTTGGCTGTGGCAAATCAACTTTGGATTCTTTTAGACCCAGTGTTGATTGTTGGGAATGAAAGGGAAGCCAGAAAGGCAATCGTGCTCCTTTGAGCTTCATTAAAATGGGAGGAAGCCTGTGATTAGCACCAGGAAATCAAGAGCTCTTCAGAACGAGCCAGGCTTCAGCTGGGAACACACACAGAGCTTTTAAAGTGATTAATTTATTTCTGTGTGAGCTGGAGCTGCTGCCTTGGCACTCAGAGCCTTGAATTAACTCATTATGGTGGAGCAGCACAGCCCAGTCCTGTAGAAAGTGCCCTTGGAGGCCAAACACCTCAGTGGGGGCTGAGGGCAGGGGCTGGCATGAGCAGGGCTGTGGCTGTGGCTGGAGCTGAGGGGCAGCTCCAGGTGGGAATGGCAGGATGAGGGCCAGGAGCACTGAGCTGAGCTGTGCTTGTCCCGCAGCCCGTGCGCCGGCAGTCGCTGACGCCGCCGTCCCCCAACACCATCTCCTGGGAGGAGTACATCTCTGCAGAGAGTGGCAAGTGAGTGCTGCTGGGTCTGCCAGGGATTCCAGGGACACCTCTGCATCCCTGGCATGGGGATGGGGGGGCCTGCTGGGGGTTTTGGGTTCTCCACTTGGTGGGTGCTGCTTGGGTGTAGTTTTGTGGAGAGGGAGGAACTGGGTTTGGTGTCTCAGAGTTTGTTCTCCAGAGGGCTGGGAAGTGATCCTTGTGTGTGGGAACAGTGTCAGTGCCTCAGCTACAGGCAGGGAATCCTGGAGTGTTTTGGATTGGAAGGGACCTTAAAGCCCATCCAGTTCCACCCCCTGCCATGGGCATTTTTGGGTAGTGGTTAATAAACACTTCCTGTAGAGTTTATTAACACCATATTTATGAGGAATTATTTTATTGGAGTAGTTTCCCTGTTTTTGTCTTGTCTCCTGGTGTAGCAGAGCTCAGAGTAATCTAAATTAAGAGTTTTTTTATCTTTATTCTGCACAGCTTTACAATAAAGCAAACCCTTTGAAAGTAGGGATTCCTCCCTGATGTTTCCCAACCCACGTCTGTTTTCCTTCCTCTAAACCCAGGATTTCCCTGGGAAACACTGACTTTGCCTCTCCCTCACAGAGCTCCTCACCTGGGCAGGGAGCTGGTCTGCAAGGAGAGCAAGAAAACCTTCAAAGCCACGATAGCAATGAGCCAGGAATTCCCCTTAGGAATCGAATCGTGAGTCGAAGCTCCTGGCCACAGGAGTTATTCCTGTCGGGGATGTTGTAACGTGTTCATGAGCTGCAGAACCCTCCAGATCCCCAGGGATGGGAGCTGGGAGTGCAGTCAGGCTGTTGAGCAAGGAATCCCTTAAACTGGGGAACTGGGAGCTGCTGGGGCAATCGGAGGAGCCAAGCCCTTGCCTGGCTTGATAAGAGCAGAGTTTTGGGCAGGGTTATCAGCAGCTGGTGTCTGATCCCACAGAATTCTGAAATAATTTTTTCCCTGTAATAAATTTTAGCACAAAATTGTGTCCCCTGACCCAGTGCAAAGCCAGGTCAGTTCCACATGTCCATGGAGAAGGGGGGTGGTACCTCATCCTCATCCCCTGTGGAAAATGAGGACGAGGAATTGCTATCCTGGTGTTGGTTTGTTGTAATTCTGGATGTGGGGTGACCCTGAAGCCCTGGGATGGAGAAGGGGGATGATGTCATTGTCACCTTCTCTGTTCCCTGGGCCCTTTGGATCATGTTTTCCTGTCCAGAGGGATAGGGTGTGTGTGGCAGGAGGATCTGTCACAGGCTCTGCTCTCCTTTGCAGGTTGTTGAATGTCTTAGAAGTCATTGCACCCTTCAAGCACTTTAACAAACTTAGAGAATTTGTTCAAATGAAGCTTCCACCAGGCTTTCCTGTCAAGTTAGGTAAGAGCACACAGCAGCTCCTGGGGCTTTCTATATCCAGAATTTTAGGTTGGAAAAGCCCTCTGAATCCCACCATTCCCCAGCGCTGCCAAGGCCACCACTGCCCCATGTCCCCAAGTGCCACATCCACACAGCTTTGAAATCCCTCCAGGCATGGGGACTCCTCCAGGAGGGAAAACCCTTTCCAAGAGAAATTTTCCCAAACATCCAATCCAGATCTAAACATGTGCATTTATTCTTGCAATATGTCCAGAAGGTCTTTTTTTGAGTTTTGGGGAAGAGCTCTCACCTACGAATGTGTTGCTGGAGAGTTCAGGAGCACAGAAGTGCTGGGGACTTGCTCCAAGGGCAGTGGGATGTGCTGGATTATTCCTGCATTAGGGGAGGATCTCAGTGTGGAGTATTTTGTAACATTCCTGTGTTTCCTTTTCTTGAAGGATTACTGGTGATAGATTTATTTTACGTGAAAAATAGAAAACTATTGCACTTGTAACAGATGGAAATGTCTAAGATCAGCTTATTCATGGGATAGGTGATCTCAGAAGCAGTAGCCCCTTTCCTAAGGGATGCAGGGTTTCTGGAATTGCAGGGAGCTGTGTGAGCAGGTAGGCTGTGCTCTACCTGTGCCATATTTGCACAGCATTCCAGAGCAGTTTGGGTTGGGAATGACCTCAAATTCCAGCTCATGCTCCCATTCCCATGGGCAGGGGCACCTCCCACTGTCCCAGGCTGCTCCAAGCCCCGTCCAGCCTCGCAGGGGTGGGGATTGGTGCCATTCCTGGCTGTCCCTTGGCGCTGACTGTGCCCTGTCCCCGCAGACATCCCGGTGTTCCCCACCATCACGGCCACTGTGACGTTCCAGGAGTTCCGTTACGACGAGTTCGATGACTCCATCTTCACCATTCCCGACGACTACAAGGAGGATCCCAGCCGCTTCCCGGACCTCTAAGGGGCTGGGAGCTCCTGGGAACGCCCACCCCGGCACCCCAGGGCCAGGGAATGGCTGCACCCCCAGCAGAGCAGAGCCGTGGGGCACAGGAAGGGATGAACTCGTGAGCCCGCAGCCAAGGGAAGGAGCAGCAGTGTGGATGTGCTGGCACTGCACTGGGCATCCAGCCCCTCCAGCTCCCTCTTCCCAGAGCCTCCTGCTGCCATCCCCTTCGGCACAGCCACCCCTGGCTCGGGAGCTGCCACCCCCAGCTGGGAGGAGCTGCTGGTTTTTAAATTTTTTACACTTGTGGTGATCCACGAGGCACTGCTGGACCTTGGCACCGAGCTGGGGCTGGGGGTGAGGTGAGCCCCCCTGTCCTTGCCGTGCTCCCTGTTCCCTGAGCTCCCAGCTCAGCCACGGAATGTTGGAAGGTATCCTGAAGGAATGCCTTGGCTGTAGATGAATGAACCAAATGGGCACCACTGACACTTGGATTTCCTCCTGCACCCCAGGCAGAGCCAGCTGTGCTCTGCAGGGAGCGAGGCACCTCCGGAGCGCCGGCCCAGCCTGGTGCTGTCCCTGCCTGATCCCTTCATTCCCCCTCCCCTCCCTGCTCTCTGCTTCCTGCCTGGCTCTTGGGCTGGTGGGGAGCACTCCAGGGCTGCCTGGCCAGGAATGTCACTTGTTGTTAATCCTTTATTTGACCCTCACTTGGCAGAGGTGTCCCAGAAAGGCTGAGCACCACCAGGTCAGGTGGAGAGAGCTGGGAAAGGCTCAAGCATTGTCCCTTCCTGCAGGAGGAGCTCTCCCTGCACTTGGGGCCAGGGTGGGGGGACCTTACAGCTTTCACTGGGGTGTTCCCACATTCATTTCCTGCCTCTTCGTGCTTAAATCACAGAGAATCCCAGACTGGTTTGGGGTGGGGGGACCTTAAAGCTCATCTTGTCCAGCTCCCCTTCATGGATGGTTCAGTACTCCAGCTCCTTGAGCTTATTCCCATTCCCAGTTGTTCCAGTCTCCTCATCTAATAATAATCCACCTTTCTGGGGTTTGTTAGGCAAGATTTGTGCAGAGGGCTGATGGTGCTATTTGTTTGTATGAAGAAATTTAGATTCAAGTGCTGTGGTGTCATTGTACAAAAATGTAAATATTTTCCAAATTATATTCTTTGTGCACTGTAGGTAAAACTTTTCTGGAATTCCATAGAGTTAAGGATCAAAGTTTATAATGAAGAGGATCATTAATGCTCAGTGGAGGGAACAGCTGTGCTGAGCACGAGGGACAAGGGAGCAAGGGCACAGGGCAAGGTGTCAGGCACACCTGGGAGCAGGGAATGCCAAACTGCTGGAATCTCTGATCCATCCCAAAGAGGCTGCTCTGGGGAGGGACGTGGAGGAAGCCCAGGGAATCACTGTCAGCAAAGTCCAGGAGCACTGGAGTGGGAGGGTGGGGTTGGTCCTTTCCCAGCACCTCTGTGAACCTGGGGAACCAGGGGAGCACTGGGACGTGTGGTAATAGGGAAACCCTGGGACAGGGAAGCTCTGGGACACTGCTCTGGGGCTGTGGCTCCGTTGGGACAGGGGAGCAGTGCAGCTTTGTTGTTAATTCAAACTCAAATCCAAAAGGAAACTTTAGGGAAAACAAGCAAAGGGAAATGACTCCTGCAGTGCCGTGTCAGGGCAGGTGTGGAGCATCCTCTGGGAATGCTGGAACTTGTTCTCCCAAGTAATGATGAATTCCTGACGTGTTTCACACCTCTGGGATGAACTGACACCATCTGTGCTGCTCCTGGGAGCCAAGTGGGATCCTCTGGGCCATGGGGATGTCCGTGGGGCTGAGCTGGAGCTCGGATCAGTGCCTGTGGGGCAGCGCAGGGCTCTGTCCCTTCCCGGGGGTCCCCTGTCCCCTCCCAGGGGTCCCTTCAGGATGTTTTGTGTAGCTGCAGGACCTGGGCCAGGTGCCACACAGGGACCCCATTCCTTGGGAATTCAGTGAAGGTGAGGGGTTCCTCCCCGAGGTGAATGGCAGGGCTCCCTTTGCTCAGTGGTACAGGGAGGATCCATGGGTTTGTGTTTCTTTGCATTTTTGGTCACCCCAAATTCATCCCTGGCTCTATGGAAGCGTCGCTGGGGCTGTGGGGCCTGGGCAGTGCAGGGTCCCAGGGTGGATCCTGGCCTTGGAACTGGACAACAAAAAGGGTTTTGGGTGGGATTGAGGCTCCTGTGGCTCCGTCCCCTCTGGACCAGCCCTCAGAGGAGGCTGGTGGCCGTGGGGTGTCTGCCCAAAGCCCAGGGCAGGTCCTGGAAGTGTTTCCTGTGGTTCCTGTGGCCTCTGGCTGCAGACCTGGGGCATTTTCACCCCCCAGGACACGGCTGCTCCCTGGGACACTTCCAGGGGCTGCAGGAAGGTTGCAGGAAGCTGCTCCTAAGGCTTGTTCTGCCTTGCAATGTGGGCATAGCTGTGGGGCTGTCCTTGTTCTGGGTTACCCCAGGAAATCCTGGCTGCTCCTGCTCTCCCTGTGGAGCTGAGGGATGGGAATTCCCTGGATTGTTCCCCAGCTCCCAGGGCAGCCCCGTGGGCTCCTGGAGCTGCTCTCAGTACTTTTCCCTCCTCCTGGGATGTGCTTCCTGTCTGAACATTCTGGGTGAGGAGTTCTCACACGTAGGGACACCTGGGCATTCCCAATGGATGCACTGCAGGAATTCTCAGTCAGAGGGACACTGGGATGAGCCTGTGGATCCCAAGGGGCTGCCCATGTTGAGATCCATGTTTATATCCATGTTTTCTCCACTAAAGCCTGTTTTTGTCACTGGGTTGTGTTGCATGGACACAGGGAATGTTTGTGGATGTGTCTCCAGGGTGTTCCCAGCCCCAGCCTGGGGCACAGGGTCCCTCCCCTCTCCCATGGCTCTGGGAAATTCCTTTTCCAAGCAGCATTGATCCAGCAGAGCCTCACCTCGGCTTTTCCCATTCTCCTGGAGGCCAGGCCAGGTGTTCCAGGAGGGTTTGGTCCCTGGGAGTGAGCACAGATCCATGGATCGTGTCCATACAGCAGCTCCAGCTCATCCCTGTGCCCTGGGAATGTCAGGGGGACCAGGAGCAGCCCTGGACACCCCAGCTGGAGTTGGTGTCCAGGGCAGGAGGAGAAGGGAGCTGGGCCAGGCTGCTGGGAATCACATCCCGCTGCTCCTGGGGGTCGGGGCTGCCCAGGCTGGGGCTCCCCTCCCACCACTTCTTTTTTTCCTGAGGTTTTTTATGGCTCTTAAAAGACAACCAGGAACTTTGCTCAACCCAATTCCGACCTCACTGCGGAAGGATCCCGCGGGTTGTTTCTGAACCAAACTGTTCCTCTGGTCTTCCAAGCTCCTGCTCTGTCCCGTGGCAAAGGGAACCCCCTGGATTTCCTCCCCCGGAGCTGCTGTCCAGCCACTGCACTCCCAGCACAGCAATTCCCCATTCCTGCGTTGAGTCTGTTCGTCCTGCCCGGATGTGTTTGTGCTGGAATCCCCCCGGATTCCGTTGATATTCCCAGCCACCCTCTGTTATTTTCTGTCTCTGCTCCTGAGTTGTAATTCCCGCCAGGAGAACTGCGTTATTTAATCCGGATTAACCAATTCCTGTAATGCTGCAGTTTCACTTTTCTTTTCCTGACAGTTTGTAACTCCCATGGAAAACGAGTCACCTCTCTTGGTTTTCCTGTCGTCCGCTCCCTGGTTTTCCCTTCCCTTCACTCATAGTCACTTTGGGTTGTATCATTTGTTAGAATAAAGACCAAACTATGCTGTTGGATTCGGAAACTGCTCCACCTGTGCAATCCAGGCTTCCCTCTCCTGTCCCGCCGGGCCTCGGCTCCGCTGTGGGAGCAAGACGGGAGGGGAGGGAGCGAGCTCCTGCTGCTGCGTTCTGCAAGGGCATTTTCTTGGTCATTTTTTAAATAAAATCCTGCATTTTCATTACAGCCTCTTCTCGGCCCTCTGTGAATCCCAGGTTTATGGGGAAAGGATGCAGGGAGCAGTTCCTGGCCTCACCTGGAGCTGAGGGAGCAGGTTGGGAACAGCTGCCTGGGAGGGAGGGGGGAAAAGGAGCCTGAAATTCACTGAACTCTGCTCAGTCCTTCCACAGATTTCAGCCTGGATGGAGGCTCCTCCATCCAGGAACAGCCTCCCCTGGATCAGAGGCTGGACAGTTCTGGGGGAATGGAGAGCAAAGCCTGGATGTCCATAGAGGCTTTGGCCTTGCAGGAGGGTGGGGAGGTTTGAGAAGATTTTTGGTTTGGTATTTTCTTTTGGCTTTGAGGGAGACTGCTTGGGGGTTTTGGGTTCTTCTGGGTTTGGGTTTTCAGTTTTTTTGAGGGATGGC
>VXBC01006349.1:24626-40667 GCA_013399945.1 Ploceus nigricollis
GGGGGGTTTGGACCGATGGGGTTGAGGTTTTTAGTTTTTAAATTTAGCCTTGCTCTCCTGCCCCCAGCATCAGCCCCTGAGCTGAGAGGGATCAGGGCCTCCCTCTGTAGGTACAGAGCTGCTGATGGAAAATCTGTTTCTAAAGGGGCAGGAAAACTTCCAGGAAGGGCTCCAGCCACTGCCAGTTAAAACAAAGACTTTTATAACTGCAGTTGTGGCCCTGAGCTTGCTCCAAGTGCTCCCTGCCAGGCAGGGTCTCCCCAGAGCCTCTCTTGCTTTTCATCCACCAGCACTCCCAGGTCCTTCCCAGCAGTCCCATAAACCTCCACATTCCCATTTTAACCCATTCCCCCCCAAAAGTAAAAGAATTCCTTCTTCACTGTAACAGGGAGATGGAAAAGTCCCCTGTAAGGAATGAGGTAAAGTTTGGTGCACCCAGAGGTGGAAATAAAACCCAGCAGTTTTCTAGGAAGAGGAGTTGAAGTTTCAGGGTTTTATTATCAAAGTTTTGTAAAACATTTTCCGAAACTGTACATCGACATGGCACAGACTGTCGGCTACTTTTGTCTCTTTACCTGCACAAAAGTAAAAGCTCTGGAGCTGCTGGAACTAAGGAACAGCTTTGGGTAACTACTCTGCAAATACCATGGGATCACCGAGTGCGGGAGGGAGGGAACGGCCGGGACAGGAACACGAATTTATCCGTTTGTACAACTTGAGATCGAGTAAAAAGGACATTATCAATGGACTTGCTTTAAAAACAGACCAAGGTCATTTTAAAATGCACTCCCTGCTGCAGTGGGTGAGCTCCCGAGCCCCCAGCCCTGGGTGAGGCTGCTCCCCCAACCCTCCCTCACTGGGCACGGCCAGGATTCCCCTTCCCAAGGTCAGATCGTTCCAGCTCTCCCTGGGTGGAGCTGAACGGGCACGTGGAGAGAGAGCCCTCAGGAAGATCAGGGCACAGAACCCTGGGCAAAGCCAACCAAAACCCACCAGGAAACCAAACCCAACCAAGCCCAGCACATGGCTTAAAACCAGAACTAAAGCCAAGAGCACAAAGAGCTGGTGCAATCCAAGGCCAACTCCGGAGTGTCCGGGAGGCCCCGGGCAGCCCCTCAGTGGCTGCAGGACAGGAGGGCTGTGCCACACTCCCAGGGCATTCCCACAGGACAGGGGGGCTGTGCCACACTCCCAGGGCATTCCCACAGGACAGGGGGGCTGTGCCACACTCCCCACACTCCTGGGACACTGCCACACTGCTGGGCCCTGCTGGCTCAGCCCGGGACACTCCGGAGGGAGGGAAGCAGGGAGGGAGGGAGGAGGGGTGGCCCAGCCCGTGCTGTGGGAGGGACCTGCAGCCTGGCCCGGCCCCAGCTGGGCCCCTGGAGCAGGGGATCCCTGTCTCAAGCTTTGGGTGTGAGTTAGTATCGGGATGGACAGACCATGGAGAGCTCGGAGCTGGATACATCTAGGTTGAGGATTAACAAGTACAGCATAAAGGATCACACTGGAGGGGCTGTGGAGGGCTCAGTCACTCATGTCCATGTCCTCCTCGTGGTGGTCATCCCCGTTCACCTTGGATTCCCTGCCCGGATCCCCGCTGCCCTTCTCAGCTCCAGGCTCCTTCCCTTTGGGGGAGGGAGCATCTGCCACCTTCTTCTCCTCCTTCTTCTCCTTCTCGCTGTCGTAGCCCTGTTCCTCCTCGTCGTAGTCCCTTGTGACCTGCTTTGCCAGGGAAAGGGACACGTTAGCACTTCCCTGTGGGCCGGGGCAGGGGGGATGTGGGGCAGGGCTGGGAGCAGCTCCAGGGCTTTTTGGAACATACTTTCACATCCTTGTCGCTCTCGGATTTCCGGTCTCGATCCTTCTCCTTGTCTTTGCTCTTCTTTTTCTTGCTCGTTGACCGCTCCCTCTCGTCCCTGCTCCTCTCCTTGTCTTTGTCCTTCTTCTTTTCCTTTTTATGCCTATGAGGATCAGCAGGAAGAGGATGAGGCCCATCACCATCACCCCATTCCATGTGTCCAGAGCATTACCCACAGCAAACCCAAAGGAAAATGGCAGAGTGCAAGTAGGGAACAGGCTCTGCTTTCAGGAAATACCCAAAATCCCAACTTCTTAGCTCTGGCTCAAGGACAACACCACAAAGCCAAGGCTGAGCAACGCTGTGGCAAACAGAACCATGGAATCTCCTGAGCTGAAGGGCTCCAGAGGGATCATGGAGTCCAAATCCTGGACAGCAAGAACAGCAATGCTCCAGTGTTTTACAGAGGAGCACCTCGAGTCCCCCATCCTGGGACAGGGTCATAGAACACCCAGGCCACTCAAAATCAGCTGATTCCTACTGTGCAGAGCCAAAGGGGCTGGGAAAGGTGGCACATCCCACCCCTGCCACCCCTGGAACCCTCCTGACCCTTGGAGCTCCCAGCCAACCCCAGAGCAGCTCCAGAAAGGCAGCAAAGATTCCCCCCACACAGAATCCCCTGGGAGCCTCCCTGGAGGTCACAATTTGGGAATTCCCCACCCAGACACCATTCTTCCCAGCCAAGTGTTTCCCTGACCTTCTGGGTGACGGGGACCGGGACATTTTCCGTTTGGGAGACCTGGGCTTTTTCGGGGACCGTGTCCCGCTCCGGCTCCGCCGGCGCCGCCGTTCTCTGCAGGGAGACACAGGAGCTTTGGAAATCTCTCTGTATTTTTTTAGAGCTACAAATGCATCCCTAACTCCAACCCTAGCCCTGCTCACAGGGTACTAAAGAGTTGTTAAATCTGCAAGTTGAATTTGGAAGTTTTTTTAAAAACATGCAACACTTTTGCCTGGATTTATTCCCTCAATCAGGAAGAGCTTGGCAGTGACCCTGGAGTATCAAATTCTGACACAGAGCAAGGAGAAACTGTTGTAAACCCAAAGAATTTACCTCAAACACTGCAGGAAAATGCAAGTATCTTACAGACACAGGTGGCAGAGGTGCTGTTGTGCCTGTACCAGACACATCCTCATTGGAATTATGCTCCAATGGGATCCAGGCATAGTTTGGGTTGGAAGGGACCTCAAAGCCCAGCTCCTTCCATGGGCAGGGACACCTTCCACAGACCAGCTGCTCTATCACAAGAACATTTTTTTCTATTTAATATTGAAATGTATCAAAATCCTGCTGGGCACAGAGAGCAAGGAAAATCCCATTTCTGTACCTGCTTGTGCTTCTGGATCTTCTGGTTGTGCTGTAGCTTTTGGGGGGGGTTTTAGAACGTTTCTTTTCTTTCTCTTCCTTCTTTTTATCCCTTTTAGTAGAAGAGAGATTAAGTTTAAGTCACTTTCAAACAGCACTTCCTAATCTGGGAAAGGGATGCAGAGCTGGGAGGGACAGGGATGGCTACCCAGGCTGAGCCCCCCCAGGTGCTCCAGCCCCCCATGCCCTCCCTGAACTGAGCTGGACACAGCCCTGGGGGGACCCAGCAGTGGCAGCACAGGGGACAATCCCTGCCCTGCTCAGGACTGGATTCCCTGGAGTCATTACCTGGTTTTCGATGTGCTCCGAGACCTCCTGCTCCTCTCTCTGGAATGAGATCTCCTTCTCCTTGGACTTTTGGATCGCCTCCTGCTTCTGGATTTGGAATGGGACCTTCTCCTTGATCTGCTCCTGGAGCGTCTGCCAGGGACACACCAACATGGAGTCATGGGAGGGACATCTTGGGACTGCTCCCAGCCCAAGGAAACCCCCAAAACCAGCCTCCATCCACAGCTCTCCCTGTCCTGCACAGGAGCTCTGCACACTGAAATGTCAATAAAGCTTTGGAGCCCTAAATCAAACCCAAGAGTCTTCCCAAGAATGATTTTTGCAGGAATTCTAGGGAATTGCTCAGTCACCTGTGTCTGGATGAGGAAGGTGTCCTCCTCCTCCTCGAGCGTGACCTCGACCTCGAATGTCTTCGTTTTTCATCTTTTTTGTCTGGAAAAGGAAAAGCAGAATAAAAACCAATGTTTTGTTTTAATATTCAAAAAGATTTTCTAAAGGAAAAGGACCTGGAGCTTCATGTAATTGATATAAATCAACCTGATCTTGCCATTTGAAATGAAGGCTCATCTGTAAATTTCTTCACAAAAAGAACAAACAGAGGACAGGGACATGTTTGTGACACAAAATAACAGTTTTATGCAAAACTGGAGAAGTCAAAATTCAGAAAAAATCTTAAGTCAGTCAA
Organism: Ploceus nigricollis; assembly: GCA_013399945.1. NCBI lineage: Eukaryota > Metazoa > Chordata > Aves > Passeriformes > Ploceidae > Ploceus > Ploceus nigricollis. Next base: position 28,827 of record VXBC01006349.1, read on the forward strand.
AAGCTGACGGCTGCAGGGCAATGGAAAATCCTGTGAAAATCCCAGAATCTGCCATTTCCTGAGGGGCTGAAGAACCTGTCAAATGATTGTTTTGAATTTCCCACAAAAAAGCCTCAAGCTAAGCAAGAACAAGAACAGGAGCTCTGTTCTTTCCTAGAAACCATCAGGAGGCTGCAGAACTGATGAATATTCTGTATTTTCAGTGTTCAAGTTTCTGCCTCTCAGATTTGGGGGCTCTGACATTTGTGAGAGACCTGTTGGAGCTTGTTCTAAACTCAAACCTGCTGAAAGAAGCTTCAGGAAAGAGAATTATTTACAAATCTGCCCAGATTAGGAATGAGGATAAAGGAAAGCATCCCTGAGAAGCATCAGCAGGGTGCCAAGTGGTGAGGCCAGGAAATCCATGCTCCCTTGGAATATGAGCCAGCAGCAGGAACTTCCCTCAGGGAAGCTTGGGTGTTTTACAGCCTTCAAATCAGTGAATTTTGGGAAAATCAAGGGATTAATTCCAGCCCATTTCTGCAGGACACATGGAGCATCCACTGCAGGATGATTAAAAACCTAATAAAGGAATTCCCTACAGACCACAGGCATTAAGGCAGGGCTCTGCAGACCATCAGTTTTTAACTCAAACCCTAACAGTTTGACTAAAACAAACCCATCAGTTTTGGTCAGGTGCTGTGTCCAAGCCCCATGCTGGCTGGAATGGCTCATTCCAGGCTGGAATTACCTGGCTCTATAGCAGCAGAAATTAAGGACTGTGCTTCCCGGACTCTCTTCATGGCCTCTTCTATTTCTTTACTGGAGGTATCTGATTTCAGACTGGGGGACACGAGACCTGCAGCCACATGGTTCAACCTGGGCAACACAAAATTCCAAAATTCAGGACTCAGGAATCCAAGGGATACAGCTCTGCATTGTCAGACTCAACCAGTTCACAGGGTCAGGGAATCCTGGAATGGTTTTGGGTTGGAGAGACATCAAGCCCATCTCATCCCACCTCCTGTCATGGGCAGGGAACCCTCCCTAGCCCAGGGTGCTCCAAGGCCCTTCCAAGCTGGCATCAGCTCCAGCAGGACAGGGACTGGGCACTGAATCCCCATGGATATTCCCATGGAATCCCCCAGCAGTGCAGTACAAGGGTTTGGGAACACTGGTGCTTACTTTGGATCCACTGTGCTCATCAGTTTTAGGAGCTGATCTGCTGCAAGAGACTGTGAGGGAAAAACAAAGTTAGAACCAGGCTGGGAGATGTGAGAGCTCCAGAGAACCTTCCTTGGAATGTCTCCTGGAAGTTTTCCCAGCTGGAAAACCAGAGCAGAACACTCCCCAGCAAAGAGGAAAAGCCACACTGGGCTGGTGTGACTGGGGCTGCTGGGAGGGTGTGAACATCCCACACTGGGGCTCAGGGGATTTACTTTCCACAGCAGCCAAAGCCAGCCCTGCCTGGGTAGGATCAGGGATAAAACCACAAATGGATAAAAATACCAACAGATAAAAATACACTGCTGGGGTGTGTTGTATCTGTCATTATGGACTAGTAACTTTTTGTGCACAGGTTGTTTCTGTCACTGCCAGAGAACAGAGCCCTCTCTAAGCTGTCTGTCCACTTTAGACCTCAATGCCAACTTATAAGCATTTAAATATTCCATGAAAAAATGTATTTTACAGCCCTTAGGATAATCCAGGTATTATTATGATCAGTCACTTCCTGCACCAATGGGGTATTAAGAAGAAAATGTTTAATCCTCACTCATTTTTTTATAACGAACCCCAAGTTTCATTTTCGAAATGGTGGTCACAATCTGATGGTTTAATGTACAAAAATCCTCCATCACCCCAAATTTACATTTTTCTAATTTGCCTTTATTTTTTCATTTGTTATTTAATTTTCACCATCATTTGCTTGTTCTTCCACATGGGAATACATTTAAAAATTCAATGATGGCACTAGCAATGCATTAAATTATTGCTGCTTCTTGTTGCTGTGAAAATGTATTTGGTTCTTATCTCTTAAATATTTTATCTATATAGATATATTTTTATTGATATAAATATACTAAATATTATAGTACTTAAAAACCTTTTTTGTTCAGCTGTAACAACCTAATGAAGTTTCCTCACATTTTTGACACCTACAAAATTAAGAAGTCAAACTACTTTTTACTTGAAGAACAAGGCAGGTTCCTGGCCTGATAATGACACATATTTGAAATATTTCATTGCTATTCCCAAATTATTCCTTGGCCCCTTCCAACATTTAATTTGATATTCAAGCAGGTATTTTTCATTCCAAGCAGAAACCAATCCCTGGAGTTCCCAGGCAGTGGCTGTGAAGTGACACAAATGAAAACCACTCTCAGAGCAGGAAAGAGGGGGGCAATAAAGGATATAATAAAAGGAATGAGGACGTACCTGGGAGTTCAGGTTTGCTCCAGGAAGCCCAAGAGCAGCAAGGGCAGGGTCGAGAGCAGGAGCTCCTAAAGCAGCTAAAGGGACAGCACCAATCTGTGGCAGAGACAGCAGTTAGGGCACAGGCAGTGACAAAAATCAGGGAGATCACTGGGCAGGGGAAATAAAGGTGAAGGAATAAAGCATTCCAGGAAATGGAAGGGATGGTTGAAAATGAGGTTATTTTTCAATGCTAAAATTGAAATCTATTCCAAGTTTTTGAGGCTATTGCCCCATTTCTAATTAATTTTAGGGTTGAGATGGCCATGCTTTATGTTGAAAGGCAATTTAACAATACTGCATCCCTACAAATGTCTCTAATTTGGTTAAAAAGCTCCTGGGAGAGCAGAAGGCTCCCTAAAGCAGCTCATTTCCAGCAATTTCAAATGAGATGACTGAGACAGACACCCAAACCCAACACACACTGTCAAGATGTGCTTGAAACCCTGACTGTGCAGCACATTCCCCTAAAATGGATGTGTTGAACACATCTCACCAGAGGGGGTGGGAGCAGCCTGGGCTCAGAGACACAGCTGCAACTCAGGTGCCTCAACAACCATTTCCAGGATTCACATGCACAGTTTTTTTAGTGAGTGAAATCTTTAGGGATGTATTTGGTCCTTCCAACCCCTTCCCTGGGTTTCCAAGGTTAAATTTAGGCTCTTCCCTCCTGAGCAGCTCCATGGCCAGGGGGTCCTTCAGCTAAGCAGGAGCTGAGGTGGGTTTGAGAAGTGCAGGATTGATGAGGCTTTATTATGATTAATTTGCCTCCTGCACTTTGATTCTGTGCCCTGTTAAGAGCTGAGCTGTGACTCCAGCTTCTCCCACAGTGTGCAATTCTCACTGTTCATCTTCCACATGAATTCCTGTGGGTTCACACAACCAGGCTCCAATTTTCCCCTCAGCTGGAGGACTAATGAAGGGAATCTCACAGCTCGGCAGCTCCTTGGACTTGAGGAATTTAAAATCTGTGAGACCTCTACTGCTTGTCACATCTGTAAAGTACAGTGGGTGAGAGGGGTGGGAGGCACAAACAGGGCCCTGAGAAACCAGGAAATAGAGATATTCCATCTAACAGCTTGTCACTGTCGTGCCCCAATTCACATCAGAGCTGTCCCAATCCACCAGGGTCGATAAACCACTCTAGGAGCTGGAATCAACACATCAGTCCTGAAAGAAAGAGCAGGAATGAAGTGGGAATGCAGCAGAAGACACCCAGGGGTTCCCCAGCCTACCTGAGAGAGAGGGTTGGGAGTGGGCAGCAGGCCACCCCCGGGCAGCAGCCCTGCCACGGCATTAGCTGGTGCCAAGAGAGACAAAGCCTTAGTCTCATCAGGAATGACTCCTGCAGGGAAACAGCCTGGCATTAGCGTGCATCCCAGCCCAGAGGCACCAAATACACAAATACACCCAGCAAAGTCTCCCTGATACACCACCTGAGTTTGTTGAAAGTACTTATGTTGGCTAAAATACAAAGCTTGATGGCTATTAATATTTAGCATTAACTTTTTTTGTCAGAATGCAACTTCAATGGGTGACAATTTGACTGTTCCTTTTTCTCTACAAAAGGTTAAGTTTCTAGAGCAAAAAAATAGCACAATACACACTACTTTGTTGTTAACACTGCCAAGGTTTCATCACCTGTACTCGATTTTTAAGTCATGAACCAAACGTAAGCAAGCACAGTCGGTTCTCCAGGGGTGAGAGTGCTCTCAACTTTCAAAAGCTGTTTTATGAACAACGACTCGTGTCGGCTGCTTCACTACAAAGCACACAGAAAAATCAAGATACACAAGACAAAAAAAGTTTGATTTAGGGGTTAATAATATGGTACAGTTCACTATGTTTTCTTTTACACCTACCATACAAATTTTGGCAAACTTAAAGAGAAGGGATGGGTGTTTTGGGTAGGGCTTTTGCTGACGTGTCACATGGAATGCGGTCCCTGCGGCTCTCCGGGAATGCTGGGGGTGTGTCTGTGGCTGGGATACACACAGGGATGCTGGCACATTCCTTACCTGTGCAGTAAAATGCTTTTGTTCCAATATGTGCCAGCTTAGAGCACCAACAATGCTGCTGCCACCTGCCGTGGCACAGGGGACTCGTGGCCCAAAGTCTTGCAGCCAGCTAAGCCCAGGGGTTATTGCACTGCCTGCTCTGCACACAGAGTGCTCAGGGCCCTACTAGCAAACAGTTGTGGAGGGAGTTTTACTCTATCCAACAGCAAAAGCCCTATACAGATGGATTAATTTGTTAATGTGCCCAAGCCCCCAAAATGAGAGTTCAATAAAACAATTTTACTATATAGTTGCAAATACCAGTAGTGTTTCTGTAATACATATTAAGAAACTGCATCTCATCATAAAACATACAATATGTACAGGGCACTTAAGAGAAACTGGATAAGCTGCAGAAGAAAACTGTTGGGTGGTATTTTCAGCAGGGCCTGGTATATAGTTCAGGCTGAACCAGGGAAAAGAACTGTAAAACACAACAACAAAAAAGAAAAACCACTGTTAAATAAAGGTAATGGTTCCTCCCACCTATACTGAGAAGTGCCGATAATCTACACAAATGTACAATACACAGCACTGATATCTGGCTCGTGGCACTGAGCTGGCAGCACTTTAGATACCCAAAGTTATGGAGGGACAGGGGAAAAAGGTCATGGAGGCAAAGGGCAGGAATGCATAAATATATCAACATACCTACAGAGAGATTATGGGGTCATTTGGCATGCAAAATTATGTCTCAAGAGGATATTTATCAATTACAGCTAAACATTTCAAATTAGTGCTACTACAACATTTCTGGCATCTAAATACAAATCCTCAGACTTAGCTCGAGACACCTCACAGAAGATCTGCATCCATTAAAAAAATTCATGCATCTGATCCTCTAATTGTTTCTTTTAAAAGTATTTAAATAAACTACAATTTAAAAAAAGCAATGAGGCCCCTCACCAGTTAATTTTCATGCTTCAAGAGCTTTTTTTACTGCTGCTTTGTTAGAACCATGAAATACTGCATGAATGTGTAGAAATGAAAGAAAAAGAAACAGACAAAAGAAACAAACATTAACCAAAGAACCTAAACACCCCCCCCAGCCATCTTTAACCTTAAGAGTTCCTTCCAAATCCAGGAATTAGCCCAGAGAAAATGACAAATACTAAACCTTACCGTAGCCTTTGTGTATAGTTCTATAACACAAAGCAACAGCCAACACCAAAGTGTCTGTGTGAGCTAAAACTTGGGACAGGGGGGGAATTATTGCACTAAACAGATAATAAACATTTGCTTTAGTGACAGGCAATAATCACACAGGTTCATTAGCACAGCAGAAATCAGAGAGAGGAGGGCCCCACTCAGCACAGGCCTGGCTTTAAGCACATCAGCAGTGGCACTGTGGGTTGGGGAAATGCTGCTCCTGGTTGAATTGGGACCCTGGCAGGCTGAATTGTGGGGAAAAGCTGTACTCCAGCACAGGGACAGAAGTATGGGATAACCAACCCAGGGGCAATACTTTATTGGCCCAACATCTCTCTCGTGATGTGCCAAGGCCATTAAATTCTGAACTGTTAGACAACACAAGGTACAGCCCAGGAGTGACTCCTTAACAGGCCCAGGAAAATATTCTGCTTTAATAATTGGATTTTCTGAAGCCCAGCTGCTGGGCAGGTTTCTCTATGTGCCAGGTTTATCCACAGTGGACAAAGTCAGACTGACAAAGAGAAAAGTGGATTTATCCTTGTAGGAAGAGTTACACACTGGCATTATTGCCATGGGCCTTGGAGAATATTGCAGCACAATGTCACTGGACTGGTGCTGTGTTTAATACCCACACAGGGACAAGAAGCCTCTCAGCTCTGCTGTTCTCAAGCAGTGGCAGCAGGAGCAGTAACTCCACTGCAGAAGGGGTTCTGTGCCCTCAGGAAGCAGCAGGGCTCAGTCAGAGGCCACACTGCACATTCCTACACTCCAGGAGTTAGGCTGGACATCTTTTAAGTTTCGTATCTTTTAAGCTTAAGGAATACAAAGATAAGATAAGACAGCTCCCCAGGCCTCAAGAGACAGCTCCAGCATGACAGATTACAGGTGTGACCACAGGCCATGTACCCAACTTAGCACTGTAGTATGACTTAATCTGCAAGATTTTATTCAATTCAACCTTTCCCAGAAGTAAATCAAGAAATGCACAAGTACAATGGAAATCAGTTACTTCTAAAGCAAGTCTAGAAGAGTTTAATAAGACTTCTGTAAGAAGAGGTGTCTTCTCAGCACTTTGCTTTTAAGGTAAGTTCCAAAAACCCTGCTCATTGCCTTTCAAATTACTGTAACACCCTAAAATGTAAAAATAAAAAGAAGAAGAGAAAATGTAGTTAACAAGTGGTTACACCAGGAAAACACTTGGGGACTTGAGTGCTTGCTGGCCTTTAGTTAATGGCTAGAATCCCCTGTAGCTGCAGAGGACCCACTGTTTTTCAGTCATCTGGAAGGGCTTTGCATTTGCCTTCTCCACTACAAAAATCACACACACAAATAACAGAGAGAAGAGTTTATTATTTAGTGAAATTCTATTAAATATATCAAGGATGAACAAGAAAACTTGGAATTAAAAACTAGGACCAGTGCCCATGTGGCACCTCTTGGAAGTTGTCACTTTTGAATTAAACCATAATTATTCAAACCCTTGGTATACTGGACTCCACAAGGAGAGTGAGGGCCTTTTTTTGGGGATGTTCCCAAATAAATGCAGTGGTAGCATATCCCAAAGGAATGTTAATTCCTCTCCCGTGCACTCTCAGGGAGGGAGAAACTGTTCTCATGAAGAGAGTGAAAGTGGCAAACAATTATTAAGATAAAATTGACTTAAAATATTGACCTGTTTGCATTACAATCTGTTTGGGAAAATGTCTCATTGAGACTGACAAAGAGCACAATTTGCATAGAATTCTGCCTAAAATGTTTTTATTCTACACTTTAAGACACACAAAACCTTCCACTTAGATTTGGTGTCACTATGGAAACAAACTGACCAAATCCAGGGGCCAAAGGCAATATACCAAGGGTTTCAGAATGGCAATCTCTGACGTGTTTGACATAGGACTACTGTTAAATTCTGTGCACTAGACAGGAACCAACCACCACCCAAGGGTGGCCCCATAGAACATCAAACAAGTTACAAACCTTCAGCATAGGGAACGACTATGAGGGCTCTGTCAACGAACACAGTGTTTGTCAGGTGCTGGGCCACCACGGCCGAGTCGGGGTCGTGGAACTTTACAAAGCACACGCGCGACGACACCGGCAAGGGGGAGTCACTGCAAGAGACAGAGCCAGCACTCAGGGACAGCAGCAACCACACCCACCAACCCCAAAATCACACCAGGTGTTATCCTCCCTCACTTGGAGCTGCACATGAGCTCTGTTATCGCTTGGAGCTGCCCAGGAGCTCTGTTATGCACCATAAACCCATCAGCGGCCACCTGAATGCAAATTCCGCCCTGGCTGGGAGGAAAACTTGGCTGAAAAAAGAGAAAAAGTGACCAATTCTGTTTCAGTTAAACCCTGTGGTCTCACACTCACTGCTTTAGGCCCCAGATGACTGATTAAGGTAAATTGTGAAATGAAGATGGTGATGATTAAAGGATCCTTGTGACTCGGGACAAGGGCATGTAGGGGCAGGGCGTGGGGTGAAGGCTTTGATCTGACAGAGGGCAGGGATGGATGGGATATTGGGAAGGAATTCCTGCCTGGGAGGGTGCTGAGGCCCTGGAATAGAACTCCCAGAGAAGCTGTGGCTGCCCCTGGATCCCTGCAGTGTCCAAGGCCAGGTTGGAGCAGCCTGGGACAGTGGAAGGTGTCCCTGCCCATGGCAGAGGTGGCACTGGATGAACTCTAAGGTCACTCCCAACAAAAACCAGTCTGAGATTCTGTTTTATTTATCAACCCAATTCCATCCCAGCTTCTAGACTAAACTTCACCATGCTCCCACATCCTGAGGAATGCCCAGTGCTGAGCTCCTGCCTGTCTTCAGCAGGGAAGAACAAACACAAGGAAATTTAAGGAGCTCAGGCAGGAATGAAAAGCTGAGCACAGTAAAACAGATCTCTCTCCAAGCTAGGCCTGTGCCTGTTCCAGCTCAGAACAAGTGTCTGTCAACCTACAAACCCAAAACTCAGAAGTTTTGAGCCACTTTGAAGAAAAACCAACCCAGAAATACCTACTTCCTATAACAGGAAAGAATGGTAGAACTACAGCTGTAACTTCCCTAAAACCAAACCAAACTAAAAAACCAGGTACAGTCAACCCAGCAAGGTCCAGGATGGGTTGACTGCACCAGGGCTTTTAAGAGCCCCCCTGTCCTGAAAGTGGATTCGATTTTGCTGTAATTGGATGTACAGAGTGAAAGGTAGGAAGAAAAATTCTTTTGCAGACAGAACTGTGGGACAGAGGAGTGAAAAGCTGCCTCCAGAAGGCCCAGGCAGGGAGTGGAAGCAGCAGCAAATCCTAAACCCCTTGTTCCTACGCCAGACCAGAGGTCCAGATCAGTCTGGGGAGCTCTGAAAACATCACTGATCCTGACAAAAAGCTGCTTTTCCTACCTGGATTCCCAGCCAAACTGCAAAACATCTGACTTCAAAGGCATCCCAGCTGCAGAGCAGTTTGATCTGGGCTGCTGAGGCTGATCAAGCCTTTCAGCACTGGGGGTTGTCAGAATTCAGGGAACAGCTCCGACACGAGCAGACAGATCCAGGGTCTATTTTGGGCACTGCAAATGCCAAAAGCTCCCTCACCTTTAGCCCCACTGGGCCCAACATACACAACTGCCCCCAGTGTCTGTCAGACCACACTTCAATAACCTTACATTTCACCTGGTGTGGAAAACTAAATTGGAGCCAGCACATTGCAGCTTCTGAAACATTAAAATTAGAAACAGCCACTTGCTCCCACAGCTTGCAGACTGAATAAATTGGGAAATAACTGCAGTGATAAATGAGAGAAAAAAAAATTGAATCTGTTGGCTCTTTTGTGCCCAGGAATCCACAGCAGCTTGCCAAAATGGTGCCTTTTTTAGCCTATAAGTAATAATTAATAATAAGAAATAACAAGAAATAAAGAAATAATAATAACATAAACCCAAAGAAGCGTTAGTAGAAGGTGTTTAACAAAATCACAGCAAAAATGTAAAGGAAAGTAAATCAAGGGTTGATGGCAGAGCTGAAGGAGTTCCTAAATTAAATTGTATAAAAATTACACAATTCATTACAGAGATGCAGCCCAGTATTTTGAGGCATTTTAAAATGCCAGTGATAACAAAGGAATGTGAACCAGAGCAGATCCTATTGACTCTTCAGCAGATCCTGTTTACAGCCAGGAGAGCCACTGGGAATGCTTTGGAGGAGCTGAGCTTTCTCCCAAAATAATGAACCTAAAATAACAACTGAAAATGTGTTAGGCAATGCTTCTGCAGCCTGACATTTAATTTACATCTGTGTATTGCACTTTTAAAAATGGTATTTCCACTCACTCTCAAATCCAAGCTGGGTGAAATTCAACAAGAACTGCATGTTCTCAACAGCTCCCAAAAAAAGCCACCATCCATCATTATTCTAATTCACCCAAGGCTGATGCATTCAGGAATTGTCTCTCAGCCACTGGAATGCTGGGACACACAAGGATTTCCTGGGGCTGCAATACAGGAAACTCAGAAATCCACTCCCTCTACTTTCCAGTCTGGATGGAGTTTTATGGAATACAATAAAGATGAGAACCAGGCAATGGAGTCGGACAAAAGCAGGAGGAGGAGGAGGAAAATTGGAAGAACTCCCAAAGTTGGTTGTGCATTAAAGATGCAGCTGAGATGTACAATAAATGGGAAACAGGGGATTAAATAAACTGGGAAAAGGAGGTGGATGAGGGCAGAGAAGGAAAAACAGGAATTGAGAGGCGCTCAGGAAGTTACACATGGTCTGGAAGAGCAGGAGAATAAGGAAGTTCTACAGCAGAGCCAGAGTGACACAGATCAAACAAGGAGGTGGAGCAAAGGGAACGGGATTGGTTCCTCAAATACTACAGGCAAGGGAGAATCCCAGCAGGGTCCAGAAAGGAATCAGATTATGGGGAGAACTCACAGATTATGGTTTATATCCCATACCCTCCAAAAATGGATGGGCACCATGGGAAGGGAAAAGTCAGGAGCTGGAATCTGAGGGAGAAGAAGCAGAAAAAGAAGGTGGCACTATTAGAAAATGTCCCTTTCTTTGGGGTGAAGTGGATGGGGGCCCTGAAGTGACCCAGAGCAGATTCCCATCAGCCTAGGGAAAACCCCCTGGGGCTGAGCTCCTCACACAAGGGAAAGGACACCGAGGCACTGCAGCGATGCCTGAACAGATTAGTTAATGTGTATCTAAAGCTACAAAGTTTCAGAGACACAAATCACGTCCAACAACCGCCCTGAAAAATGAGACCAAGTGTTCAAACACAGAGCAGGCCGGGAAAGGACTGCACCTGTCCCAGGTGAGCTCCTGCCATGCCAGTTATCCCAGCTGGGAACAAGGAAACTCCCTCTGGAACTGTCTTTGGTCTGTGCTAGCAGGGATGGAAGCCTCAATAAAGAAAAACAAATGTTCTGCTATAGTTTTTTTCCTCTAAAATAAAAAACCCAAGTAATTTTGGGTATTACAAATAATTGATTGTTTGATTAATCTTCAACGTGGCAGAAAGAAAACCTTTAACTTACATAATGAATATGCAAAACACCAACATATAATGACACCTGCAAATCAATCAAACTGAAACCATCAGCACTGCTAACACTCAGGTTTTATATTGCATCAGAAAGGATTCAGAAAGCACTATTTATATTCATTAGAACTTAATTGCAAGTGAAGACATAAAAGCTGTCTTTTTTTCTTTTTGTTTGTGGCTATTTGTAAATTGCCGGGGTACCTGAAACTTCCTTTTCAGTTACATACACACTTGAAATGTGCATTATTTGTTTTAATTTGCACAGAATTCCTTGCAAGATGTGCAACTGACAAATGTGTATTTGTTAGCGGTTTCCCTTCTGCTCAGCACAGATTTGTTCGCAAGGAACACAAATATTAGAAGTGTATTTTTTGTAGATTAGGGGTAAGCCGCTTTTCTAGCAAAAAATTCTTTGTAACAAACGCATTTATCTACATCTAGAAGTTTTGGTGCTGTGGAGGTGACGCAGACAGCAGAGGCTCAGCGGGCACAACCCCGGACAAACAACTCCTGGAGACAAACGTGGATTTCACCGGAGCCGCACGTGTCGCTCCACGCCCCGCACTAATCCCCGCAGTCCCGTGACCGAGCAGGGAACACCGGCTCTCGGGGTGCGCAGCGAGAGCCGCCCCCGCAGCCC
>VXBC01006349.1:40890-62106 GCA_013399945.1 Ploceus nigricollis
GGGCCCGCGCGCGGGAAGCCTGAGGGGGCTCTGAGGGGCTGTTACTGCCTCCTCCTCCCTCACCTTTTCACAGAGAAAACTCCCACAAAATACACTGTCCCAGTGATGCCTTAGGATTCCAGGTGTTGTATTTTTCACGTATTTGTGATCTGGCAGTTCTTTAGTGCATAATTCTAAACTCCATCCTCAGTGTCAGCTGCTGCTGTCCCATTTTGGGCAGACACAACAATTCCTCTCCAGGCCTGGCAGTCAAGGGCTCCTCACTGCCTCAGGCCCTGAGAGATGGAAACAAAAGTGAGTTGGGGGAGCAAACCTGGGGAAATGACTTCATTACCTGAAGCTGGAATTGGAACATTAACCCTCAATATGCAAATGGACCAAACTTATAAAAGTATGAAACTCATGACCCATCGTCCATTTTTGGGTGTAGCCCCTGGAAGGGCTTCATCTGCCAAAATGCTCAAAATGTACCTGAAGGCCTTTCAATAATGTAACAGCTTTTTACTCCCTTAACTCTCTCTGGCCTCTGTTTTCAGGTAGCCCCGGAAAAGGCATCACAAGCAGTACAACGCTGGGGAGGGAATGTCTCATTAGAGAGGGAAAAAAAAGAGTATTTGTGGTTTACATAGTACAAATCACGCTATTTCCTGATGAGTTTGTTACTTTATGTTAATGTGTTTCCATAAATGTTCCTGAATGTAAATAAAACAAGCCTTATTTATTAATCAAGCTGAAATTCTACCACATCTGATCCATGCGGCAGGAGACGCTCACTGTCCTCCCTTACCAGATATCACATTTCCAGTTATGAAATAGCACAGATACTGTATCTTGTACTGAATTGCCAAAAGCTTATTTAAATTCCAGATTTGAATTTGTCAGCAATGTTCCATGAGGAACTTAGTAATCCAACAGCATTGAAACTGAATGAGATGAAAGTGACCCAGTGTTTTTGCCAGGGGCCCTGAGGCACAGAGCACTCACCCTCTGAAGTCCTTAAAACCCATTTTTAAGCACCACCATTAAAAAAAAAAAAATCAGTTGACATACCCAGTGTTTTCTGTGTGTTTCTGCCTCCACTGAGAGAGGAGAAATAAAAAGGGGGGGATTAAAGACCACTGGTAAAAAACTAATGAGGCCAATATTCTTAGTCAAGAGCAAGTGCCTGAAGTGAGTTTCCCGAATTACATACTTGACTAATGTACTTAAACCTTCACTAATTACTTTTCATTCCAATGGAACTACTCGTAGAAGCATTTTTCAAAGAGGGGAGTGTTTGAAAGACAGATGTGCTGTTACAGAGTGAAGAGAGCTACAATCCAACATGGGACCACATTCCTTTATCAGCATTTTCCTCTCACTGGGAGCTGCTTGTGGGATCTGCAGGCACAGGGCTGGTTCCATGTGCTAGTTTAGATGGGATATTGGGGAGAAATCCTTCCCTGGGAGGGCGGGGAAGGCCTGGCATAGAGCAGCTGTGGCTGCCCCTGGATCCCTGGAAGTGTCCAAGGCCAGGCTGGGCACTGGGGCTGGGAGCAGCCTGGGACAGTGGGAGGTGTGGAATATTTTGTGTATGATTATTTAGAACATCACTGTTTGCACCTTCTAAGCAATTGTGACTTTGAATATCATCTCATTCCATCGCAGCCATGGGATCCCTCTCAACCCAAACCATCCTGAGATTCTGCTGAGGCTGGAACAGACCCTGGAGATCATCGAGCCCAGCCACCCACAGCCCCCCAGGAGGCTGCAGTGTAGCTGCACGCAGGGCTAAGGGGGAAAGCAAAACCAATAAACTGATGTGAAAGCGCCGTTTCATGTGCTGTTCCTCGTGTGTCCGTGTCCAACGCCCCGAGCAGCGCGGTCCGGGCTCAGCCCGGGACCCTCGGCGCATCCCGGGGCTCCATTTCGGCACCNGACTGGAGAGTGACTATAGGGATGTGTGTATTTTATATATATATATGTGTGCATGTATATATATATATTAATGTATATTGTGTATGTTTTTATATATGTACACACATATATATATGCCCGTATGCATCCATATATGTTTATCTATATATGTCATCTCCCAAGGCAGAAGGGTTGGAACTAGATGCGCGTTAAGATCCCTTCCAGCCCAACTCACTCCATGATTTTGCACACAAAAAGCCCTCTGACAGCGAAATCTTGGAGCAGACACCTGCGGGGTTCAGCTGATGGCTGTGTTTGTGCTGCAGTGCCCGAGCACGTGTGGAGAATCAACCTGGACACGCCGGAGGAAGCCCAGCAGAACCTGTCCTTCGGAGCTGCCGATCGCTGGTGGGAGCAGACGGACCTGACCAAGCTGATCCTGGCCTCCAACAAGCTGCAGAGCCTCTCGGAGGACGTGCAGCTGCTGCCTGCCCTCACCATGCTGGACGTGAGTACAGGGGTCCCTTGGTGCTCTGACGGTACTTCCCTGTAGGACACGGGGAAGCGTTGTCCTGGATCTTTGTTTTCCATTTCCCTGGTGTATTCATTTCACAGGGGCCTGGAGTGGCAGGACAAGGGCGAATGGCTTCCTACTGCCAGAGGGCAGGGAGAGATGGGATACTGGGGAGGAATTCTTCCCAGTGGGGAGGCCTGAATAAAGCCCCTCCAAGGTACAAATTAGTAACCGTGTCCTAAAACCTCTCTTTTCCAGGTCCATGACAATCAACTAACATCACTTCCTTCTGCTTTAGGGCAGCTTGAAAATCTTCAGAAACTCGATGTCAGGTAAGACCATGTTACAGAACAAACATGAGAAATGCTGCAGTGACTTTCGGGTGAGAGTGAGAGATTGCAGGACAGCAACCTTTCTTTCAAAAAGTTAATTCCAGATTACTCACTGTAGAGTATTATTATATATAATACATGTTATATTATCCATTTTGGATCAAAACTTTGGCTCAAAGGCCACTTTGGTGGCCTTGGGTTTCTAGAAATTGTTTTCACTGATATTCAAAGTCACAATTGCTTGGAAGGTGCAAACAGTGATATTCTGAATAATGATACACAAAATATTTATTTGCATTTATTTGCTTCAGTCTGGCAGTTCTGAGGATAAAACATTTCCAGTCATGAATAATGCACATTGTAAATAACTGTAGATCTTGTTTGCGCTGGAAGGTTCAGAATCTTCTGTTTACTGGGGTAATTTTGTAAATTTGTGCACAAGGAGAGGTTATGCTACCACTGCGTGTGTGAAGTACATAAACAAAAAAACCTGGGATCCATCTGGAATGTTGTAAATTCAGAGTAGGATTAAAAGTCTCCTTGAACAAATAAATAAAGATAATCAATTGTTCCCAGGAGCCAGGTTTTCCTTAGAGGTGGCAGTGTCCTGACCAGCAGGCTGTGGCACACAAATGTTCTGTGTGCAGTTACATTCCTAAAAACTCCTGAGTGTTTTTCCTTTCCCTTTGTGTTCCATGTTTCCACCCCAGCCACAACAAACTGAGGAGCCTTCCCGAGGAGCTGCTGCAGCTGCCCCGTCTGAGGAGCCTCCTGGTGCAGCACAACGAGCTGAGCCAGCTGCCCGAGGGGCTGGGGCAGCTCCTCAGCTTGGAGGAGCTGGTAAAGCACAGCTTCAGACCTGTTTCTGTGTTTGGAAAGGGTTCATCTGCTCCTCAAAAATCCCTGGGATTCAGTGGCAGAACTTGGGGAATATTCCAGTGGCTGTTCTAATGTCAGTTACTGCATGGTAACCATGGTTACCATGCATGGTGGGGTTTGGTTTTAGTTTGTTCTTGGTTTGACATACTTTGGGAAAGCTGAAATCCCCGGTGATCTGTCATTCCCGGGGGAGTTGTTCCTTCTCTCACACTTGTGCCAGTTGTCAGCCATCTAATTTTACTGTTCTGCCACTAATTAACTTTGCACTAGCAGCACTCCTGGGATGTTTCAGACACCTCTCATCTCTCTCTCTGTGTTTCCATGTGCAGGATGTGTCCAACAACCAGCTCACAGCCATCCCCACCAGTTTTGCTCTGCTGGTGAACTTGGTGCGGCTCAACCTGGCCTGTAACCAGCTCAAGGAGCTGCCTGCAGATCTCAGTGCCATGAAAAGTAAATCACTTTCCTCGGGTTATTAAATGCCAAACAGCCAGTACTGTGCTTATGTTCAGCAATAAGTGCAGGGTTTTAAAATAGATCCTTGAAGAGTTACTGTTTCCTGAAGAAAATCAGAGTTTTTACTCCTAGAATCTGTTTGGCAAAATGTTGTTGTGTTTATTTAAATTAAACCCCAGGACAATTATGCTGTTATCTTCTCGTCTTTCTGTTTGTCACCGGACAACCACTTCCACAGGCTTGAGGCAACTGGATTGTACCAAAAATTACCTGGAAACGGTACCTCCTAAATTAGCAACCATGGCATCCCTGGAGCAGCTGTACCTGAGGAAAAACAAACTGCGCTCCTTGCCAGAGCTTCCCTCCTGCAAGTTACTGAAGGTGAGCTTGGAATGGCTGCTCTGCTGGAAATGCATTTGCTGTAAACTTTGAAATAATGGCAGTTACTTTAAACACCAGCTTTTTCTGTGAGGTGCTGTGATCAAAACCAGATGACAGCTCTGTGTTTAGAACTCTGTTTAATGTGCAACTTCTCTTCCTGCCCTCATTATTCAACCTTTTGAAAGATGAGTTTGCAGGACTTTCCAGATTTGGAAAATAAAAAGTGTTTAGGAGAGGAATGACTGAAAGCTGGATCTAATATTGTGTGCAACGGTTATTTTTTATCTCTGGGAACTTTATCTGGATAAATTCACTTTGTTCATTATCATTTTTTCTTTGTAACTATGGAGTAAATACACTGGTTTTCCTCTTAACATAATCCAGGTATTTTGTAGGCAGATGAAAGGGAATCAAGATGTCCATATTCTCCACGTCATCATACTGATGACTGCTGATGTCATGATTTAGGAGATAAGTTATGAAGTAATTTTACCACAGTTGTGGTGCTCTTTGTTCCCGTAGGAATTACACGCTGGGGAGAATCAGATTGAAATCCTGAATGCAGAGAATCTGAAACAGCTGAGCTCCCTGTGTGTGCTGGAGCTCAGGGACAACAAGATCAAGGCAGTGCCCGAGGAGATCACGGTGCTGCAGAAGCTGGAGAGACTCGACCTGGCCAACAATGACATCAGTAGGTAATAGTGGCACCTGGGCTGGGGCTGGGTGGTGGCAGCTCCTTCCTTCCGTGGGAAGGGCACTTAAGGAATGACTCAGTCAGGAAATGAAGGAGCCCTCTGTGTCTTGTGGGATTGCTGAGCTCAACCTGGGACTTCTGAAGTGTTCTGTGTTCTGCCTGTGACTTAGGTGTGACTTGGGAGTGCTGTGAGGAGCAGCTGAGGGAGCTGGGAAGGGTCTGGAGCCCCAGGAGAGGCTGAGGGAGCTGGGAAGGGGCTCCGCCTGGAGAAAAGGAGGCTCAGGGGGCCCTTGTGGCTCTGCACAGCTCCTGACAGGAGGGGACAGCCGGGGGGGTCGGGCTCTGCTCCCAGGAACAGGGACAGGAGGAGAGGGAACGGCCCCAGGCTGGGCCAGGGCAGGCTCAGGGGGGACACCAGCAGGAATTTCCCCATGGAAAGGGGGGTCAGGCCTTGGAACTGCCCAGGGAGGGTTGGAGTGCCCATCCCTGGAGGTGTCCGAGGAAGGGCTGGAGGTGACACTCAGTGCTCTGGGCTGGGGACAAGGTGGGGATTGGGCAGAGCTTGGACTTGATGGTCTGCGAGAACTTTTCCAACTTAAATTAACCTGGGATCCTGCATCTTTTCCTTTGAGCCTGACCAGCCACTGCTCGTTCTTCAGCAGTTGTCCTTGGAGCTGCTTTGGAATCAATCAGTTGTTTCCCTCTGCAGGTTGCCTTACACCCTGGGGAACCTCCCTCAGCTGAAATTCCTGGCCCTGGAGGGAAATCCTTTGAGAACCATTCGGAGAGACCTGCTGCAAGTGAGCACTGGGGTTTGGTTTTGTGTGTGGACATCTGCACAGGAAGGACCTGGAGCTGCTGGAGAGGGTCCAGAGGAGGCATCAGGATGGTCAGAGGGGTGGAACAGCTCTGCTGGCAGGAAAGGCTGGGAGAGCTGGGAATGTTCACCTGGAGAGGAGAAGCTTTGGGGTGACCTCAGTGTGGCCTTGCAGGACCTGAAGGAGCTCCAAGAGAGCTGGAGAGGCACTTTGGTCAAGGGCTGGAGGGACAGGACAAGGGGCAGGGCTGGATGGGATATTGGGAATTAGGAATTGTTCCCTGGGAGGGTGGGCAGGCCCTGGCACAGGGTGCCCAGAGCAGCTGGGGCTGGCCCTGGATCCCTGGCAGTGCCCAAGGCCAGGCTGGACACTGGGGCTGGGAGCANGGGGCTGGGATCACCTGGGACAGTGGGAGGTGTCCCTGCCATGGCAGGGGTGGCACTGGGTGGGCTTTAAGGTCTTGTCTTAATGAAGGATCTGGGATTCAATGCTCTGTTCTCTTGTAGGGAGGCAGCAAGGGGAGGGTGTGAGTTGTTCCCAGGAAAAGGAGTCCTTAGGGCAGCAGGGAGGCTGGAGCCTGGGCACCACCCCTGCTGCACAATTCCCTCTGATCCTTTCCCTGGCAGGCCCCTCTCCTCAGTGGTGCTGTACATTCCTACTTCTGTGCCTTTGCCAGGGTTGTAAAATCAATGTTCCCAAAGCACTGGGATGCTCCAAAAATAAGCAGAACTGACAAGTCTGTGTTGCAATGAAATCTGTAGCATCTGTCAGGAGAGGGAAACCCTCGTGTGCCCGGCTGAGGGAGCAGAGTGTGCCCTGAGTTAATGAGCACTTGTCCAAAGTGCTCCTGGAAAGGAGTCTGAGTCAGGAATGCTGGAGTTCTGCTGTTCCCTGGATTACTGAGGGTTTGCAGCTTCAGCTGCAATTGTCACTCCTGGGCTGTGTTTCCCACCTGGGGCAAAGGCCAGGCACGAGGGGCCCGTCAGGCCACGCTCTGTTTGTGCTGCCTGGATCCATCACCAGCACTGTAAATTCATGTGGCTGCAATTTCCTCTGCCTGGCTGGATTTTTTCCACTTGATTTAGAGGAGCAATTGGTGGAGGAGCTTTAGGGCTCCCCAGGCAGTGCTTGGAGCAGGTGGATAGTGAGATAAAGGGCTGGGGTGAGTGTAGAGGAGCAGCAGATCCTTCTCTTCCCTTCTCCAGCCCTGCCCAGCTCACCTTCTCTTCTTCAGGCCTCTCATTCCAGTCCCAACCCCATTCCTGGCTCTTGATGAATTTCCAGTTGATTTCTGGTAAATCTTGGTCTCTTTTTGTTAATTCCCATGCCATTACTTGGCTCTGGAGCTTTGCCCTGCTCTCTGCTTTCCTTCCCACACATCTGTTACTGAGATTTCAGTTTGACCTTCACCTTTCCCTCACAGCTTCCCAGCTTGTCCCCTGTTGGCTTCCCTTGCCATGCTCAGCACAGCCCCGCTCTCCCTGCCTGTCTCCTTGTGGCAATTCCCTCCTAACATCAACATTCCCTTTATCCCTCTGTGTTCATCCAGTCTCCTAGGCTGTGTCAGCTGGAGTGAGAAATGTTCATTCACATCCAGCACTTTAGGTCAGTCCCTGGTTCTGAAACCTGTAAAATCATCCCCCAAACCTGCCTTCCCCCTAAAACAAACAGTGCTGAGGAGATTGGGCTTCACTACCCACAGGTTTGTGCAGGTGGCAACCGTGTCTGACCACTGGGAGTTGCTGTGAGAGGACTGAGGGAAATCTTTGGAGCTGTTAAAAATCCCTGCAAATGATGCAAACTGCCATGATTTTCCCAGAGTTTATGATTGGGCCATAAAAAGGTAGCAGAACAATGAGCAGTCAGCTTCACTGACAAACTGTAAATGTGCTCTCCACAGCAAATTGTGCTGGAGCTTTTTAAAGGGAAAATTAAGCTCATTGGAGCTTTTTAACTTGCTCTTGGAAGTGGCAAAAATCTTCACATAAGGAGCCACAAAAGTGCAGCCTGAGGCTGTGATTCAGGATCAGAAATTTTCAGCTGGAATAAATAAAATGATAACTAAGCAAGTTCCCAAGCTGCTGTGGGATTTTCAGTGGGATTTTTAGTCAGGAGTGGTGTGGGCTCCACGTGTGTGCTGGCATTGTCCCTCTGCATTGTCCCCCCAGCTGCACAAATACTGCTGACTGACTTGGGGTTTGTTTCTTTTTTAAAGAAAGGCACCCAGGAACTGCTGAAATATCTGAGAAGCAAAATCCAAGGTATGTTGCTTTCTTCCACTTCATTTTAAAGAGAATATTCTAAGAAATTGAAGTAAATTAGAGTTTAGGGAAGATGGTTGTTTAAATCCAGGTTCCCCCAGTTATCCCGCAGTAGTAATTTCCTTTACTCAACAGTTTGCTGTGATATTTCAGTTTCTTACCCTGTTACGTAATACTGAATAATAAACATTCTGAATTGAGGATTATGCTTTAAAAACCCAGACTCACCCTGCTCAGCTGGATGGGAATTCCCATTTCAGGTGTGCAGGGGCTTTTTCGTGTGGATTGTGGGGAGTAGTCAGAAGGAACTTCATGGAGGAGGGTTTGTAAATATTAATGCTTTAACTGAAATTGTGGTCAGATGTGCCAGTGAGGATAAAGCTGCTCTAGGCCATCATTTCCAGTCAGAATTCCCTGGGTTTTGTAGTTTCCAGCTCCCTACCCCACGGAGCAGAGCTTCACAGAATCACATCTCCAGTGCTCCCTCCCCTGCTTGGCAAAGTCCAGGTCAGCCCTTCTCCCTCCTTCACCCTAAAAGAACCCCCAAAGCCCAGATGGTAAAAAACCTTTATTAGGAAATTATTGAAATAATCTGAATCTGATGATCTTGAGTTGAGCCAGAGTAGGGCAGGATTAGAGGGGGTTGGTGGCAGCTGCCTGGGGCCACTCAGGGCAGCTCAGCTTTGTCCCTGCACCCCTCTGGTGTCCCCAGATGATGGACCTGGCCCCAATGAAGAGCCTCCTGTGACAGCCATGACTCTTCCCAGCCAGTCCAAGGTCAACATCCATGCCATAACCACACTGAAATTATTGGAATACAGGTATTTGGGAATATTGCCCATTCCTGAAGCTGTAAGAACACTGTCCTATTCTATGCTTGTGGGTTTTTTCCCCACCTTCATTATACACCAAGCTGTCCACAAACCCTGCTGCACGTGGGCATTTTCCCCTTTAATTCCTGTGCTTGGGAATGGGCAGATTTAGATTGTGGGGTTTGAATTATTATTTTGTATTATCAGATATTCTGCAGTAACTCATGGACATGCTGAATCCCAGCAGGTGCTTTTAGTACCTTTGAAGCTCTTTATGATTTCCACTAAGTCCCCGAACATCTTGTAGCAGGGGGGTGCCTGCTCAGTTATTCCTTAAATGGACCTGGAAGGGTTGGGAAAGGGGAAAAAATCCTGTTTGGTGACATTGTGGGCATGGGGCAGTGCTGGGGGTTTTCTGCAGCTGTTCCCTGTGTTCTGCTCTTCATCTTCTCTAGAAGAAGGTGGAGGTGCCCTGTTGATTAGCAGGCAGTGGTTAATTGGTGTCACTCCTGTCCCAGTGACAAGCAGGCTGCCGAGATCCCCGGGGCCGTGTTCGATGCCGTGGGCGCCAATCCCGTGGCCACCGTGAACTTCAGCAAGAACCAGCTCAGGGAGATCCCCCCAAGGTACTGCTGGGAAGGCCATTCCCAGCTGGGATTTGCTCTCCTGCCTTTGTTTCCAGCATGCTGTTCTCCCCCTGAGCTGTTTGTGCACACAGATCCCAGTGTGGGGAGGCACTCGTGTGCAGGTGGGGCTGTGCAGTCACCGGGGCCAGCCACAGCCAAGGAAAAGCTTTCCCTGGCACTGCTGGGAAGCAGAAATCCCTCTGTGTCAGGAGGAAGGTTGCTGTGTCTCTGGGAGCCCCAAAAAATCACCCACAGTGGTTTTTGAGGACAGTTTATTCCCAGGTGCGCTGAGCACTGAACCTCTGGCACAGACAGCTTGGGCAGGTGCAGTCCCAGAGGGACAAAAAGGCTTCTAGAGACTCAGTTTTGGGAGCTGCTGCTTGTGCATCCCATGCTTTGTCACTGTCTGAGGGGCTGCTGAATTCCCTGGGATAGGTGTGGGGGAGTTGTGCAGCTGCCTCAGAATTCCATTCCATGCCAATCCAGACAGGAGACAGGAGAGTTTTCTCATTTAATTGCCTTTTGTTTCAGGGCTAAGCCAGAGATTCTGTTTGAGGGGTTCAACAGGGAACTTTTTGAGCTGTGAAAACCTTTACACCAAAGCATGTTAGTACAATAAATAACCTACTGCAAGCAGCAGCAGGTACTCCCAGAGTTTGTAACAGCACAACAGGGGAGCAGAAACAAAAGATGGAAAAAATTAGGATTTTTTGTCAGGTTTTTTGGCTGCAGAAGAAGGTGGGTAAAGTCTGTGTTAAAACATCTCCAGGGCAGGAGGTGGCAGTGATGTCACCTGTGTCGTGGTCACTGAAACAGCTCCTGACTGCATTTACTGAGGAGGCTTTGGTAGCAATATTTGTGAGAGAAAATGCAATCTGATAACTGCAGATAAATGATTTGGGCTTTGCCTTACCCCACATGTAAGGCTGGAGGAGCAGCAGCTCTCACAGGTGACATTGCATGATCTCCCCAAAATCCCTTCAGAAAAAACCACGTGTCCCTGCTTTGTAGAATAAACCAGGTTTTCTAATAACTTACAAAGCAACCACGAGCTTCCATAGTGAGAGCATCTTCCCTTTGTGCTTCAGGCTTGTGGAGCTGAAAGACTCAGTTTGTGATGTCAGCCTGGCCTTCAACAAAATCTCCTCCATTTCCTCGGAGCTGTGCCTGCTCCAGAAGTTGACACATTTGGATCTCAGGTTGGTGATGTGTGTTGCACTTGCTTGCCTGGGAACTTCTTTGCCTGCCTCCCCAGAGCAGCCATCTGTTCCAGTGGGATGGCAGCACTGAAATCATCTCTCACTCCCAAAATCTCTCTGTGCCAGAGCCAGAATAGGACGTGGCCTAAATTTGGGCCTTGCTTAAAGAAGACACAAAAAGAAGTGGACCATTTCTGGGACTTGCTGGAGGAGAGATCCTGCCTCAGTCAGAGAAGGGTTCTGAGATGTTGCCATTTCAAAACACTCCCACAACCCCCCAGAAGAAAACCACACCAAAAAATCCTGGGAATTAGGAGAGGGAAGGTGCAGGTTTTGTTGCACTGCTGGAAGGAGAGGCAAGAGATGGTTCCTCGTTGTCACCTTGCCTCCTCTTATTTCCTGAGAAATGCTCCTGGCCTTGTTTAGATGAGGATTAGCTCAATCCATTGATTTTGGGGAGCTTTGGAGTGACCTGACTGATTCACTTTGGCTCCAGGGTCTGGGCACTTGGATCAGCTTTCCCCTGGGAACAAGGAGCTAAATTTCCAGGCAGGTATGTGCAGTTGGTGGCTGCTTGGGAATACTTGGGAATCCTTAGAGGACAGGCTTTGAGTGTCCTCCTGGCAGAAATGGGAATCCCTGGCATGCTCTTGCCCTGCTATGAGGCAGTGAACTGGCTCCAGACTGTGTAGCTGATCTGGGAATTCTCAACCAAACCCTGGCTAAGTTTAGTGCTTGTTGTTTGTCTTTCTTTGATAACAGAAACAATGTTCTGACAGCCTTGCCTGAGGAAATGGAGGCACTGAAAAGACTGCACACAATAAATCTTGCTTTTAATAGGTGAGCAACTCTTCAGATTTTTCTTTTTAAATACAATAATAAAAAGAGCTGGGCTGAGTTTGACACAATTTTCCTGTGATGTGAGAACAAGGAGCTACTTCAATGAGCTGGGAGCTCCCATGAAGTGCTCCTCTTTTGAATGCCCCGTTCCTGACTATCCCTCCTTTCTCTTCCTGAAGATTTAAGGTGTTTCCCAGTGTCCTGTATCACCTCCCAGCCCTGGAGACCATCCTGCTCAGCAACAACCAGGTGGGATCCATTGACCCCGTGCAGCTGAAGGGGCTGGACAAGCTGGGAACACTGGACCTGCAGAACAATGACCTCCTCCAGGTGCCCCCAGAGCTGGGCAACTGTGAGAACCTCAGGTGTGTGGGGTCAGGGGTCCTGCTTTTAAACACATTTGCTGTCTGAGTTCTTCAGGGAATGTTTGCCAGAGGAAAAAGCACCCATTGGCAGGGTGTTGGGTTTGCCCAAAAAGGGTCTCTCTGACCATCTGTACAACAGGGCAACTTCTTCCATAAGAAATAATAATCTCTTCCCTAATTTCCTAATATTGCAGAGAATTTTGGGAGTTGTTTAATCAATTAGAACTGATGTTGAGGGTCTGGGGGTTGTGTGGAGCTCGTGGTGGAGCCTTGGGGGGTGGCATTTCCTGTGCTCCCAGTCACGCTGCTGGTGCACCACCCGTTGAGCAGGGAGGTTGGACCAGCTGACCCCACTGCTCCCTTCCTGCCTGAGCCACTCTGGGATTCTGTTTCTATATTCCAGAAGTTCTTTTCTCGCTCCTCCTGGCAGAGGCTGAAGGAGTGGGGTGTGTGCTACACCCCCACTGATTTACCAGCATAAATTAAAACTCATCTGTCTCAAAGCTCAGCTGCTGAGAACGAGGGAAGCAGAAACCCAAACTCCTTTAGCAGCACAGAAGGGGCACTCCCCAGGAATTTCAAAGGCCTCAGAAATCTGCATGCCGTGGGTGAGTGTGTGGGTACAAGGAGATTGATCCCAGTAACTCATCCCTGATTGCAGGAGCCTGCTGCTGGAAGGGAACCCGTTCCGCACGCCCCGCGCCGCCGTGCTGGCCAAGGGCACGGCTGCCGTGCTGGAGTACCTGCGGAGCCGCATTCCCACCTGAGCCTGGGCACTGCTCCTGAGCCTGGGCACTGCCACCGAGCCTGGGCACTGCCACCGAGCCTGGGCACTCCTCCTGAGCCCTGGGCATTCCTCCTGAGCCCTGGGCATTCCCTCCTCAGCCCTGGGCATTCCCTCCTCAGCCCTGAGCCATGGCCATTCCCCCCTGAGCCTGGCCTGGCCAAGAGCACGGCTGCTGTGCTGGAGTACCTTTGGAGCTGCATTCCCACCTGAGCCTGTACACTGCTCCTGAGCCTGGGCACTGCCACCTGAGCCCTGGGCATTCCCTCCTCAGCCCTGAACCTGGGCATTCCCACCTGAGCCTGGCCAAGGGCATGGCTGCCATGCTGGAGTATCTTTGGAGCTACATTCCCACCTGAGCCTGGCCAAGGGCATGGCTGCCATGCCGGAATACCTTTGGAGCTACATTCCCTCCTGAGCCCTGGCCATTCCCACCTGAGCCTGGGCATTCCTCCTGAGCCCTGGGCATTCCCTCCTGAGCCTGGCCTGGCCAAGGGCACAGCTGCACTGCTGGAATACCTGCAGAGCCACATTCCAGCACACAGGAGCAGCCAGGTACCCCCTGTCCTACCAGCACCCCTGGGCTCCACTGCTTCCATCCTTCTCCTGCTCCTGGCTGGGAGTCTGCCCNAGCACGGCTGCTGTGCTGGAGTACCTTTGGAGCTGCATTCCCACCTGAGCCTGTACACTGCTCCTGAGCCTGGGCACTGCCACCTGAGCCCTGGGCATTCCCTCCTCAGCCCTGAACCTGGGCATTCCCACCTGAGCCTGGCCAAGGGCATGGCTGCCATGCTGGAGTATCTTTGGAGCTACATTCCCACCTGAGCCTGGCCAAGGGCATGGCTGCCATGCCGGAATACCTTTGGAGCTACATTCCCTCCTGAGCCCTGGCCATTCCCACCTGAGCCTGGGCATTCCTCCTGAGCCCTGGGCATTCCCTCCTGAGCCTGGCCTGGCCAAGGGCACAGCTGCACTGCTGGAATACCTGCAGAGCCACATTCCAGCACACAGGAGCAGCCAGGTACCCCCTGTCCTACCAGCACCCCTGGGCTCCACTGCTTCCATCCTTCTCCTGCTCCTGGCTGGGAGTCTGCCCAGTGTTAAGAACCCAGCTGTGGAACATTCCCTGCCCTCTGCATGTTCCAGCAGGGATTTCAGCATCCCACACCACTCTGTTTACACTGTTTGTAATAAAGGACAGCAAGGAAAGCTGCCTTCAGCACAGCCACGATGCTTCCTGCAGCTGAGCTGGGCTCTGGAGGGAGTTGTCACCACCAAAGCACTGGGGCCAAAGGCAGAAGGGAACACTGTGGGTTTTGTTTTCCTGTTTTCTCTTGTTTCATTGCTGTCCCCTGAACTGTCTCCTGGTGTGAGGGAGGTTGAGTGCTTGAGCTGTGAGGTGGTGAGAGATGCCCCAGGTGTGTGCAGGGCTCAGCTGAGTGAAAATGGGGCTGGTGCTGTGCTGAGACAATAAATGTTCCCCTTGGTTGTCTGCTTTGGGTCCTTCAAGCTGTAACTGAGCTCTGTAGATGGGAACATTGAGAACTCTTGTTCAGACACATTTCCAAATGTCCTGCAGGTGGTACCTTTGATGGTAATAGTGCTGTGGGTGAGGCTCCACCACCCTCCAGTGCCTGACCACTCTTTCCATGGGGAAATTCCTCCTGGTGTCCCCCCTGAGCCTGCCCTGGCCCAGCCTGGGGCCGTTCCCTCTCCTCCTGTCCCTGTTCCTGGGAGCAGAGCCCGACCCCCCGGCTGTCCCCTCCTGTCAGGAGCTGTGCAGAGCCACAAGGGCCCCCTGAGCCTCCTTTTCTCCAGGCTGAGCCCCTTCCCAGCTCCCTCAGGGATTCTCCAGCCCCTTCCCAGCTCCATTCCCTGCCCTGGCCATGCTCCAGCCCCTCAGGGTCTCTCATGGACACAGCCCTGGAGGTTCTGTAGCACAGCAGGATTTTATACAGTTCCTCACTAAAATTCCCAGGTTTTGAACGTGTCCAGATGAACACAAAGCACTCTGAGCTCACCCTCAGCTCTCCAGGTGTGGGAATTGCCTTCCTGCTGGAGCAGGGATGGCTCAGGGGGCTCAGGCCCAGCTGCACCTCCCCGTGTCCCCAGGGAGGGGACCAGAACCTGGCCCTGGCTGCAGGAAATGGGGGGCACTGACCTGGCTGGGAAGGGGTTTGGGAGAGTGGGAATGGGAAGGGCAGGATCTGTCCTGTGGGAAGCAGATGACAGGGCCTGTGTGCAGTGACAGCAGGGGACACCTGGAGCTCCTTGGATGATGGAACTGCTGCTGCCCTCACCCCCTGCCCCTTTTTGTTTCCACACATTTTGTCCTTCGTGCATTTGTCCTTTCATCCGTTTCTTCCATGCATTCATCCTCCATACATTTGTCCTTCCACACATTTGCCCCAAAAGCTGCCAAACCTGAGTTTTCTTCCCCATTTCCACTGCTCCCTTTCCACATTTGGTGTCTCCCAGTGGCTGCAGCTGGACCAGGGGAGTCCCAGTTGGGAGCTGCCCAATTTTCCAGGCTCATTCCCAGCAGCCCCCCATTCCCCACCCTCTGAAACCTCCTTTCTGCCAGGGGAAAAAAAAAACCACCCGAAAGCCTTACAATAAGGTGACGTTTTTATTATTTATACAATAAAGAGACTTTTTAATGTTATTCAAAACACTTTTTTTTTTGGAAATACTGAAAAAGGTGGGTACAGCAAAGCCGAAAATGGCTCTGCTGCACTGCACAGCATCGGTTCAGTCCCTGGGCTCCCTCTGCACAGAGCAGCTGCAAAATGCAGCAACCCCACAGCACGGGCCAGGCCCTCCAGGGCACGGGGAGGGGACAACCTGCGTGTGCCAAGGGACAGGAGCTGATTGCACTCAATCAATAGATTTAAAATAGAATTTTTGAAGTACCTTTTTGCACATAAAATGAAGCAGCTTTCAAGTTCAGTAAGTCTTTATACTGCAAAAAACATGAAGTACATTCACAATCTATGTTAATAAAGTAGTAAATATTTCCTCATTCAGCCTTATTTACATGGATACTGGAATTCAACTGAAAAGTACAGTCATCTGGAATATAGCAATCTTTGAACACATACAAAAATGACCATTTCTGTATATAATTTAAGCTCAAAATCACAATTATCTCAAAATATTAATTACAATACAGCCATCTCCATCATAATTAAACATGTCTTTTATAAAATGGTAAAATCTTTACTAAAGGAAGCTGTTGGTTCTGAACTGGATACAGTACTCACAGGTAGAAAACCGAAGTGATGAGCGAGTGCCCTGCCCGGGGAGGGGGAGGAGGAGGGAGGGGACACAGCCACCGCCACCCAAGGGACACAGAAAGGCCCCAGTGCCACCTCTTGTGCCATGGGCTGTGCCAAGAGTGCCCAGAACCCTGGGAATCCTGACCCATGCCATGGTGTCAGTCAGTCACTTCCACTAAACCAGCTGGAATCAGCCAGGGAGAGGATTGGCCAAAGCTTTTTTTGAGAGGATTGGCCAAAGCTTTTTTGGGGGTTTCCTTTTTTTTGGTTTGAAATTCCGTGATGTGCAGATGGTGTCGTTTGGGGCTGGGTGGTGGCGCCCCGCGGGCCTGGCCCCGCTGGCACCACGGCTGTGCCCGGCCGTGGCTCCAGGGCCAGGCCAGCCCCCCGTGGATCCCTGGATCCGTATCCTGTCCAAACTGCTGCCCTGAAAGTTCTGTGGGCACGGGATGGGCCTGCCCTGCCTGCCAGGGACAGCCCTGGAACCGTGCACTTCCAAAGGGATGGCGAGGGACGGGCACGGGCAGGGAGCTCCCACTGGCACAACATCCCCAATTTCCTTTGGAAGTTCTAACTGTGACATCCCACCAGTTCACAGAATCACAGGAGGGACCTCTGGACATCATCCAGCCCAGCCTGGAGCAGGGGACACGGGGACGTGGCCGGGTGGGGTTGGGATGTCCCCAGACAGGAAAACCCCAGACCCTGCCACCCCCAGGGAGAGAAGTTGTTCCTCATGCTGAGGTGGGACTTGCTGTGTTTATTTATGTCCAAAACCTGCCAGGGTGGGTGCTGACCCCGCAGCTCTGTCACCCTCTGAGCCATTTTGGGACCTGTCCCCAGCCCTGCTGCTGTGGGACAGGCTCTGCCTGGCCAGGGGCTCCCAGCAGGACATCCCTCATCCATGGGCAGTGCCTGGGAATAAACACCCTGATCCCCTGGGAATAAACACCCTGATCCCCCCGAGCCCTGCCCTCAGCTGATCCCACTGGGGGGGTTCATTTCCCTGTCCTTGCATTCCCTGTCCTTGCATTCCCCCTCGGAGCTCTGTGTGCGGAGGAATTTCTGACTGCATCAGGTAATTCAGTGCTAAATTACAGCAGAGAGGGGTCCCAGCATCCCAGAATGGCCTGGGGGGGAAGGGACCTCAGCGCCCACCCAGTGCCACCCCTGCTGTGCAGGGACACCTCCCACTGTCCCAGGCTGCTCCCAATGTCCAGCCTGGCCTTGGGCACTGCCAGGGATCCAGGGGCAGCCACAGCTGCTCTGGGAATCCCATCCCAGCCCCTCCCCATCCTCCCAGGGAACAATTCCTAATTCCCAATATCCCATCCAGCCCTGCCCTCTGGCAGTGGGAGCCATTCCCCATGTCCTGTCCCTCCAGGCCTTGTCCCCAGTCCCTCTCCAGCTCTCCTGGAGCCCCTTCAGGCCCTGGAAAGGGCTTTAACCAAGGGTTTGAACATCTTTACACTCCAAGTGCTCACTACCAACAGCAAACCAACCTCCTGGACATCTCCTACTCAGCTTTTTCCTGGATTTCCTTGGCTCTGCTCTCAGCTGCCCCATTCACCCTCAGCCTTGTCCTGCCTGCTCCCTGTGTGGAGCCCCCTGTCCCCTCCCAGGGCTGGCACTGCCACCAAACACAGATGCAGACGTGGATGTGTTAAAAAATACCTTGGAAAACATGAAACTGGATTTGAGGATGTTAAATGGCTGCTGTTGGGAACAAGTGGCTGAGAACTTTCCTGGTTTGCCATCGCCTGGGTAGGAACTGTGAGCTGGCACTGGGAAAATGGGAAATTATTAGGGGTGGAGGGTCCTGGAGGTCCCACAGCCAGAGAGGGAAGGTTTGGGAATTCCTGGAGAAGTGGAACACCCCCGTGGGCTGTGGCTGCACCCTTGGCTGTGGGATTTTGGGTGGGAATGGTGCAGGTGTTCCCAGAGCCAGCTGTCCCTCAGCCCCTGGCCATTGCTCGAGGGCACTGGGATCCCTGGAAAACACCTGCAGGGGCTTTCCCTGTGTTTTCCCATTCTGCTGTCAGGGATAACCAGGCTGGACCCTGGCACCCCTGAGGCAGCAGCAGCTGGGCACAGTCTGGGCTTTGGGATTCTGCCTTGGGAACAGCCCCAGGACTTGGACATGAGGGGTCGTCCCATGGCCCTGTGCTGGGAATGCTCCTCCCGGGCTGGCTCGGGGTCACCTGCTGCTCCCTGGGATGTGTCTGTGCCCATCCCTTCCCAGGACTCCAGCCCAGGATCCCAGAGAGCCTCACCCATGGGAATATCCCGAGCAGGGCCCGCCAGGGCCTGGAGCAGGGGGGGAAATACACAACAATGTCAATGGGGAGTCTGAAATGAAAAATTAACGAGTTAAATTAGCAGCAACAAAAGGAGTTTTACTGCCACCATCACAACCTTCCTCCATCCGTGAGCCAAACCTGCCTGTCCTCGGTGTTCTCCTGTAGTGTGTGCACATGGAATCGAGGGAGGAGCCAAAGCAAAGGGAGTTAACCTGTTCTGAAGGGAGTTCACCCATTCCAGAGGGAGTTCACCCATTCCAGAGGAAGCTGGAATCATAGAACCATGGAATGGGTTGGGCTGGGAGGGACCTTGAAGCTCACCTTGCTTAACCCCTGCCAGGGCAGGGACACCTTCCACTGTCCCAGGCTGCTCCAAGCCCTGTCCAACCCGACCCATTCCAGAGGGAGTTCACTCATTCCAGAGGAAGCTGGCATCATAGAACCACGGAATGGGCTGGGCTGGGAGGGACCTCGAAGCTCACCTTGCTTAACCCCTGCCAGGGCAGGGACACCTTCCACTGTCCCAGGCTGCTCCAAGCCCTGTCCAACCCGACCCATTCCAGAGGGAGTTCACTCATTCCAGAGGAAGCTATCCCATTCCAGAGGGAGTTCACTCATTCCAGAGGAAGCTATCCCATTCCAGAGGGAGCTATCCCACTCAAGAGGGAGCTATCCCATTCCAGAGGGAGTTCACCCATTCCAGAAGGAGTTATCCCATTCCAGAAGGAGTTCACCCATTCCAGATGGAGCTATCCCATTCCAGAGGGAGTTATCCCATTCCAGAGGGAGTTCACCCATTCCAGAGGGAGCTATCCCATTCCAGAGGGAGCTATCCCATTCCAGATGGAGCTATCCCATTCCAGAGGGAGTTCACCCATTCCAGAGGGAGCTCAGCCATTCCAGAGGGAGCCATCCCATTCCCACGTGGGTTCCTTGTCCCGAGGTCCCAGAGTTACAGCTGGAGAAGTCTCTCACCCTGTGTAGTGAATTGTTCCTGATCCCTACGGAGCCAGCTATACACACGGCATATGTACAGGTATTTTCATAAGGCATAGAATATCTTTGCATTGAAAATAAATGAACATTATTAAATTTAATTTAATATATACTTTCTTTGAGGTGTTTATGAAAATATTTTCTTCTCTATACTTTCGTATGCGACATGATAGAAATATTTCATGGGAAGTACAGGTTAATATATTTCATCTTTATAAAGGCATATACAACTTTGAGGCAGTGTTTCTGATGGACAGCAGAATTCCTAAAGGATTTGTATGTGCTTCTGTGTTTTGAAATCATATGAAATTGACTTTTAAGAAGGAACTTGGTTAAAAAAACGCACCAATGCACAGCCAGAGGCTGACAAGTAAAACTAATACGGAGCCACATGAACAATATATTTATAGAGTTAATTCTTATATTTTCTCCCGATGATTGGTACTAACATAGAGTATTATACATTTGGCACTACTGTTTGCCATTGGTCCAGCAATTGGCAAAAAATTGGTTTCCTATGTATAAATCCTTTTGAACATTAGATCTGGCTAGACATATTTACTATTTATAAAAAAATATTTAGACAGTAAGCTCACGTTGGATAACTAAGTCTACTGTGTTCTGGAAACTCTTCAGTAGGAGCACAGCCTTCTCGTGTTCCAGGTGGACAAAGCTGTGTCCGTTGGCCTGCAGCAGGGAAAACACAAGGGAAGAGGCTTTAGTGCCTTGTTTGGGGGGAAAAAAGGGCTATTTGGCTGAAATAAATGATGAGCACACGAGGGTTTCTCATGAACACAAAGCACACATTTCTCTTGTCCTCTGTGGGATGCTTCAGGGCTGGGCTGGGGCTCCAAGGAATGATTTAATTCCCACTGAAATCATGCTGTGACTCTGGGATGGCTCTGGGGTCTGACCACGCTTAGAGCCTTAATACAATAAAATACCTTTCCTCTGGGGAAGAGGAATCCAAATTCCAGGCAGGGAGGATTCCAAATACACCAAAACCAGGCACGGATGGAATCCCAGAATTCTGCACTGTGGGATGGGAGGGGTCTCAGGGATTGGGAGGATCCAGAGGGAGATCATGGGGGAGAGTGTGAGGACAGTGGGCCAAGGCTGGGGGGAGATGGATCCTGATGGATCCTCCCCTGAGTCCCAGCTGGTGGCACAGGCAGGGACAGACTCCAGAGGGAGGATCTGGCTGGAGAATCTGGAATGAGGTGCTGAGGGGGACACAGGGGGAATGCCTGGGGCTGATCAGGGTCCTGACACAGCCTTAAGCTGCACCAAGGGAAATTCAGGTTGGAAATTAGGGAAAAGTTTTTTCCAGAAATGGTGATAAAGTTCTGGAATGGCTGCCCAGGGAGGTGCTGGAGTCACCATCCCTGGGTGTGTTTAACAAAGCCTGGATGTGGCACTGGGTGCCAGGGTTTAGTTGAGGTGCTGGGGCTGGGCTGGATTTGATGATCTTGAAGGTCTCTTCCAACCCAGTCATTCTGTGAATTCTGTGATTCTGTGAATTCTGTGATTCTGTGGTTCTGGGATTCTGTGGTTCTGGGGTTCTCTGGGAATGACTGGAGGGCACTGTCAGACCTCAGCAGGAAAAGCAGGAGAAATTTGATACCCAAACAAACCACAGGGTTTGACCTCCCTTTGAGGGAAAAATTCCTCCACCCTGAGCCTCCCCTGGCCCAGCCTGAGGCCGTTCCCTCTCCTCCTGTCCCTGTTCCTGGGAGCAGAGCCCGGCCCCCCCGGCTGTCCCCTCCTGTCAGGAGCTGTGCAGAG
>VXBC01006350.1:0-74622 GCA_013399945.1 Ploceus nigricollis
CTATAATTTCTAAGCATCTCCTGTATTAGCAGTTTATCATATATATATCCCGAAAATGCATGAATTACACCAAACATATATTACATTCACTTTTTGTTATAAGCTGCCACTTTCAGAGCACAAAATAAGGAATACTATCTAGCAGTACATAGATAAAATTGATCTGCTCCAAACTGCCCAAAGATTGTTTGGTGATCACAACCAAAATATTGATGAGTTTAAAAGATCATTTGAAAGATGGATGACATCAAAAAACTGATGTGATATTCTTTGTTAGGAAAGAAGCCTGTGTCTTAAAAATTCTCTTTTCACCTTAATTTTTTGGTAATTTCTATAGTATTGGCAATTTCTAGATACTTTATTATTTGGTAATACCTTGTGTATATAAAATAAGAAAAAACAAAGTTCATGTAAAAGCTCACAGTGGAGTTTGTATTTTAAATTTAGATGGATTTAAGTATTTTGAATCCTAGAGATTGCATCCTGTTTTTTCTTGTATTGTGACCCCCCATAGTTTTTGTGCTTCTGACAGTTACAGCAAACATACATCCCAAATTACATCTGTCATCATCCCCATGGTTTCACTTATTTCCAGGGTTTTTTTTATGTATATGAAGATTAGTGGGAATAAACCCTGAATATGCTGCCTGACAGCTCAAAATTCTAACAAAAGATTTCCAACTTTCTTTGAAGTATTCATCTTCAATACTGACTATATCTAAAAATAGTGAGGTATTTTCAAATAGGCCATGGGAAAAAGGCTTTTGGAACTGGTTTGTTGTTGTTGTTGTTGATGTTGTTGCTTTTGTTTTTTGGGGGTTTTTTTTTGCCTTTCCATTTTTCCTTTCATCATTTTCCTGGAGTTCTGAAAGAAAATCCTGTGAGAATAGAATAGACTGACATTCATTAGAATCTGGAAGAATAAGGGCAATTTCTTTTTCTTTCTAATTAACTGCCCCAGGGAATGGCTCTACCAGTCAGGAGGAAGAACAGTTCCTCTATTGTGCCTTTTGTGACTTAACAACAGTACATGGGAAGGCTCTAAGCTATAAATCAAACAGTGAAAATCCTCTTAACTGAACACACCCTTGGGCTTCACACAGAATAAGGGTTTGCACTAATCATAAGCAGAACTAGTTGGGATTTTTTTTTTGCTGAAACAGGGTTTTGCTGGAAAATGCTTATGTGTCAAAACCAAAGTACCTTGTGGAGGGAACTTGATTTCAAAGAGATTTTTTTCTGAAAGACAAGCAGAGACTATCAGGAATCTCCCTGATTTCCTGCCAGTTTGTCTTGTGATTCATCCAAAAGCCTGCAAACCAGATGTCTTCAGGAACTGGCTGGTTTTCCTGTGATGTCCCTTCCCAAAGAAGGGCTGGCTGAGTGTGAATAAAATTATGTTTGTGGGTACAGACAGACTCTCAAAGGGACAACCTGGGTACCAAGAGCATGGTGGCTTTAAGGCTCCCATAGAGTACTCTGCCTTACACTAGAACTCCTGGGGTTAGGCTGTGATTTGCAGCCTTGGGTGCACATGGAAATATTCCTGTCTGATGCCTCTTTCATGGCACTAATTGTGCCCAAATCAGGAAGAGTCAGGGCTGGCTTGTACTGCTGAAACCACAGCAGCACCACCCTCCCAGGCTTGTCCATGAGCCACCTCACTGGAAATATTTCACTGCCTCCACTGCTCTGAAGGAAAAAATGGAACAAACTGTGCCAAAATATAAAATAACTGAAGCAGTCTTGGTGTAGTAATTTGTGATTGAAGTAAAATTGGCTCCACAGGTCAGTGCTACAATACTTTTCAGAACAGCCCATGAGCTTCAAAACCACAATACTCAGAACTGGGATGGGAACTCTGGCCCTTTGATTATTAGTTTTTGTCTTTGAAATACAGGCACGTCCTGCTAAAGGAGTATGTGGTAAAGAGGGCTTCACATTCTGCCCATGGTGGATTGTTCTGCAAATGCTTTATGTATTTTTAATGATGTTTTTATTGGTAGCATATTTTTGTGATATTTTATTGATCCTTACCTGTTTTTTAATGTGAAAAGAGCAAGCAATGAACACTAACCTGTCTTCTAAAGCACTTGACAGTGGTACACTTAGCAGTACTAAGAAGTCTTTTATTCTTTTCTGAATCAGAACTCCTTATTTCAGGCAAGTATGCTAATTTATCATTTATGCACATTACCATAAGCTTTTCTGTTCCCTCAGAAAATAAAATAAAAAAGAGGGTAAAAGTTTGCTTCTTCTGGAGAATCTTAGCAGAACCCCAATTTGAAAGCCGTGCTCCTTTAATGCATTATTTAATGAATTTTAGTGCAGTGCAAGTGCTGCACTGAGAGTTTGGTGGATTGGAGCAGGAAGAAGAAGTTAGGTCTGCACAACCTCACCAGGATACTTCAGTCTTCAGGGAGGCAAAAGAGCAGCAGGTAATGAGAACTGGGTGGCTGAGCTCCTGTAGCCATGGATGCTGTCAGATTAATTCTTGTGTCAGCATGGGAAGCGATGGGACTATCCCCCCATGCTGTGCTGTGAACATGGACTTCGAAGCATCAGGCTGGGCTGGAGGTGCTGTATGGGACTGAGAGCTCAGGCCTTGATCACTCTGTGCTTTGATTGTCAGAGGAAATGGGAAAGAAATTGCTAAAGTGGAGAAGAGCAAAGATTCATGTAACAAAATACACCAAATATATACTGTTCACATTGAACATGCCTTGGAAAAGAAATTTTTAAAAATATATTTTCTTTATTCACATGAATTTTGCACTTGAGAGGATGTGACAGCTGTTTCTGGCCAGTCCTACACTGAAGGTTAAGCAGATGAAGGCTGTGTTGCCAACTGGTTCTGTTATTAGCAGAGTAGTATAGTAGTGGCCTGTTCATACTTAGATAAGAAAAAGTAAATAAAGTTTGAGATGATGGGAGGAGATGGACAGTAATGGACTTGCCTTTTCTAGCTAAAATCCAGAACTCTCTTTGCCTTTGATAGAACTTTCAGAGTAATAGTGCTTTTGTATATGGTGCTTTTCTAATGTGCCTATGGCAAATCGTCAGTGACAAAATGTTTTCATGGCAGGTACATTAAAAACCCCAACAAAAGCACTGAAAAGTAGCTGAACATAATTAATTAATTCCTATTGAATTTTAAGCCATCAAATCTTGGCAGCTGTATGCTGTAACATCCAGTTAGTTTATACAAAGAGAAGAATGCAGACAGATAAACGTGAGATATTAAAAGATACATGGAAAAAAAACTGACTTGGAATAAATGTGGTTTAACCTTGTCAATTTTAATTCTTCAGAGTGTTAGCACTGATGCCATCGTGGCTGCTACCACTTGCATGCTGTTTTAAAAGTAGCTACGCCTGAAAAACTGTTCTAATTTTAATAATTTTAGAAAGACATCCTTCTGAAATGATAACAAAACTGAATTTTCCTTCCCTTTATTGTTTGTAAAACATCCCAATCCATTATCTATCACAATTTTGTCTACAGAAAACAAAATTTAGAAGTATTTCCTTCTCAGTCTTTATGGAAATTACAGAGAGGCTAAAATGAAATACCTCAAATTTAAAGTATTTTCACTTTCTGGGAGGCAGTGCATGCCAGGAAAGGTCTACAGTGAGGGAGGAAAGTCAAGTCAGTATTCTAAATGAAAATCCTCACTCTGCCACTCCCAGTAATCCCTGAAAATGTAATAAAAAGGCAGCTAGAAATGACATGATTTAGTTGGCTTTTTGCTAAGATATTAAAATGTGTCATAAGAAACTGTTAAAGTAAGGGACAAAGACCTATCAAAAGAGTCACTGAAGCTACAGATATAATCTGAAGGTCAGGGAGCTGTGTATTAGGACACAGGGATTATTCCCAGAGAGGAGAGAAAAGTGGGAGCTGGAACACATCCTGGCCTCATTCAGTCCTAGACAGATATGGTGCTCCCAATCCCCATTCAGGTCCCAAGGCACAGTGACCAGTACATCTATTTCGGATGAGGAAAACCTGCTGTGCCTGCCTCCTGTGCCTGTCCTGGCTACAGGATTGAGCCAGGAATTCCCATCTCCCACAAGAGGACTATACCAGCAAATTCTGTTTTGGAATTAGGGTCACATTCACTGTCTGAAGCTCTTCCATTTTTACGGAGTAAAATAAAAATTACTAAAGATAAGTTTCCAAATTGACTCCCCACTGTCTGGGTGCAAGGGTTAGGCTTGCTCTCAGAATTAGCTGGGTTTGATCCCACTTAAGCATTTACTGAGACAAACTTGTGTGGGGTGTGAGTGCTCAGCACCAAACAGGCTCAGGAGCTTCACTGGATCCTCAGTGTTGTGGCTCATCTGTCATTAACCCTGGACTCTCCTATTTATTATCTGATAGCCAGCATCCCTCATCCATCTTGGGGGTGCTATCAGTGAGGACAGATGGGGCTAACAGGGATTTTTGCAGTCCACATAGTACAGAAATGCCAAATCATATTTTTACCCCAGACCAGTCTCCATGAGAGCTTTGCCCAAGGTAAGGTTTACAGTAACTGCTCGCTGTTTTTTATTGCTTTGCTAAATTATAATAATAAAAATGCCTTTCATTGCTTTTTATTTTCTTTTGTGGTACCCAAATTCAACAGCCTGGCATTCAGTGCTTGAAGGGAAACTCCCTTAAATACCATACACAAAATTTTCAAATATTTAAAGATGCTTTCTAGAAATCAGCTAATGATCTACAGAAATCAGGTGGCCTCTATATTGTTCTGTTGTCTGAAATTAATGTATTCAATTATTCCAAAAAGACTTAGTGCAATTTTAGCATGACTAAATAATCAGAACGATGATGTACTAAAATACTGCTGTAAAGGTTCTTGATTTGATGTGAACTATAACTTTCTACCTCCAGAGACCATGCAAATACCTCAGTAATCTGAGAAAACGAAAGCCTAAAGCAAAGATCAAAATCCTACTTGGATACCTAAAATTCAGTCTCATATATTAGAAGGGGTTAAACACTTGTTCTGAACATCATTCAATCTCCAAATGGTTTCCAATGATTGTTTGGGATTATAAAATTAAATCACTCTTTGTAGTGCTTACATCTCTGCTCCCTGAAGAAAGTTTTATAGAGGAGCAGAGAGAGAGGAAGGAAAAGAAAACAATTTCTATTCTTGTCTCTTGTTTTTCTATGTGGAATGCATTGGAGAATTGTTTACTTGAAGTGATTAGTTGATTAGACACTGTTTGGCTCTGAGGGCCAATAGAATCTACTTGTGTCTGGACTCCCTTCTGAGAGGGAGTCACGAGTTACGTTACAGTGACAGTAGTTAGATATAATAACTAGAAGTTAAGATGTAGTTTTAAGAGCTCCTCTTTAAATATATACTAATGTATTGAAATATAGTTATAATAATAAAAAACTATTCAGCCTTCTGAATTAGACTCAGCATCATCTCTTCCCCGCACAGGCCAACCACAACAACTGTTCCTTTCAATTATATGTTATTGTCAGTCTTTCTGCTAGAAGACATAAATATGTAATTCTGCCTCTGTATCTTTTTCTTAGCTTGTATCCATGAAGAGCTACAGCTGCATCAGGTCCAATCCCGATTCCCTTTGGGGCAATAACTGAATTTCTGGGATTTATCCACCAAGAGAAACACCCTTTTACAACTTGCGACAAATAAAACCATTTGACTTTTCCTGTTTTGCCTGAACTATCATAAAATGCACACTTAGGCCTGTTGTATGCACTGTAACTTCTTCCCTTGGAAAAAAAAAAAAAACAAACCAAGCCTTACTTGTACTTCCACTGCTAATCAAGTTTTGGAAAGGTGAAAAAATAACAGGAATGCTATTTATTATAGGAGAAGCTCATTATACATGAAGTAAAATTCTTTATTACTGTTATAAAATTTGGTCATCATATAACTTGATTTGTGTAATTAAGGGTTTTTCCTAAGGGAGGGATAAAACAGTCTATTTCTAAAATCTAATTTTCCTTTAAAAATGGTAGTGTGGCTACAGTGGCACTAAATGTCAACCTGTAACTGCAACAGTACCCTGGTGCTGCCTGGCAATGTGGCCATTCCTATAAAAATAAGTTGTACTTGCTGTGTATTTTTTCTATTTATATATTTATGATCAATGATTTATAGTTGCTACACCTTCAATTGATTATAGAACTTCTCCTGGCTATTGAGGTTTGGGATTTTTTATTTAACAAGTGTATTTTCCCCATAGCTTGAAGATGACTGTCTAGCCAAAAAATTACAGGAACATAAGTTAAAAGTTGACTACTCCAACAAAATTAAATATGAAAAGTTAAAGCTTTTGAAGGTCAGTAAGGATTAAGATGTATTATTAGCACTTAGTGTCTTTGGATGTAAAATACACCACAAAAATTTCAGTTCCCTGTTTCTGGAAAGTGATCTTTCTTGTGGGCTCCAACAGAGTGGTTCAGAAGGAGAGGCTTTCTTGGTAAGAAATATCAGCTGCATTTTGTTATATTAACAAGCAGTAAAAGCCCATTTAACTTAAAACATAAAATTGAATTTGGTTTAGAAAAACACAATAACCCTGTACAGGCAATTCAATTAAGGGTTGCACTTGATGATCCTTGTGGGTTCCTTCAATACAGAATATTCTGTAAATAAGTGTCTTTTTGGAC
Source organism: Ploceus nigricollis (assembly GCA_013399945.1). NCBI lineage: Eukaryota > Metazoa > Chordata > Aves > Passeriformes > Ploceidae > Ploceus > Ploceus nigricollis. The sequence goes on from VXBC01006350.1 coordinate 6,661, forward strand.
TTCAACCCTGCTTTTTATTGATATTGTATAAAATTTTGGGTGAAGCCATCTGTAATCTTTTGTGAGGACAGAGGTGCATTCTTACAACTGAAGCACATATTCATGTCCCAGTGATTTTGAATTACTCATGTGAGCAGTCTCCCTATACTCTAGTGATGACAATACTACCACTTCTCCCTGATTTATATTCTGTTCCTATAGCAATTTAACTCATTATCTGCTGACTTTCTCCTTTGAAGCTCAGCATTAATCTGAAGGTTATAGAGATTTCACTAAGTATCCCTTCCTTTAGACACATGTTCCCTCAGCTGATACTTTTTCCAGCTGCTGATTTTTCAACATTAATAAGCATTGGAATATTGTAAACTTATCTTCTGGCTGAAATACTTAAAAATGACCTGCTCCACTTCCAAGAGAGGCTCCAAAATGTAATACCAGTGGCCTGTGACAACTAAAAAATCAGAATTTTGAACTTCCTTCTTTGAGCTGTTGGCAGCAATGCTGGAGTTACCTGATAGGGGCTGCTCACAGCTGGCTCTGAGCACCTGGAGGAGTAGGGTTAAGAAGAAGCAGTGATTCCTGTCCTCCCTCCTCAATGGCATCCCTATTTGATTTAATCCTCCTCCCCAAGGAAGAGGAAGGATGATATGCTAGTACAATCTGATTTCAAGCTTTTCCTCTATAAATGACACCACCATGAGGTGTTTGGGGAGGTCGTTTGGATCTTCACAGGCAAGTCTGGGGTGTACAGAAGGTCTCAGTAACAGAGCCACTGTCTGTGATTTAACAATTCAGAGTACTCTAATTCTGGTACAGGCTGGATTAAACTATCCCAGTGGGCTGCCTGGTTCTCATAGGCTGTCTATCTGACAGTCCTGCTTCTAAAAATATCCCAAGTTGGATTTCCCTATAAGTAATCCTTTCCTATCACTAGAAGTCCCCTACTCACAGAGAATATGCCTGCAGTTAAAGAAATGGCAGTAGCAAGAGGAGACTGGAGTTTCAGAACTTCCAGTTTCTCCCTTTTATCTTCATTTTCTTGTATTTTTGTGTTGGTTTTCTCAGCAGCTTTTAGCAGCACTAAATCTCAGTTCCAAACTGTGTGTACAGCAATCCATTTATTCAGATCCTGTTCTCACTTTCATTTTAATTCTTCTGTAGCAAATTAAATGATTACGTGTTTATAATTGATCCATAGGTTTTTGGAAGGATGGGCAAAGAAGAAATTTTTTTTTCATGTGTTGTGGACTAAGGTCTCCTCTTTGAAAGTCTCCAGCCACTGAGTTTGTGAAAAGTGCATAACCCCAAATAATTAAGCTCCTTGACTTTCTGCCTTGGCAGTGATAAGGCTGCCACAATGCACAGCCACAAAGTGATTTGAGGTCTCCTGCAGCACATTTTTCATTTTTATGCTTAGGAAAAAAATTGACCATAGAAGTTTTTTATGACTTTGCCACATGGTAAAGTTAAAGGGTCCCATTTTTACCATGAACCTTTTGGAAGTTGTTACCTTTTTATTTTAACAAGGCAGACAGTGCCTGAGCTATGGCACTCAGGCCAACTCTGCTGATTAAATGGAAAATGGGCTTTTTCATTAAATGATAGAGACTCTGAAGCATTAAAACCTGTTTTACATAGAGGCATTAGGCAGCAGACACAAATTATTGGTGTCTTAGTTGGAGACTTTGCCTAAGCCAAGATTTTCTTTTAATCATTATAATACAGTAGGATGCTCCTGCAAAGAACAGGGAATTAAACTCACTTGAGTCCATATCATAGGGACAAGTAAATACTCCATTTATTTATTTAAACATTCCAAAGCCTGCCTGCCTTTCCATGTTACCAGTGCTAAACATATTGATAATCTGATACACAGTTTTAAAGCCCTTACACTTGAACTATTTAAACATCAGTTCAATTATTCTGTCTACTAAAGTGATAATTGGGGGCTAAAAAGTAACCAGATTATTGTAGAGATCTATTTTGACAGCCTTTAACACCTAGTTATAAGCTAAAGCCTGGAAATTACAAGCCTCTCGGTATCATTCAGTCCACAGCACATTCTGAAGCAATCTGCTATTTCTAGGCTGTTTTTCATCCCATGTTACTACTCCAGTGCTCTCCAACTTGGTCTGAGTGCCTGCCCACTTGCAGAACTAGGCAATAAAGGTCCCTAAAATAAACTACTTCTTTAGTGTGGACATCAGGTAGGATTTCCAGATGTGTAAAGAACACTGCAGGTGTTCAAGGTGGATTGGGGCTGTTTAAAGGCTTCTGCTTTGTCTGGACTTGGATTTAATTTAGGCCTGAGCCAATCTAAGTCTTGCAGTTACAGGAGGGAGAGGTGCTGTCCTGTCCCCTGCCCTCTCCCCAGCGCCCCCTGTCTCTCTGCAGTGTCTTGATTCTAATACCACTTGGAGACCTCAGTGAAAACGAGGGGAGAAACATGGATGGGAATGGAGGAAAGGAGCAGCAGGAATAATTCTGATTGTGATCTACTGGAATAGATTAATGTGGTGGGTCTAGCCCTGGCCAAACGTTATGCACCCACTAGAATATACTTACTAATTTTTGGCTACGAGATAGAATTAGGAGAAAAGCAAAGCAGGCTTAAACTTTAAAGGGTATAAAGAAAAACTTTATTAACAGAACTAAAGGAATAATAAGAATCAGACTAAAGCCTTCAGAACACTTCTTCCCCCCCCCCCCCNCATGGGATCACAGGTACTTCAACATCTGCTTGTTTTAGCATAAATGCCTTTGCTCATATCTACAATTTGAATGCTTCATCCCCCCCATGCTTTTCAATGCGTTACAGGGAAAAAGAGTCTGATATATCAATTATACCTTCTCTATAGCATTAGAAGAAGGTTTCAGCCCAGGACTGAGACATCTCCTCAATCCCTCCCATCTGGGACTTCTTTACTGACCTTCATGTCTCATGTTGTTCTCTCTTTATCTTCACTCTTTCACTCGAGAGAAAGATTTGATGTTTGTAGGTTTCATCTGTGCACTAAAAAGGTTAATATCTTGCCCGGGCAGCGGCTGGAGCAGTTAAGGTGGAGTATTTTAGGCTTCGCTGGGGGGGCGCTGGGCCAGGATAGCAGGGGCCCGGGCCAGAACAACGGCGGCTGCTGTGGGGTGGGGGCGGCTAGGATCTCGGCAGCCAGGCTAGAACTCAGAGGCAGCACCCGTGGGCCAATGGCTTCCCCTCCCCCCTGCCCCCGGCAAACTCAGCAGCGGCAGAATTTCAGCCAAACTGCGGGCCGGCCGGACCGCTCAGCCACCGCTACGTCGGACGAGGCCTGGCGGGCTCCCTGGGAAGGGGCCCGGCCCCGTGGCAGAACCCGCCTGGCCTGGCCCGGCCACGCGGAGGGGGCCGGGCTGGCCTGTTACGTATACTCAGGGTGGAAGGAAAAAAAAAATCCTGGGGTTTGTTCATTTTAAAATGTGGAGCTCACAGGGGCGTGTTTTACTCTTTAATTGGCTTACCAGCATGCCTATTCTCAGAGCCAGCCAGCAATTGGTTTTTGCCAGGCACGGAGGAAGCTCTTAACAGTTTCTCTTAGAACGTCACTTCCGTGCCTGGGCTCATTCCCTCCTCACCAAAACTCAATTGATGCAAAACGGGCACAACCCTTCTTGGGTAACTTCGGAATTGTTTCCCCAGTGAAACAGAGGTTTCTGGAAAGCCCACAGAGGGTTTGTCCAACACAGCTGAGAGCAGCAGTAAGAGGGCCAGCCCTGGCAGCTCAGTCTGCAATTTGCAGTCCCACAGTCCAGTCCTGAAATGATTTTTCCCTGGTTCCTAAAGCCTAAGCCAGCAAATATTCATTGCTATTCTTACCTGCACCAGCTAAATTAGACTAATGAACCTAGGCAGTTATTTTTCTTTATCCCATCTCCACTGACAGCATTATCTGAGGGAGGAGTGAATAGCAATTAGCATCAAGCCTTGAAAGCACCCGTGACATCACAAAGACACTCTCCCAGGAAGTCAGCTGGCTTGTTTACAGCATTCCCCCTCTCGCTGCTGAGAGATGTAGATGTTACATACCCTAGTGCTGAGAGCTTGTGGAAGAGCCCTCATTTATACAGGCAGCACTTGCATGGGTGGATGGACACTCTAAGAGCTCCATCAGCTGCTGCCCTTCCCTGGAAATCTGCAGCCATTCAGCACCTCTGATTTGTATCTGGGCTTGTACTTTGGAATAGTGTGTTCTAGAAGTAAGACTTAACTGTGCAGGTATAGGCTCAAATTAGTAATTAACGCATGACCTTGCTGGAGTTCACCTGTCCACCTGCCCAAAACAGATTTTGAAACCTTGAAAAACACACCTTCAAAGGACAGAATTCATCTCAGTATCTGAAAGGGAGTCCTTGAATCTCAGCTCCTCTGCCTGCTGTTTGTCTGTGCTCTGTTGTCAAAGGAAATGCATTTCCACAGAGTGATTTGCCCTGTCCTAAGAGACCCAGCTCTGGCTGTCAGGACTGATTAATCCTTTGAAGATGCTGAGCTCTTTCGATTCACTGCAGGAGGATTCAGACAACAAGATGAATCCTGCACACACTGCAGATCCAGCTGTGCCTGACTGACTGACAGCAGTTTCCAGCAAGCTCAGTTTTCTGCCTTTATTAAGAAATGTTGAAGTCTCTGTTGAAAACCACCAAATATTAATATTACTTCAGAACTCCAACTTTCAAAACTAGAAGAGCCTAGTATAACAATAAGTATTGCCAAACAATGCTCTACTTTTTTACACTGTTATTGTCTAGGACTGATGAATTAAAAACTTAAAAACTCTTTTTAAAGCATTCGAAATGGTGGTGCTACATCACAAGTGCCATGGTATGTTTCAACCAGATTTTTGCTTTCATGTTCAGTCCACTTTTTTTTGTTTGAATATTGCTCTCATGTGTCTGAACAGCAAAGCAAAGACCTTGTTTACTACAGCATCCTTTACTTTCAACGCTTAAAGGAGCAATACATGATGAGTTCACTTATAGAATTGAACAAAGGCAACCAAAATCAGTTGCGTAAGATATTAGTAATTTCACAAAAAAACTGCCACAGGCTATATGTAGCTTATAAAACAAAGCCAATGATTACTATCAATTATAACATCATCATGTGACAATGCTGCAATTAATTTCTTACTCTTAAAAAACTGCTGTTGCTCAGTGCCAAAGAACATGCCACACATTAAGTGACTCATCACCAGTCTGTGATGCATAGTACAGATGTTAATTTGATTACTCATCTCTGAGAAAATAAGTGCTTTATGATGAAAAAGCTGTTCTTTTTTGGTATTCTGAAAGTATGGTAACAGAGTGGCTTTTAAAATAATCCCTAAAGTAATACAGAGTTATTGTGAAGCATTATTTTGAGTTGTAGAGTTGGACACTGCATAGTTCACAGCCATGGCCCAGGCTGGAAGAGGATGGGGTCCTGCAAACCTCATGCATCTCTTTTATCTGAAAATATTTCTATATAAGGAAAATGGAAGAATCCCATTTTGTTTGTCCCAGAAAGTCTGCAAACTTTATTGTAAATCTTGAAAAAGGGCTCCATCTAAACCACTAAAATATTTATCCAGCAAGAATAATGGGCCATTCTGGAACAGGTATCAGGATCAAGAAATTATGGTCTTTCTTGAGACAGGAAATACATGTTATAGACATGTATTTAATATTAAACATTACTATTCTGCCAGGGACTATGTGTGCAGTTATCTTTATTTCTTGAGCAGAATTCTATGGAGTCACCTCCAGAATCAAGTATCACCTTGTTTCTGCATGAATCAAAGGCAGGATGGTACTCAATGTGAAGTGTTACATACCAGTGAGAAGCAAAAGTAGCACTTCTGTGGGAATTTGAAGCACTTCTAGCATTACTTTGTAGTTAATCTCATACTTGCCTTTTCAAGAGACATAAAGGCCCCATCCAAAGAGACCTAATTACTTTGTAAGTAGCACAGATGAGGATAGAGAGTGTCTCTATATACAGTAAACACAGCAGTGGCATTTGTAGATATGAGTCACAAAATTTGCAGTGCTTGATTAAAAAAGAAAAAAACAATTCCCTGATTTTCAGAATGGCTACAGGAAAACAATTTTTACAGATTAACTTGCAAATACCCTCAGGCAGAAATAAGAGATGGGTAATTCCTAGTGGTACCACCCCCCACGGTGACATACCTCTCCAGAAAAGGCCTGGCCATTGAGGAGGTGCTCTGATCCCTGGCTGTCCTCGCTACCAAAGTGTAACCGGATTTCCTCCAAGCGGTGACTGTAGGTCATTGGGCCCCCAGAGATGTTCACCAGGTGCTCCTTGTCTAACCGCAGGGACACGTGTCTCCCTGTGTTGTACATTGTCCCACTGACCTAAACAAAGTGGAGAGGAGGAAAAAAAAGGATTTTTTCAAAATAATCTGCAAATCTTACAAACTGATTGGAGATTTTGCTTTTTACACACCTTCACTCAAATACAGCGACGCATCTTGTGGTTTTGAGATGAAACAACCAACCTCAGGTCACACTTCAATTTCTGCTTTGAACCTTACACTGTGTATTCAAATATTTTGCTAAAACCCTATGTACACATTTTAGCCTTGGGCTGACGTGGTAAATAGGGCTGTTGCACTTCTAATTAAGTAGGTTTTTAGAGTACTTTTCTTGCCAGGTCTGAATAATGGCTTCCTTTGAAAATTTCTGCACAGGAAATGGGAACATTTCAGGTGACATAAATTATTAAAGTACACTTGAACAAATCTGAAATTTAATTTCCCCCCCCTTCTTTTAATATTTATAACAAAGTTACTCAAAAGTAAAGGTGCTGCAAAAAGCTGAGATGCAATTTTTCATTAATAGGGAACTCTATGCCTCCTGGAGCTGCAGCAAAAAACTTTCACTGCCTTCCCATGCAGGTCTCCTTGTTTTGTTATCAATATTTTATATGTACAATTGCCAGGTCTTTTAGCCAGAGAAGTACAGAATTCAATTTAATTATATATGTCTAGTTCCTACTACACATCAAATAGCTCCTTGAGATTCATCTTTATTTTTTAAAAGGCTGACTGTTGTGCTTCATTTGCAAACTGATTTACAGCTGCTGTAATGAAAAAGAAAATGATTGCAGAAATTTTTCATATGGAATATAATTCTGTCATGATTTCCACTGTCTTAGAAAAAGTTTCTAGATCAAGAAGTTCTTTAATTTATGCCATTAGAAAGTCAAATATACCAGTTTGAATTCGAGTTATTGTTTATTTAAAAACATTGTGCATGGATACAAATGTACACTTGAATAACATTCATTTAATTTAAGAAGCAGAAGTGTAGCAACAATATGCTTTGTTGCACTTCAGTGTAAAATTAAAGACATGACTATTATGTATTATATCCTATACTACATCAGTATTATGATAATTAACATTGCTGCAGTGTCATTTTATCTATAATACTAATTACTGAGTTTAAATTACTTTCTTTCACAGTACATTGTAAAAAGTTACATGGAACAGACTGTGCACTTGAACTAAATGGAGGAGATCAAACAGCTTTTGATTGTTGTGGTTCTTTACACTTTGATACAGATGTTCTACTTTTTTTTGGTGTTTATTCCAATTTAAAATAAGCAGTAATAACTTTTTTAATGAAAAGTCATAAATACAGATATTCCTGTTCACTGCAAATAAACCACAATGATTTTATTTATAAATGCCCCTTACTTTTTCTACTTGACTTTGCGTGAACAATAATTAAATACCAAGTTTAGATTAATAAGTCAAAGAAGGTTAGTTTATTGAACTCAGTTTCAGTACACTGCATATAAATGACACAAAATTGCTAATCATAAATAACAAATGTAGTTTAAAAACAAACAGGGGAAAATGGATAAAGCCTCTTATTCACATCTGGAAGCTCATGCTTCACTGAACCCTCAGTTAAATTCAGCAGCTATGCAAAAATATTCAGAATCCATTTTCTTACTTAAATTGGCATAAATCTCAAATGAGGTTACTATTATTTTCTCTCTCCAAGTAAAACTGACCCAAATAACCCCCAGTGTGAATCAAATCACTCTCCACAGAGCAGAGAGGGGAAATTATAAGAGGCAAATTCATAAACAGGGGTAATATTTGTCTTTCTTATTTCCCACTTCATAAAAATGCAGTGCTTATAATGACATGGTACTGACTTTTTGGAACCAGAATTTTCCTGCCTAGCTGCAGATGGGGAATACTAGTAAAGCAGTGAAGCATCTGAGGTGCCTCATTTCTGACCTGATGGGAAGGTGAACACTAGAAGTGAGACTGTTAAATTCTCCTGCATGGGCACAGACTGGGCACCAGGCAGAACAAGATCCAAGACCTTCAATATGAAAAATACAAGGCCTTGCCCTTTTATCTGCCTTCTTAGGTTTAAAGGAAGCACTGGTTTTATTGTTGTGGGTGCCCAAAGAAAGAGGAGCTGCAGAGACCACTTGAGATTCAGCATGAAACTGCACCTTCAGGACATGCCCATTTATGAAGTAGGGTCTTATATTTTCCATGTACTAAGATTACAGCTGAATGAAAAGGCTGAAATACTGAGGAACTTTTTTTTTGTGAGGAGACACTGTGACTTGCCCAGGCTCTATAGTTGGCTGTGCTTGATTATGGGAAGGACCATCATATGTGAATTTCCTTCTTGCAGTTCAGGATATTGTCTGGTTTATACACAACCCCAAAATACCACCTTTACAGGTGTACTTTTCAAGTATAACCATTTACAGTTAGGACACAGAAACACTTGAATGTGTTCACCCTCTGTTTGCAAGCTCAGTACCCACAAATGCCTTTTGCAGAGCTAATAATACATTTTCTTTTCCGAATTTTAACTGCTACTGCAGAAAAATGAGGTTCTGATCTTGTTCACTACTGACAAGAGAAGGATTCTCCATATTTATAGTACTGAGCCTTTAAAGTGATGGTGACTCATTTCAGAACAGCAAACTAAGTTAGTTTTGGGGAAAGCAAACTTGCATGTGGCCTTACAAAAGGCTGCAGGTGTAAAAGTTAACAAGGAAGTATTTTCTGCATTTTGTATATTACCCTACAAAGTAAATGGTATGGAGAATGGGCACCTTATGAGAAAGATGTTGCCTTTTCCTGTCACAGTGAACAGTCTCTGCTACTCCAAAAAACACAGTATTTAATTTTTATATGTGGACTGGATAAAATGTTATAGGGTGGTTTAAAAGGCTCATTAAAAAGACCTGTTAAAATCTATATAACTATTTCCTTAATTAGTCAGATGGATCTCAGGTGCTTCAGCATGGTGGCCTTTGTGCTGCTTCTTGCTCTGCTTTGTTCTCTGCGTTTTTGGCTTGAAAGTTACACAAAGATGAAAACTCAGCAAACAAACCTGGGGAAGAAATAAGCACTAAATCTTGACCTCCTCTTTTTAAAAAAGATCAATATTCACATTTATCTTATGTGCTAGAAATGAGACTACAGTAGAGAAAACATATTAAATCATCCATAAAGCTGGTCTGAAAAAACAGAAAAGTCCAAAATCATACAAGTTAATGATCAGGCCACAATCTCAGTTGACCTCATTTTCCTCACAGATTTAGAAACATTTCCAAACAGATAATATTATCTGTGGCAAAATCCCCACGTAGAAGAGACCACTCTCATGGGCTCCAATCTTAATTATGGAACACTTCACCTTTGGTAGGCTTTAATTAATTTATTAACATATTCCTGATGTAGTTATTTTCTTTTTAATCTCATTACTTTTAATTCTTGCTTCACAGAGCTTTGTGCACATTATTCTTCAGCAGCATTTTTCTCTCTCTTTATCTTCATGCAAGACATCCACATGGGCATAGGCTGCTGATATATTCCATACTTCATTTCTCAATAAGATCTGGATATCCTGTGGTAGCTCTGTATAACTTGGCCCTGTGACCACAAAAAAAGTCCCAATTCTGTTCTTTGAAAGGTGGAACATAAGCAAAGTCAGTAAAAATGCACACCCAAGAAACACAATCTCTCTGCTGCACATTTATCTCGAAATACTACAGACATTATGACCATTAGAAAAAACCCCACAATAATAAAAAAACTCCAGCAAAATCCCTAAACCAAACCAAAATCCACATAAAAACCAGTTCAGCAACATTCTTCCCCCCCCCGCCCCCTGCCCCTGCCCAAATGGTGGTTTTTAACCCAGCATCTGTGGAAACATTTTTGTTTTGTCCCAGCTAACTCTGTATCTTGTTCCCTTCGTCTTTTCTTCCACAAATAGTACCGAACAAAATTCTTTTCAGAACTTCCTTTGTGGCCTACATCTTTACATTACAGCCTCTGTTAAAAGAGCCTTCAAAACCCTGAGCAGGAGAAAAGAAAGCCTGTTTCAGGGTGAAGCCATGCTAGAAATGTGAGCAGGGAATGCAAGAGGAAAGGGGATGGATGCTTTGCCTTTCAATTCCATGCTACATCTGCAGTTCATTGTCACCTTCAAGGGGTGGCACAGACCCTCTGTTTCCTGGGGCCTTTACAAATAGTGAAATATTACCTTTTGGATTTATTTAAGTTAAAAGTGAGCTGAAGATTAGTTCCAAGAACATTTTTAAACTTGTATCAGTACCTGCCGTTGGAACAGCACTGAATGTAAGGGAGCAGGAAAATCAATTGTGTATGGCTGCCTGCTCTGGTGTCCTTGGATCTTATCTGCAATATTAGATGTTCCTTTCTTTAGGATGAAAATAGATGGAGCCCAAAGAAGGCTTAGTGCCATTACCAAGGTTTGAGTTGTGTTTTGAAGGAGTTATAGTGGCCTGGTTTTATGTGCTGCAATAACCAGTTTTTGATCATCTGCTGCCTGGCTTTTCCATCCTTTCCTCCTGGAGTGCCATGTTCCAGCAGAATAGGAAAGCAGCTGTGCAGACTCTGGGAGGGGTGGGAATCGTGGACTTTCCTCCTCTGTGAGCAGCACCTGAGCCACTTTGCCATTACCTTTGGTTTCTGCTCCTCAGCAATGGCAGCAGTGCCATGAGGATCCCAAGGATCCTGTGACATGGCAGTGGATTTCTGCTCAGCTCCTCTCCCTGAGCAGCTCCATGGAGGGACAGGTGCTCCATGAAACATTAAAGCATTAAGACTAATATTAAATTGGTCATAGCATCCCCCATCTATGCATCTTAAGGTGAAAAAAATGCAAAAATAAGTATGCAATTGTTTTTTTGTTTCACTGGGATACGTCAACATCTTTGCCAGGTTGGTTCATTTTCCTCTTGACAGTTAAGAAGAATTGTTCTATGGAAAATTTCACTCTCTGACTAATGTTATCTGAACTTGAGTTTCTGTGTGCAGTAATAAACTGAATCATTCTTCTGAGTCCCTCAAGCAAATTCCTTTCATTTAATGGGGTTATTTTGGTGGTTGTTCACAGTATCTTGACCATGTCCTGTGATATAAAGTTTTGTCCTCCCTGATTTAAATTGACTGGACTGTAGAAAGTACCCTCACCTCCCTTGTGCAAAGCAGAGGCTGCTTTTGCTTCAGGGTTTGAAAGCAAAGTTTACATAGACTTCAGGTCTGTGATCTGAAATCTGACTTTAGGGGCAGTGTGGAAGCACTGAACCAAACCAGAATTTCAAAGGTAACCTGCCAGAGCAACCTGCTTTGCTCTCTGCAGCAGAATTATATTCCTTTATTTCACAGCAGTGGCTACTACATGAGAACATTTGTTCTCTTAATATTGTGCTTATGGTATCTGGTTAGTTTTAGTAGTTTTATGGTGTTGATTCCTTGAGCTGCTGCTAGAGGGGGCCCAAGCTGGAAAATAAAATGGTTTTATAGAGTTGTTATTTAACAGTTCTTTAAAGAAGAAGTATTTTGAAGTCTTCTCTTAAGAAAAGAAAAAGAGGAGATTGCCATATTCAAATAGGAAACAGTTGTTCTATAGATTTTTCCAAACTTTTGAGATCTTTATCCTGGTCCTGAGGAATTTTCTGTGTGTATGGAGATACATGTACAAAAGAACTTTCAAAATTGTATTTAAGCAATTATTTTCTACAGAAGATGCAGTTTTACTTAGGTGCTTTCAATGAGTATTTGTACATTTGAAGAGTTATTTTGTCCTAATACCTTTCCCCTGCCTTTATGCTTAATCACTGTATGCAATATTATATAAAGAAATTGTGGAAATGCTTTCTTTTTTAAAGTAATTTTAGGGGAAATTCCCTGTTTCCTGCATGCTTTCCTTGCTGCCAGCAGAGAGCAGCGTCCACCCATTCCACACAGCCTTTACCTGTATCCCACAGGGACGGCCACAACCAGGAAGAAAAGGAAAACTCATCTGGTTTATATGGCATGGCTGTAATCCACGACTTTAATTCGGGAGTGGTGGATTCAGCTGTGGGACAGAACTGTGGGATCTGTTCCACAGCTCAAGAAGGGTTTGGGGGATTCAGGCTCTGCAGGTTTCTTGGTCATCAGATAAAACATCCAGAGTGGCTTTTCTGACAAGAATTTAATGGACCTTATGTTGTGTTTATAAGAAAAAAATGTGGAGATAAGGGAAATAAAGATAAGAAAACACCACTTACTGGGAGGGAGCTGCAATCTAATTGCTGTGCTTTGAAGAACAACAGGCACCATCATCAATATTTGATTAAAAAAGGCCCGTGTGAAAAATGTAAAATGTAAGAGAGAAGTATGAAGATTAACATAATCTTTTCATCTTCTCAGTTGAAAATTTTTAAAAAGGAAATGATGTTAATGAGCCTAATTAACCCATTTACTGGCCTAACGTAATGTGTCATCTGCCGGTATATGGCATGACACACTTTTTTTCTGCTTTTAAAGCACCATTTTCAGTAGGAACTTTTTCCATTCACTCCTCGGCAGTTTTGCTGGTTTACTTCCCATAAGTGACTGGTCCGTAAAAAATGCAGAGTTAACCTCATAAATTAAATATTCAGGCTTATTGGCTAATGAGCACAATATGTCAAATTTCAGTGATCAAAATAATGTGCTTTAATAATGTACACTCCATTCTGTAACAAAATACAATTTCAATAGAGGACCCGCAGGGTCATGGTTAGTCTTGAGATAATTATATGCCATAGGATGTGAAGGAATGAAATTGTTCCAAGGACACTAACACCCCACAGAGCGCATGTGCCACATGCTGCCTTTTAGGGATAATAAAGTGCTTCATTGTGATGCCTTCTGAAGGCTGACTAGGCGAAGCTAAAGAATAAAGTAGGGATTTATTAGGAGGCCTCAACAGATCCACCTTGGGCAGCACAAGAGCCCAGCCAGGGCTATGCCCCAGGTGAAAATGGTCACAATAATGGACAGCTGGTCATGAGGTCTCTCACTTTTATAAGTTTTGGTCCATTAGCATATTGGAGCTAATTGTCCAATTACAGCTCCAGCCCATGAAGTCCCATCCTTCTTGTTTTTCTCTCTTCAGTCCACTGTTGTTTATGCTCTTGGGCCTGAGATTTGGACTGGTTGTCCTTGGGTCCCCAGCTAGAGAAGGAATTATTTTGTCTCCCTACTCTGTGAAGAGAGCTTACTATCCCCTTGTATGAAGTCCAGACCTACACACTAAAGCAGCACAGAGTCTGAAAAATATAAAAGCTAAAACCTGAGGCATCAAATGTAGTTTTTCCACTACTCCATTAATACAATGATTTCTGCTTGTTAGTAACTATGGAGCCTAAAACAAACGCAGCCAAATTTATGGTGTCTTGCACTAATAATTGCTGGGCATGCTGACACCAGCTTTGCAGTGATATCATGCTCTCCTTAATACAAAGCATTATTCCATTGTGAGTAAAAAAGATATTTTGGGGCATTCTAAGCCAGACTTTCACTGACTGCAGAACTCAGCTGTTAACAATCCTGTGTGTCCACTGCCACCTTTTTACCACTGATAGCAACCCTCATCCTGTGCTGTGACAGTCACAAGCATTACATGAAGCAGGGAAAAATTACATTTGCATGCTCCTCTTAGTTTATTAACCTTAGTTTATAAATAGGCTAAGTCAAAAAGTAATTAAAGGAATAACTGGGTTTTGGAGAACTCCTTACCCTAATGTAGTCTTGCAGTCTATAAAGAGATTTTAGTTTGGTTTTGTTTGAAGAATCTGCATTAGAAGTTGTATTAAGGGTAATTTTTGTCTCTGCTAAAGCGATGTCAAAAGAGCTGCCTTTTCTAAATCTGAAGGTTTACATAAATATTTAAAAGGTTGTAAATGGCAGAGAAGCCAACAAATTTGTGAGAAATACAGATCAATGAAAAATTGCTATTTCCATTTTTATGTGGGTTCAAAAGGTGAAAATGAGTATGTTAAAAAACAGAGGGCGTGAGTTCCTTTTTCATGAGTTACACTGAGATGCACTGACCTTTGGAGCTGCCTGATTTCAGAGCTCTTTTTTCAGAGAGGTCTTGGCTTGAAAAGCTAGAGGTTTTCCAAAGGAATCCAGATCAGACAGAAATTTATAGGATGTACATTGAAATTAATGTGTTTTAATTTCCTTATGTTTACTATCTAGCAAGACAGACTTAGACATTTGAGGCTTAAATCTCATTTGATCAACTGTATATTAATAAATATGTTCCAGCTTTCTAAGATCTTGATTTTGCTTCTACATTTTATTCAGTACTTTCATTCCTAACACATCCTTCCCTGCTGAGAGGATGAGATATAGCCAGTTGATTGACTGAAATTCTCTTTTAAACTGTTGGTATATCTTCTACTTTACTGTCTGTGCATAGTATTAGCAAAAAGGCTGTGCTAAATTAATTTGAGAAGTATCTTTCAGGTTAAGTAATTAACACTGTAGTGTTGTATTGGTTATTCATGTACTCACTGCTTTATTTACCTGCATCTATATATGTTTACATATATGTATCTCTATATATACATCTACAGAAGTGAAATATTTTATATTATTACTAACTTTATTAATAGAAAGGAGGAGAAAAATGTCCTCTCACACAGGCCAAGATTAATAAAAAACCTTTCTTCTTGTTGTGCATGCAGAGCAGCAGATCTGAGTGCCTGAGAATCACAGAGCTTCCTGCCCAGGGTAAAGGATGTGCCCTCAAAGCTCATCTGTTTTATACCACAGTCAAAACACACTATTATTAAAGTTAATGATTCAATTTTACAAGAGCTAGAAAACACTACTTGGTGTAGTTATTTATTTCTCTAGTTCCTTTGCTGCCAGGATGTTCAAATTTCTAGGCCTATTAAGTTTTCATAAACTCTCTAAAATAATGAAGGAACTGCTGCTGTCTTTAGTGATCCTGTGCCTACTCCAGCCATGACATTCCATGAACTAATACTAAGGAAAACCACAGTGTCTGAGCTGTGGTGTAGCAAAAGAAGCATGATGATGCTTTAATGAAATTACAAGTGAATGGAAATGTAGAGTTTATAAACTCAGCATTTTAGGCATGAAAGGGGCAAAACTTTTATTAGCTTTTTGAGAAAGTTTCTGAGAGTAGTGTTATTCACAATATTCACTGCTTCTGAAATCAGTGCCAAGAAAAAAAATTCATAATTATTGCAATATAATTTCCTGAGTCCTGTATCTCTGGAGGTAAACTAGTATTTAGATAACTTGAAATCTGACCTCAATAAAATTCATTATGTGTCAAGGTAAGCCCTTTTTGGCATGCAAAAATTGTGTGTTATTCTGCCTAGTAGCATATTTCACTGGGATTTTTTTTTTTTTTGAGCAGAAGAGAGCTGTTTTGTCCTGGCCTGCTTTTTCTGTTACTTTAAAGAAGGTGAATAAATTAGCCTTTCCAGCTCAAATTATTGCTGTTTAACAGAGAATTGTTTTACTGTTCTCATTTTGTCTGCCTCAAAAGCATCTGTGTACTTTTTATGTTCAGAAAACAGCAAAACTGCAAAAGAGGTAGAAATAAAAGAAAAACAAACAACCAATTCCTGTCCTGAACCTGTCTTTCCTTTTCTTGACACTTCCCTCTCTGCCAAAACTCTTCACTTTTTCCCCTAACAATGCACAATGCAAGGTGGATAGAAGAGTAGGAAATTTGGGTTACAACATAAATTTGAGCTCCAGATTCACTTAGGAGCACTCCTCTGCTTAACTTGGTCAAGAAATTTTGTGTTAATTCTTTCCTCTTTTGTTTTTATTTTTGGTTGGTTTGGGTTTTTTTGTTTAGTTGGTTGGTTTTTTCCCCATTCCCTGCCATGTTTATGGATTCCATGGCTACAGGGGAAGAGCCAGTTCTTTGTTCCACATACCGATCTCCTGTAAAGCTCCATGTATGCAGCAGTTACATAAATCAGTATTTTTACAAGTAACCAAAACCAAGGCTCTGGATACCAAGAACCTTTGCCCTCTTAGATCATTCCCACATATGCCTTATTCCACGTAGAGTGAAAGACACTTTTCCATTAGCTCAAATCCTAAAATATTGTGAGAAACTATTCTGGAAAAGGCTATTAGAAAACCAGTTTTACTACTGTGACAATTTGCCACCAATTCCCCTCTGTTTTCTTCGTTGCTTTGCTTACAAAGCAAAGCAAATCTTACAAAAGATTTATCTGGCTCTGCAAAAGAATCCTTAAGAAAAAGAAGAATGAGTTATGGGATAAAGTTAGCTAGGAATCAGCATATGAAAACACTTTTCTAATAGAGATACCATTTAGACTAGAGAGAATCTCAGCTTTCCACACAGAAAAGTTAATTTTTAAGAAGTATTTTATCACCTACATTCTAAGAGTTTCAGGAATGTTTCATCTGTTTAAACCTGTTGACAAGTTCATCTCTATTATCTTCCCAGGAAGACTCAATAGTCCATATTCAGCTATGGATCCACAGTCCTATTTATCAGCAATTGCTTTTCCTCCTGTTTTTTTTTTTTTTTTTACCTTTTTTCCTTCTTTGTGGCCAGCTGGGGCTGGATGCTCTCAAATGCCTGTGTAGGAGGATCTTCCCCAGCTCTGGGTGTTTGCACAAGCATTTCTGTGCTCACAGTCCTATTTGGGATTAATTAAAGCTGAGCAGTTGTGAAGTGCTGAACATCTTACTGACAGTGTAAAGACAGTCTTCCTCTCTTTATCCCTAATGAAGATGAGTTTTAGAGTTCCTTCTCACACTCAGGTTTTCTGTTCTTGCCTGCAGAAGAGGAAAATACTTTAAATGTGCTTATGTTCATACTAATTAGACAGTGCTTAGGCTGAACTGGAGCTTTCAGAAATTAACTCTTGCAGATCAGAATAAATATTGCTTATTTAGAGAGTGTGAAGAGTCCAATGAAAATTTCAGCACGCTTGGTATTTTTAATGGTTTTAAATGCACAGATTCCACTGCTCCTGAGCCACTGGAATCTGTGAACAGTACCAGGTTTTGGTATGTAATTGGTGACTAATATAGGCTAAAGTAAAGATAGGAAATGCTCCCAGCCCTTCACTTAGAAAAAAATGTCCACTCCCTGATGTAATTTAAAGATTTGTATGTCTAATATGGCTTATGTCTTATTATTTCCATACCAACTATTACTAAAGCCTAGATGATGCCTAATAAATCCTTTGATCATCTTTAAAATGACAAACCTATTGATGAATTTAATTTTCTCCAACAAGATATTGCTATATTGATTTTAGCACTCTGTTTTTAATAAACAGATAGTGTCCAGAATTGCTTGCTATGACAGTCTTGAAAGTAGGGCATCAAAAGACTTGGCAAAGGGCTGAATTTATAAGGGAAGTTTTTGCTGGAGCTCTAATCCATTATCCCTCCATTGCTGACATTCACTTGCAATGAGACCATTGGGCCAAAATGCCCAATACTTCGAGATAACATTCTGGCTCACCGAGGAAAGGTGGTGGGAACCTCAGGGCTGGGCCAACATTGGATCATTAAAAAAGCTGCCTTTAATT
This sequence comes from Ploceus nigricollis, assembly GCA_013399945.1. Lineage (NCBI taxonomy): Eukaryota > Metazoa > Chordata > Aves > Passeriformes > Ploceidae > Ploceus > Ploceus nigricollis. Next base: position 24,590 of record VXBC01006350.1, read on the forward strand.
GCAGAAATATTTTTCATCACTGTTGGAATTTACTTTTCTCTGAGTATATGAAACCTATGCACATGTTCAGGAGTGTCAGGGTGTCTTCTATCAGTCTGCCTTACACAGCTGAGTGGCTGTGGGTTTCTCTGGGCAGAAGGTTCATGTGATAATGGCACAGCTGTTAAAAATCAAACAAATAAAATGGAAACAACAGAAAATTCTTGTACACCTCAGACTGTAACAAAATTCATGTAGGGACAAACATCCTAAAATGTGCCAGTTAGAATATCAAAAAGACTTTTTCATTCCAAAGTTTCACCTCAGACTGAGTGAAGGTTTTGCATTAAAACTATGGGTTTGTATACATATGGATCCACTCAGGGACTCAAAGCATCTATATAATTATCCAAGTACATATGTGGCTAGTGGCATGTCAAATCAGAGATATGTATTCAGGGTATAATTCCAGCTTTTTTAAAAAAGTTTGGGGTTTTTGTTTTGTTTGTTTGTTTTTTGATTTCTTGGTTTTTGTTTGTTTTAGTTTGGTTTTGTTGTTTTTGTTGGTTTTGGTTTTGTTTTGGTTTTAGTTTTGGTTTTGGGTGTTTTTTTCCCTATTTTTTTTTCTGGTTTTTGTTCCTGTTTTCCATACCAGCTTATGCTTTCACAGCATAAAAAGCCCCAAGCTGGAACATGAATTTAAAGAGCCTAGAGCATAACAGAAGCACCGAGGGATTACTGAATATTATGTGATACACACAAGCTGATAATTGACAATTTAGTAATAGGTATTGACTAAAAACCTGAATAGAAATATTATGGCCAAATCACCTTTAAGGGATTTGAGATTGTATTAAATACTGTTGCTTGTTGTCTCTTTCATTTATATATTAAAAAAAAAGTTGATACTTCTAAATCCCTGCCTTTCATTGTACATCCTGTCTCACAAAAGCAAAGCAAAGTCAAACCAACAACCTCTAAGATAAAATATCTACACTCCAGGCGAGTGTTCCTCGAAGTCTGGGCCACCACCCTGAAATGAGGCACAAGATGTCAGTGATTTAATTCCTCCTGACCCACAACTGTTTCCAGCAGCTGCCAGAGGATGAAGCCCTGTGCTGAAAGCACATGGAGACCAAGAGTGCTCCACACATGCTCCAAGTCAGAGAAATCCTGATCTAGGCTAACTTTTTCCCTATCCAGGCACCTTAGCTGACATAAACTCCTTCTCTGAAGTGCTAAGTAAACAGAATTCTGTAAGTCATAACATTCTAGGTTTCTAATAATCCTCAGAAACTCCTAAATACCTCCCTTAGGCTATTAGAAAAATGTGACTCCTAATGTTTTTATCGTTAATTGTGCAAAGGGATTTTTCCTTCATCTTTCAGCGAATTGGTTAGTTTGATCTCTTTTTTTACTGTCCTATACATAGGGGATAGTCTTAATTTTAAATCTGTTTTTGGTGTAATACATGTCCCTATGTTACTCAGGAAGTTAAACACACGTGGGAAGGTCTCAAGCGTCTCCTGCTCTTCTGGGTAAACTCATTGTCTGTTGTGTGTCTCTGTTCTTGGTGTTTGCAGAAGAATTGAGTATTTTCTGTAAATCTGAAACTCACCTAAATCCTGACAAAAGTGTGCAGCACAGGGATGTGTGTGTTCTACCCAACAGGAAATGCTCAGTGAACGTCCAGCCTTTCACTTCCACAGCACAGTGCTACCCAGTATCCCAGCTACTTGAACACATTTTTCTCCCCACCAAGGTAGTGGGACAGATTATAAATTCTTATCTAAATATGGATCTGGTAGTGCTGCAAGAGCATCTGAGGCAGGAACAATTTAAAACACATTGTCAGCACTGACCTACCTTCATTCTTGAATTTGAAGGGATGAACATTCAGTTCTCTACTGTGATTGCAGCCTGGAACTCTCCTATTGGAAGTGTCAAAAGCAAGATCAGGTGATAGTTGTCCAGTTAGTTCTTAAATTTGACTAACTCCTTATTAAAAAGAAACTCTATCTCGATGGAAGATTCCTGCTTAACCATAAGGAAGTTTAGAAGCTTCTCTAGAAAGCATGGGAAAAAAGACAATTATAGTCCTTCTTTAGGATCCTGAAAATATTTTGCTACAGAATTTGATATATGTTTCAAATGTCCCAAACTGGGAGACTTCAGATTCTGCTCCGGGGTAAGGGTGGAGGTGGCCACCTTTCTTACATCTCTATTTGTTAGGGTCATAGAAGAGGCCTCTGCACTTGTTTTATGTATTCACAAAACAAATTAGAAGACATTTTATCAATTTCTAGTAAGAAAAAAAAAAAAAAGCCCCACCTCTTGATTATACAATATGTACTCAAAATATCTGCAGAATAATTTATTCTTATTCCTAGAAACAAGATACTCACTTGGTACCCTCCTGCCCCCTATCCCAGCACTGCTATTTGTAAGTCTAATTCTGGAATAAATGCACAAATAAAACAGCCCCAGCTGTGGCAGAGAGATTGAACAAACCCTTGTGAAACACAGAACAGAGCATGGATTAAAATCCTGAATGACTTCACATACTTTTAATGAGTATTTTAGCTGAATATATCAGCCCACAGATAATAATCCTGGGCATTCCAGCACGAGGCTGCAGTAAGAGCTAACCTACCAACATGCTGCTTCCAGCAATTCAGAGACCTAAAACTTAATCTACATCATCTAGAAAGCATGTGTGCAGAAAATGTGTAATGCCAGACCTTACTATAAAAAAGAAGATTAAGGCTGAAAAAGGATTAGAAATTAATTAAGGAGCTTCTTCATGTTTCCTGATATCCTTCTGATCTGTGACCAGCCTATCTTCAGGGTCTCTGCTACTGATGCAGTTGTTAGTGATAGTTCAAATCACAAACACTACAAAGGATTATTATTAAGCTTTGGGAAGAGCTGCAGCTTGGTGGTTTGTGTTTATTTTCCAGTTCCACACTTGCAGATCTGTTGCAGGGATCGGGGGGGAGCTGCAGGCTGGAAGCTCAACTCTCCAGACTCACACTACCAGGAGCAGCGGCTCTTTGGTGGTGGCAGAGGTGAGATGATGTCTCACTGCAAGGCTACAACAGGGAGCTGATACAGCCCCTTCCAGAGAAGCAGCAGAGCCCTGACACAGCCACAGCCAGGGAAAGGGGCCAACAAAATAACGGAGAGGTCCGAGCTCCTTTCTGATCCATCTCCTCTGTTCTCCAAGGTTAAACAAAATAATCCTGGGCTCAGTTTTGTGAAGGGGGATGGCTGTGGGCTGGTTTTGCAGATGATGGTATAGACACACCATACAGCTACAAAAACAAGTTAGCCACTGACGAGAAAAGTGTCACTGACACTGACACTGACATCTTGAAGGAATTTCAATTCAAGCTTTGCAGTGGGCTCACTGAAAGTTTTAAACTGCATGTACTCCACTTATAGGTTGAGAGTATGCATCAGGGAAGAATTAATTCTGATTGATATTAATTCTAGTAATATTAATCAATTTTTAATGACAGTATTTACTATGCAGTTAGTTTCTTACTTATATCACGGCATATTTCCATTTTCTGGAACCTGATTATACTCTCAAGATTCAACCTTCACCCCAGTTGGACAAAATTATTATTATTTTGTTTGGAATTCCCAGCTTAATTTCTACAATATGGAATTAACGTGACTGTAAGAGATATTCTATAAACAGGGCCCTCAAGCTTGTTTCAGTGTAAATCAAATGTATTTTATCACCTTTGTGAATAAACAGCTATAAGCAGGTTCTGAAGTAGAGAGGGTATCATGTGCACTGACAGCATTTATGAAAGCAAGTGACAATAAAAGAGCAGTAAACAATTTTTAGAGAAAGATTAGACAGTTTGGTTTCAAATGAAAATGCTAGAAGTGAGCAGGGAGGAGCTGGCTTGTCAAGCAAAAAGATTTTTCCTGATTGTATGTGTTCCAGCACAAGCAAAAATTACCCCTGAAGCCCTCCTAAACTCATGATACTGATAAATCAGACTAAAAAGAAGCTCTGAATATTAAACAGCTCCTTCAAAAAACGTTAATTTTTTGAATCTGAAAAGTACTCTTAGTACTATAAGATGCAACATCATTCAACATGAATTGAGACAAAAATCAAAAATCAATTTTGACTTTGTACAAAATGTTATTAGATGAGTAATTCCACAGACCTATCATGCTCAGCCCTGTGAAATTTACTGCATTCCCTTTTCCAGGATAAATTCACAGGTGGAGCCTCTCCTTTCTTGCAAACATCTCAGGGGTTGTTTAAGTTTCCATTTTCAGCTGCAGGTTCCCACATTTCCATATTGCAGAGTTGAAAATTTTTTCTATTTTAACTCTTGTGGTGCAGTGTTTTGGGGGGATAAAGGAGGACACTTTTTTGCATCAACATTGACACATCCCTCAGATCCCAAAGGCCTCTCCCCTTTTCCCTGTGCTTGGCTTCCTGTCACCAAGATGTGCAGGACGTCTCCAGCTCAACCTTGTTGCTGAAACCTTTGTGTTTCCATGAGATGTTGGTACCAAACGAGCTCTGCTTCCACTTAAACACATTCCAGGGAAACAAAATGAGATCAACAGTGAGCCTGTCCCCACTGCCTGATGTTCCCAGCCAGAAAACCTGGAGTTGCTGCTGGCAGAGACAGCCCTGGAGCCACAAACGACATGATCCCACTGGCAGGTAATTGGCTAAATCTGTTTAGCTGGAAAGCTAAATCTAGAAAGTTGTTTTAAAATTGTCTTTGCTGAAACCTGTGCAGCTGTGGGTTCACACTGTCTCTGACGTGCAAGGGAGCTGCTTCCAAACTGCTGTCAAAGGATGTTATTTTTGCCAAGAGCCCCAGTGTCTGAGGTCTCTGCAATCCCTGCAATATGGTGTATTGATAATTAGGGAATTACCTCTTCATTGTTCTAAAGCAAAATCCTATTTACAGCAAAACCTGTCACTTCACAGAATCTACAGACAAGAGAAAAACTTTTGCTTACTGCTAAAGAATATAGTAGAAAGTATAACTTCAGGGAATATTTAACGATACCTGCAAAATACAGGATTCAAATCTGTGCCATATTTAAATTAATATGATTTTTTTATTATTATGAGAAATTCAGCTAGCACCTGTTCCTCTCTTCTAACATTAAATTAGTGACTATTTTGTGGCATGTGTGTGCAAATATTTATTTATCATTAACTTTATGAGTCTCTTTCTCTTTTTGACCACTACAGCTATTCAGCTCCTCTAAGTATTCTAGCAATTATGTAAAGAGGCCATTTGGGAACACTGAATTGTAAATTTTCTCCATATGTGGTACATCCATCCTCCTCACATATACATATAGATGACTGCATCAAAGTATGTTACATTTCATGCAATAAACCTGTTTCTAAGCATTACCATATAAACATAGGTGAAATGTAACACAGCCTAAACAGACCTCATTAAAATGTATATATCAAATAACTTCTGTCAAGTGGAATGGACTCAAGAAAGCCTCTTGCCATTTGTTTGTATGGAGCCTGGTGCTCTTTTTATTGATACCAATGGGGAATTGACTGATTCTCTTCTCGTGGTGGCTTTATTGCAGTACAAGTTACTGGCTTCAGCTGAGCTACTACTTCTGATTTACACTGTTGTGAGAGGAGAATCAAACCTGGAGTTTACAGCTGAGGATTTGTACCAGATAAAGCATTCAGAATGCACAGGGAAAGGCCCTTTGTGAAGATCAGTGGTCATTCTTTATGTGTAGATCACTTGGTTTCCTTCTTTAAATACTCAGTCGATGACCATTCATAGCAGAGCACATATAAATCAGGCTTATGAGGTATTAATCAGATTTAGGGTAAATTTTCAGCTTGCCCTAAACAACATGGCTGAAAAAAGGAGGGTGTATTTACTAGTACAAGTCAAGTGGCCACTCACCCCTTGTTAGCACAGGCACACAGGAATGATGAATTTAGGCAAATGCATTTGCCTAAAAAACTATGGAGATCACACGACAATTTAGTCCACATGCATGAAGTTTGAGTTGAAATAAAGTATTTCATGATGTCTAAATATTTTTTGTTCTTTATGATTCAAAATTCCTTGGTATTTTTTTTAATGAAACATCTTCTGGCAGTACAGGAGATTTGGGGATTATTGGCAAATACAGAGTTTTGCAGATCTGTGTGTTTACAATGAGCTAATTAACATGCAGATTTTCCTGTTTAAAAAAAAAAACAAACCCACCAGGTTTTGGAGCTGATCAAAGATCAGCTGGAATTAGGCTCTTTCTACTGAGGAAAGAGGCACCACCCTACCCCTATTTCTTGTGAAATTTTCAGCTCTAAGCAAAGCTTAAGATCTTAGTTTTGATGGAAGAACTCTGCAGTGAGGCTGAAATGCCACCATACCATCCCAGGAACAAGAGCCCCCACAGAGCTCCGAGCAGTGCCCCTTTCTGTGCCACCCTGTTTGTGGACAGCTTTATAACCAGCCAAGGTTCATCACATGCTCTGTGCAGGACATCACAAAATGCCCAAAGGAATGCCCTGACTGGGCCCTCCTGGATGTGTTGAGGAGGATGAAAGACCTTGAGTCCTTATGCTCAAATGCCAGAGCTTTGTATTTAGTTTCAGGAAGAACCACACATTTATAAGCAAGTTAAGATGCAACACAGCTTTTGTTCATAATTTAGGATGGGATAGTTTAGGATTTTCCACCACCAGATGTGTGAGCAGCACTGCACAGATAAGGCAGCTTCATCTCCAGAGCAATTTGTAATGAGCAGAGAGGGTGTACCAGGTAGGGGATTCATGAGAAACAGCCCAGTCAGGCATCATTTCATCAGAACACTTGGAAAACAACATTACAGTTTGATTTCCCTTTGCCCAACACTGCCTTCTTCACCCTGCCAAATTTAGAGCTCTTGGAACACTTTTCCCTTTCAATTTTGTTCCTTGTGTGCTCTCACCATTTTCATATTCCTCATCTATAACACCCAAATGTGTGTGTGTGTCTGTATATGAGAGACCTGGTTACTTCTAGATTAATTTACTTTAATTGCCTCAAGTCTTTATCTGGAAACTGTGTAAGAGATTGCATGGATTCACTTTTAATTGATAGGGAAGCTAAACACAAGATGTTGTTTAAGAGGGGCTTTATCTATAGAACAAAGCTGATTTATTGTTACATAAACTGATACAAACTGCAGTGTAGACAGGACCCTTGGATTTGGAGCTCTGCAAGCATCAGTGGGAACTGGGGGAGTTTCAAACCAGGTCTTTTTCACTCAGATGATGACAGCATAGGCACATATCATTTATTTCATGCATCAAGGGAGATTTTAAGAGGCCTAGTCACTCAGAAAACGCAGACCCCAGTCCTCAGCTCTCCTGAATAAAACAGGCCTTCCCCGAGCTGTGTAGATGGCTGAAGATTCCCCCCAAATGACCACAAACCTTTCAAAAGCTGGCAGCTCACACATGCTGCTCTTCAAGGCAGAACATTTGTGCTCGGATTCCCCCATGGTCCTTCATAACTTGTTCCCTTATTCAGGGTGTGTTTTGAAGTGCTAGCAATATGCACAAGGCAGCTCTCCCTACATCAATAGAGACAGTGCTGCTGGGGTATCTTTTCAAGTCCTGAGAGACAACAGCACCTCTGTCTTGCCTTCTTCCAGGCAGCTGAATAGAGGAATAAAGCTAAAAAATGGAAAGTCAAAGAATCAGCATTTTACTAGCAAGTGGCATTAGTCACCCAGTGTAGCAGAGGCTGCCTGCTCAGAGACCTTGAGGAAACTGCCTCTATTCCTGAACACTCACACGGTGTCAGGAACCACAACACAGCGTGTCCTCAAGCATATTGATGACTTAAGGGGACATGCTCAGTGTGTGAAAGAATTCTCTCCAAGCAGTCTGGGGGAAGAATTCACTAATGATCTAAGCAGTTGCATTTCCATGATTTTGCTAAGGTGCATATGGTTAAAATCTTGAATAAACATATGTTGTGACAGCTCTCTCCACAGAGAGGAGCAGGCACAACTTTCCCAGGCATTTTCCTGGGGAAGGCTGTAAGAAGATCAGAGAAAAGAATGAGAAACAATTCTTATCTTCACTTGCTGCACTTGTTGTTGTGCACGTGCGGAATGTGTTATGGAGATTTGTTTACCAAAGGGTGATTTCTCGATTGGTCACTGGTGATGGTGTTTGGATTGATTGACCAATCTGGTCTGACTGTATCGGACTGGCTGTAAGGGTGATGAATTTCTTAATGGTATAGTATAGTATAGTATAGTATAGTATAGTATAGTATAGTATAGTATAGTATGATACAATAAAGCGATTGATCAGCCTTCTGGAATCATGGAGTCAATGCTAATTATTACCCAGCTGGGGGCTTGCAGCGACAAACATATGCTGAAACGAGCCAAGTAGGAACGTGTGTAATAGCCATGGTGGGGGCAGAGCTGAAAGGTTTTAAGAAAACACTAGTTAAAAGAACCCTCTAAGATCACCCTGTGCTCCAAAATGCAGCTTTTGGGCAGATGCCCAAGGGAGCCTGCACTCCCTGAGTTGAAGCCCAGCTCCCAGCAGGGAAAAGAGGTGGAAGGTGGCTCCTCTTTTGTTTCTGGAGGAATATTTCCCTTCCTGCTGTCTCCAGACTCTGGGGAAGATCCTGCTAACCTGCACTGGGCTGGTAGTGACACACAAGGACATCAGTCACAACAATGACTTTATCACTTCCTTTCCCCTTTGTAAAACGATATTGTGGAAGAAAAGATATTTGGTAGATTATTTACAGCTGAAACGAATCTAATGCTTTTGGATTATTTACTATTGAAATGAATCTAACACTTGTACAGAACTTGTAAAGAATAGTCAGGTACACCTGACAGTTTATAAAGGTATCATTTTTTGCTTATGCATTCCCTTGGCAACACACTATGATAATATAGGAATTACTAAGGAAGCATCCAAGCAACAGAAGAGAACTTGAAAACATTTACTATATGACTAACTGTATCACAGTAATTGAATTTCCCTAAATCAAGAGGAAGGATTAAATTAGTGGAGCAATAGTTTGACAAGTTTGGCTGCAGTTAACAGGCATAAGCAAAATCATTACTTAAGCATATTGTTAATTATGTTTGAGTCAAGAATAAATTGAGTGATAGCTATTAATTAGGCCTGTGTGCACAAGAAAATAAGCAATGCCATTCCAGCAGGCCATAAATTCGTCCACTTGCACAATGCTGGGAGGTGTGAGTGAGGGAACAGGAGAGCACGTGGGTGTGAGGCTAGAAGCAGGTGCCTTGCCTGCTTGGTTTCAGGTCAAAGTTATTTTATTTAATTCAGATGAATGAACAAAGGCTCAAGTTCTGCTGTCAGTTCACTCTCGGCCACTGATTTCCCCATTTTTCAATTAAACTTGCCAGTGAGAAAACCCAGAGAAGATTCATAGTCCTGATAAAGTGCAATCCTCACACACACTTTTAGACAGCCAAGGATCTCAGTCCCAGAGGAGCTGATGACCCAAGCAGTGGGACAAGAGCTGGGTCATGAGGGGGTAGAATCTGCTAAATACCTTGGAGCCTTACATGTTTTGCATCCTACAGACTGTAGTAAAAAAGTATGTAGGTGTTCTGATGGCTTTAAAGTCTTGGTAAAGGAAAATACTTGGTTCCGAAGTAGATCAAATAGTATTAATTGTCTTTGTATCCCTCTAAGTCACTTGTGTCCACATCCAGATGTGTCCATAAACAGCCCAGGAAATGAAAGGTTAACTTAGATTAACTGATTGATTTGGTGAACCAAGCTGAACCATTCTTCTATTTCTGTGTCCAGATTTCTCTCAATTCAACAGTTCAGCTAAAAGGATAGAACTTGTGAATGGGGTTCTCTGGGACATGGGAGTAACCAGGTAGTGAGCTGACCTGATGTCACCATCACAGCAATGGGAACAGGACAGCTCTGTAGTTGACATAACCTGTGAAAAAGGTCTTAGGAATTTTGCATTTAAATTGTTAAAATTTCAGCCTGGACTGGCTTGTGGTCAGTGTAACAGTAAATCAGAAAATTTCACATTTCTGTGCCTTCCTATGTCCTTTTACCAAAGCTGGCTCAGTGGAATCTCCCTCACTGTAAGAGACCAGAGTCTTCCCACTGCCAGTTACAAAAATACCATCTGAGGTGCCCTGCCCAACATTTCTCCAGTAAGTTATACTTGAGAAATCTGAGGTACAGCTTGACCGAACAAAATAAAACAAGCTTAAACACATAGATGGCCTGGTATAGCCTTGGCAATGCAATCATGGTAAAAAACTGTCTCCTTTGATAGAGTTCATGCAGCCAAACCACAGCATTAGACCTAAAACCCAAACCCTTCACCTTAGTGAACCTCCCTGCCTGTGCAAGAGAAGGCAGGGTGCAAATTAAACCTCCTCCGCCAGCTCCTTCCTATCTCCTACAACAGGAGACAGGACTAGCAGTATAATTTGAAAAGCAACAAAATTTAGTTACTGTAATGCAGTGCTTGGATTTATTTCTGAAGTTCCAGGTTCCTGAGACTCTGCTATCAGAGCTGCCACATTCCTGCAACACATAAAAACTGGACCAAGGGGAAAAAAGGAGAGCTATGGCAAGCACTGGTTCCACATTAAGGAATGATTTGTTTTTCAAACATGCAAACAATTAATAATAAATGGAATCCAAAGCACTTGTACTAGTGTTTAAGTAGATATTTAATCAATTCTGCAGCGTATCTTCTGCACTACATTGTTAAACAGAGAGCCAGAAGCCTCATATCGTCAAACATACTGATGGAAATGACCCATAAGAAACTATGACAACTTTTTTTTGGGTGTGTTGACAGATCAAATGGGTAAATGGGTGTGACAGCTAACAGCTGGCCTAAAGGCCTCACAGACACAAGTAACCCTGACCTTGACTTGATCAGCCTTGATGAGGAAAGGAAGTAAAACATCTTTAAGGAAGATTTTCCACTGAAAAGCGGAATGACTTAACCGCAGGGAATGGATGCTGGCCAATATTTGGCAAGCATGTACACAGGCAGCTATTGGCCGGTGGACTGGGTGGTAACAAGTTACCAGCCAATTGGGACTGAACGCATGATTTTTGAAACTAAACTATCCTTTCAAGCGGAAATTAACTGATATGTTTTTTCAAAGTACCCTTTTCATACTTGAAGAAACTGGAAGAATGGTTCCCACCTTGCTGCTTCCTTGATGTAGAAAAGGTTACCACTGGAATGAAAGACTGTAGCCCTCTCATCCTGCAGCAACTTCTGACTCAGGGCTTGTTATCTTTTGAAATCGCTTACGGAGTTAATATAATTGTAATGTCCCAGGCCTGGATTTATATACCTTCTGTGAAGGAAAATTGGCAAATTTAGGTGTTGTTAAGTCATTTTCTGCTTTTGCTAAAAACTAACTTTATATTTTCACTAAATGACTGCTCATTAGAGAAATTTAAGGTTAGCTATGTGATTGTAGATCCAGACAGCATTAATACATAAAGTTTTTATAAAGAGGTTTAGTTGTAAGTTAATTATTTAATCTTACTTATACACATTCTTTGATGATATTAGTAAAGGTTTGCTTGTAGGTATTTTAGGGAAACCCTCTCAGTCAGGGTTCAGGCTCTGAACCCTGGCCCTAGCCCTGGCTGACTGGGGGTTATACCATCAGACCCAGGTATTTCTGTGTTACAAGTGTAATCAAGTCACTTTGACTTGCTGATTTGGTCTTATAAGAGCTGGACCCCCTTTTTGAGGTAAACTTGGAAACCTTTTCTGGAAAAGGTTATCCAGGTCCTTGCTGAGAAATGGGGCTCCCCAGTGATGGCAGACTCTGGGTGATGGTAAAGTATTTAGGCAGTTGTAAGTATTACCTTGCTGATTTTTGCTCAGTAGAGCTTGTTGGTTTATTATATGTATTGTTTTACTGTTCATAAAAAGAAAAGTGCATGTTATATTAAACACTTTCCTGAATTTAATAGGTTGAAATACATTCATATTATAGTTAAAACAAAAAAGAGGGAGTGTGGGGATGGTATATACCTCCCATGAAAGCCTAATGTTGGGAGTTACAGTTGCAAACTATACTGGACAGATAGGTGCCATGATATCAACACCTACTCCTCCTGTGAACCATCCCAGCTAAAAGTTGCATTGCTCAACTTGTACCTTTTAAGTCTTATGTCCCTAAAACAGACTCAAAGCTGTGAGTAAACAGAGGCTTCAAATCGACGAGAACAAGTATACTGGACTCAGGTTGTATCTGATCGAATACCAAACATGGTTTGTACTCTTAAAATACTTTAGGCAAATCTGTCTGACATTAAGGTTAGTAGGATGATAGATACTGGAGCAGATGTTACTGTCATATCTGTTAACACATGGCCTCAATCATGGCCTACCACAGCTGTGGGATCTGTTATTGCTGGCCTCAGAGGTACCACACAATGTTACTTAAGTAGTAAACCTGTATTAGGTAAGAATACAGAAGGACAGATGGCCATGATCCGTCCCTATGTTACTGCTACACCACTCAACCCATGGGGAAGATGTTGTCAGCATGAGGAGTTTGGATAGTGTAATGGATTGGCGCTGGTGCAGTGCTAGTGCACTTATGAAAAGATATTTTTCTTAAGCGTCTGCTGTGAGATGTGATCAGGAACAGAGTAGAGCAGGCTCTAACTTAGAAATAGAAAGAAAAACTTTATTAGACTACATAAGAATGAAAAGCACACACAGAAAACAGAATGAAAACTTTCTAGAAACATTTCTTCTCCTCCTACCCAGTTTCCACCCTTTCACAATGAGCCCGCACCTTGGGTTCTTAATTAAGTCATTATTACTTAAAGAAATAATTTTTAGTTTATTAAGGGAGAGAGGAGTCTCTCTCGCACTATAGACTTTTATAGGAAATACAGTTGAACTTTTTTATGTTCTCATGCCACACATGGCTCCGCCTGGAGAAAGTCTGCTATGGTGACATTCTCTTTTCTATGTGTAGTGCTTTCACTACTGTCTATGGACTAAAGTTGCATATAGGGTTCTTTTAAGGATGCTTTGCTAAATGTTAACAACAACTGTTTCTCATTTTTTGGGACAACAGTCCCCCCCCATTTTCTGTCCCCTGGGGCTGAGGGTCTTGAGAACAGAGATCTTCTCTGAAGACAGAGGGTACCACCACACCCTCCTCATCCTTTCTCTGTTCACTCTACTCTTCACTAGCAGTCACAGGCAGCAGATCACTCACTCCTGCACTGTCTTGGCTCAAAGACATGGCATCTACTTAAATGCAGTCCTTTTGTTCAGGAGAACTGGTTCAGTCTATGGCTATACAAGAAAACTCTAGCTCAGAAAGCTACTCTATCATCTCCTCCCACCTAGGATTCTTTTTCTATCTTCTTCTAACATCTCAGGTCCCAAGCTGTTTCCTCTTGTCTCTCAAATGACCGGCTAGGAGAATTGATGTCTGGAAAAATTTTTTCTGTTTAAGAAAGGTTTAAAAGTCTCTCTCCCAGGACGGCTGAACAGCAGGCTTGGAGCTCCCACGGCTCCTTCCCCACCTTCTCCTTCTCATCTGCTGGCGTGCTGCCAGCACATGACATTAAATTTCAAAGCAGCACTGTCCCTCTATCTCTGGAGGGGGGGAGGACAGAAGACACTTTAGCAGTTCTCCACCCTTCCATCCTGGTGGGGGGCTGGCCCAGCTCCAGTCCCTTTCAACCCCCCCATGTCTCTCCAGGGGCTCTGGCCTACCTCAGCCTGGCTGCATAGCTCCAACCCTCCCCCACCCAGCCCATGGCTGCGCAGGGGAGGCTTCTACACTTCTCTGCTGACCAGAACTAAAGAGAAAGTCTTTCTAAGAGTTCTTGCTTTTAACCCTCTGTGTTCTCAGAGGCGTATCCATGCCCTCAGTAGTCCCTCCAAGTGCCAATATTCAAATCTGACCACTGATTAGTTTGACCCCAACTTTCTGAAAAACTCACTTCCCTCTCAAACCAAGACAGGTAGGAACGGATTTTTAATGGGGGCCACTGTGCCGAAGAGTGTAAAGCAGCCTACATTAGCCTTAAAGTGGCTCACTGAACGACCTGTGTGGGTTGATCAGTGGCCCCTTGAGAAAGAAAAACGAAATGCCCTTAAATTGTTAGTTTGGGAGCAATTAAATTGAGGACACATTGAGCCATCAACAAGTCCATGGAACACTCCTGTGTTTGTAATTAAAAAGAAATCAGGCAAATGGAGGTTACTTCATGACTTAAGAAAAATTAATGTAGTTCTAGAAAGTATGGGTGCTTTACAGCCTGGGATGCCATCCCCAACTATGATACCTGCTACCTGGGACATTTTGACTGTCGACTTGAAAGATTGTTTTTGCACTATTTCTTTATGTCCTGATGATAGCCCAAAGTTTGCATTTGCAGTGCCCTCAATCAATCATGCAGTGCCAGTCAAATTATATCAATGGAAAGTGCTGCCACAGGGTACAAAAAATAGTCCATGAATTTGCCAATGGTATGTTACATAGGCACTCTCAATAGTGAGAGAACAGTTCCCAGGAGCATACTATTATCATTATATGGATGATATTTTAATAGCAACCCCAACCAAAGAAGGTTGGGGTTTGAATCTTTTACAGATCCAGCTAAAATTGATGCAAGCACTGCAAGAGTTTGTGTTGCAAATTGCACCAGAAAAGGTGCAGCAGCAACCCCCATGGAAATACCTGGGAGTTAAAATATTAGCTCAAACAATACAGCCACAAAAAATACCATTTTCAACTGAGGTTCAAACATTGAATGATGCGCAAAAACTTTTGGGTATCATCAACTGGATACTACCCTATTTAGGGTTAACCACCCCACAATTATCATCCTTGTTTAATATTCTTAAAGGTGACCCTGAGTTAACTTCTCCAAGGAAATTAACTCCAGAAACAAAAACCATACTTGAATCAGTAGAGTGGGCCATAACAAACCAACAGGTTTATCAGATATGTCCTGAAGTTTGTATTACAGTGTTTATTGTTATTGTTGATTTACACCCTACAGGTATCATTCGTCAATGGGACCCTCAGTGGTCTGACCCACTACACATTTTAGAATGGATCTTTTTGCCCCATCAACCTAAAAAGACAGCATCTACTATTTTTGAGTTAATTGCACAATTAATTATTAAATGCCATCAAAGGTGTTTGCAGCTGAATGCGAAAGATCCTTCAAAAATTATACCAGCACAACAAAAATACTTTGAACGGTGCTTTGCAAATAGCACAGCACTACAAAGTGCCTTACAAAACTTTACAGGGCAAATTACGTATCATTTACCCAGTCACAAACTGTTGCAACTGAATGGGATGACTGCATTGGCTTAAAAACTGCTAAACAGCCGCACACCCTTGAAAGGCCTCACTGTTTTTACTGATGGGTCTGGGAAAACAGGAAAAGCCATCATGACCTGGGAAGATGACAATGGATGGCAAACACTAGAGGGTTGTGATAGCGGATCACCTCAGTTAGTCGAATTATGTGCTGTAGCCATGGGTTTTCAACTTTTCCCTCATGTTCCCTTACATATTGTAACTGATTCTGTTTATATTGCAGACATCACACAACGAAGGACTGAGCATTGTTAAAAGAAATTGATAATGCTGCACTATTTGAATTGTTAAAAACTTTATGGCATGCAATCCAAGCCAGAACTTGTCCCTGTTATGTGTTGCATGTTCGGAGTCATACAAATTTGCCAGGCTTTATAGCAGAAGGTAATGCCCGAGCTGATTGGTTAGCCAGCCCTGCCTGGACAGTGCCACAGCCAGATATGCTAGCAAAAGAGAGCATCACATGCTTTTTTTCACCAAGGTGTTCGAGCCCTACAATGACAGTTTTTGTTAACAAATACCAAGGCACATAATATTGTTAATAATTGTGGTGATTGTCAAGGCCACACTGCGCCACTGTAGATGGGTGTTAACCTTGGTGGTCTGTGAGCCTTACAAGCTTGGCAGACAGATGTTACACACATTTCTGAATTTGGTCATGTAAAGTATGTACATGTTTCAGTAGNGAATGGGATGACTGCATTGGCTTAAAAACTGCTAAACAGCCGCACACCCTTGAAAGGCCTCACTGTTTTTACTGATGGGTCTGGGAAAACAGGAAAAGCCATCATGACCTGGGAAGATGACAATGGATGGCAAACACTAGAGGGTTGTGATAGCGGATCACCTCAGTTAGTCGAATTATGTGCTGTAGCCATGGGTTTTCAACTTTTCCCTCATGTTCCCTTACATATTGTAACTGATTCTGTTTATATTGCAGACATCACACAACGAAGGACTGAGCATTGTTAAAAGAAATTGATAATGCTGCACTATTTGAATTGTTAAAAACTTTATGGCATGCAATCCAAGCCAGAACTTGTCCCTGTTATGTGTTGCATGTTCGGAGTCATACAAATTTGCCAGGCTTCATAGCAGAAGGTAATGCCCGAGCTGATTGGTTAGCCAGCCCTGCCTGGACAGTGCCACAGCCAGATATGCTAGCAAAAGAGAGCATCACATGCTTTTTTTCACCAAGGTGTTCGAGCCCTACAATGACAGTTTTTGTTAACAAATACCAAGGCACATAATATTGTTAATAATTGTGGTGATTGTCAAGGCCACACTGCGCCACTGTAGATGGGTGTTAACCTTGGTGGTCTGTGAGCCTTACAAGCTTGGCAGACAGATGTTACACACATTTCTGAATTTGGTCATGTAAAGTATGTACATGTTTCAGTAGACACCTTTTCATCCACTATATGGGCCTCAGTTCATGCTGGAGAAAAAAGCTGTGATGTTATTGCATATTGGCGACTAGCCTTTGCCGTCCTAAGCATTCCCCATACTGTAAAAACTGGTAATAGTCCTGCATATGTCTCTCAGAACACTCAACAGTTTCTGAAACTCTGGGATGTGTCGCACCTTACTGGTATTCCTCATTCCCGTAACCAGTCAAGCCATTGTTGAGCATGCCCATGGCACTTTGAAGTGCATCCTTGAAAAACAGAAAGGGGGAATATGTGGTGAAACCCTGCAGAGTAGGGTGGTCAAAGCTCTGTATACACTGAATCATCTCATGATACTGCCAAACTCCCAAAACCCTGTTATTTTAAATCACTTTTTGTCATTGCAGTCTTCTAGTGATGTCCAGTTGCCCAAGCCTAAGGTATTACTACAGGATCTCATTACCAACAAGTGGGAAGGTCCTTGAGACCTTCAATGGTCCTAGGATGCAACCTACCGTGGGTATGCTTGCATTTCTACAGATGCCAGCATTTGATGGGTACCTGCCCAGTGTGTGCGCCGTGCAGTATGCTCTGCTCTGGATCACAGCCAGCAATGCCTCTCTGATGGACCCTCAGCTGATGCGGTGGAACAGTAACAATGTTTGGGTATTGTTGCTCCATGCATTGAATGAGATGCAATTTCATGCATCTATGGCACAACCAGAACAAGCTTTTCACACCTGGTTAGTGGGAGTACCCTTGAATGTCACACAAGATATACAAGTAATACAAAATGTTGTCAAAATGCAACGCTCTTCCCAGAACAATTGTAGTAGCACAACCCACTGTATGGAACTATGGTATCTTTGGAATGATAATTTACCTGTTGCTTCGCTTGAACTCAAAGAGTTGGACATTTTAGGAACATAATCAGCAGAAGGATGTGTATTTTTAATTATACACCAGGACATCACATGTGAGAACAAATGGAAACAGGAAAGCAAAATGTTACCCCTGGTAGTTTCTGAATTAAATAAATTGGCTTGTTTTGTAGCAAAAAAGATAAATCAAACTTCCTTAATTTTGAGTGCTTTGGCTATAGATGTAGATAGTGTGTGGCATGCTACCTTGCAAAACTGTGCTGCTGTTGATTTTCTTTTGTTAGCTCATGCACATGGTTGTAAAAAATTGATAGATCACTGGCTAGAAGGGTTAGGTTTATCAAGCTGGGTGAAGAGCCTCATTCAAACTGGGCTTATAATTTTTTGTAATATAATTATTTTGCTCATTGTACCATGTTTGTTACCCTGTCTACAAAGGGCCATGTAGAGGATGATAAAGACCGCCTTTGTAGTCAAAAAACTAAAAGGAGGAACTGTGATGGCTAACAGCTGGCCTGAAGGCATCAGAGACACAAATAACCCTGACCTTGACTTGATCAGCCTGTACCCATGAGGAAAGGAAGTAAACATCTTTAAGGAAGACAGCACTGAAAAGCAAAAGGACTTAGCTGCAAGGAATGAATACTGGCCAATCTTTGGCAAGCATGTACGCAGGCAGCTATTGGCCAGTGAATTGTTACCACCCAGCTGGGATTGAACGCACTATTTTTGAAAACCATATAAAAGTGAGCTGTGAACAATAAAGATTGCTATTGCCATGTGAATCTTGAAGTGTCGTGTTGTGTCCATCTCAACTGTGACAAATGGGCATTCATATTGCAGTGTGTTTCTTGTTAATGGTATGTTCTGTTATTGCCCAGGTTAATGGTTTGGTCCAAATTATACCCTCCCATCCCCATTGTCAATTTACCCTGATACCTGCCCCTTACTCCAGAGAGTTCCCTGTCAATCCTACCTTGTGCCAACCCCTTGCTTGGAAATCCCCTTCGGAAATCCCCTGAAGTTCCACGTTCCATTAGTCCAGGTGACCCAATCCCCACCCCACTACTTCCCTCACTGGACGATGCTTTTGTGAACCCTGCCTTTTACTCCTCCCCAGGATATCCCCGATTAGTTGATTTGTGCCCTCCCTTTGAACCTCCCCCATATTTAAGTTACTGCACCCTTGCCTTTTTGTCTTTTGCCCCCAGATTCCCCAGAGTAACAAATCCCCTTTTATCCTATGCAAAAGGCCTCCCTCTCGTCCTTCCCTCCTCAGAGCGCAGACTGACAGCCGAAAAGGCCGTAGAGCAATTGCTCTAGCCGCACCTCGGGTCATCCTGCTCCCGGGGTGTGACCCACTCTTAGTGCCGGCTGTAGTGGTAGAGCCAGAGCAGCTCCGGCCTATGTGTCACACTCATAACCATTTTGATCTTGTACAAGAAAGCTCAGAAATTTCAGTTCCCCCTAGTCAGCGGGACGTCAAAATTCTTTAAAGTTTCTAAAAACTAGGTCTCCAGTCTAGGGTAGAAGAGATCTTCCATGATACAATAATAAAGATATTAATCATGCACAAAGTAGTGCCAAACAGCAGTCATTGGCAAAGTAGTGCCAAACAGCAGTCATTGAAAGCCATCTAAATTTCTCACACATTACAGTGCCTGAATGCACTTCTTTACCTTCTTCTGATAGGAAGTATTTCTAATGTCTGCAATTTAGTTCTCACTATTTTTGCTGCTTCCCATTACACAGGCAGAAGAAAATTAAAGGTTATCATTAAATTGCACACGTTACAATTTAAAGGAAATGTCAGTCAATATTAAAGTAGTTTAAAAACTGAACAGATGTTGATAACTAAATTATTATATGAAAGCAGTCTATCTGTGGAGAAAAGACAGTTTCATCCTCCCTCATGTCACCAGGCACTCGCTCCCTTTCACTTGTGACTTTTCTCCTATTTAATTTCTGACCTTTCTTTGTCAAGTGCTCATTGAAGGTGAGGTTTGCATTTATCCACCCACTGGGTTCCCATCTGCTTCTGAATCATCTGAGACCCAGACACCCTCCTGGTCACCAACCTGATAGACATGGGCAGGTTTTGTGTGCACTTTGCTTTTCATTGCAACCACTGGCAGCCTGGAACTTTTCAAGAAGTCAGGAAAAGTGAGCAGATTTGAGATGTCCCACTCAAGATGTTCCATGGGACTGAGTTCAGATGCTGGGATGTTCTTTGTTGTGTGCAGATGGCCCCAAAGCAGGTTCAAGCTCATGTTTATGTCACCTTCAGTACAGGGACGCCACATGTGCTCTGATCAGTCTTGAGACACCCATGAGGGCTGCGTTTGCAGCAGTGTTTTGAACCCAGGAACTCAACCAGAGAACAGCAAAAGCTGCTGGGGTTTCAAAAAGAGTGATGGTTTCCAAGCCACCTACTACTACTTTGAAAATCTGACTAAAAAAGCAAAGTGCATCCAAAATATCTGTTATTATCTGTTAAGGTATGATTGATAATAAACATCAGACATTCAAAGGACTCACCTACACATTAATATAAGGAAAACAAAATACATATAAGCAGCTATCATTGATTCTTTTCATTTTGGCCACTCCAAATTATTCCAAGAAACACACTGAAATAATGAGTTGCTCAAGAAATATATGGAGGGACTCTTTTTTTACTGACTTTTACTGTTTCTATAAAATATTTCCATATATACATATATACTGTTTCTATAAAAATATTTCCATATTTTTCTTACATATCCATTGGGAACTAGGACTTTTTTTAATAGAGAGAAGGCTTCCTTTTGTGTAAATCCACTTCTTAGACCAAACTGCAGGACTTGGAGGAACTACAGGAACTGGGAAGGCATGTTATCATCATACTGGAAATCAGGCTTGTACACTGAGGCAGTGATAAAAAATAACAGAATTCCTGTTTGTACTCCAGATATTACCAGGAAAACTTCCCCACAAAAGAGGGCTTAACTTTAAAATAAAAATCGGAGAAAGGGTGTGAATAACCCCTTGTATTTAAAGCACAACTTCCATAATTATAATTGATAAAGTGAGAGAAAAACATTCAACCCCAAGCATAGATCTCCTCTTCCCAAAAGCCAACCAAGCTCAGCACAGCTGAATTAAATATCCATGAGAAGAAAGCAATAAAAAGACTGAAGGAAAAAGTAGTTATAAACTATGGGATATATTTAAAGTCGAATATAAGGAAACAAAATTATGTTTTGAAAGCATTCAATGAAAAAGTATTCCAAGAAATCAGAAGGAAAGTAAGATCCTGATTAAGTAATGTTAATTAATAATAATGGGTAGGTCTCTTCAGGAGGAAAACAACCTACAGTTAAACAATGAAGTTCAATTAGTAATTACTATCCAGTGTTTCTAAATATCATGCTGCCTTGGAAATACAGATTCATGAATTCTGATTCCTGATACCTTGAGGCAAATACACAGTAACTGCAGAAAAATTATGTGGACTCAGCCAGACATAACTGAAAGCAGAATTTGGCTGTAATCTATGACTGGTAATTCCCACTGAGTTGATTATGCTATTTCAAGCTCAATCAATGATGTGCTAAAAGAGGAGCCCCTATAAAAATGTCCGTGCAAACAAAAGGGAAGATTAGGATGATTTCCCCAGTGCTGATGGAGTTCCTGGTGCTCCAGATTAGGTGCTCCTTTAGCTGTTTAGCTCCTCAGCTAAACAGCTAAAGGCTTTTCCCTGCTACCTATGAAAGCATTTCTAAAAAACAAATATTTTGCTGCAAACGTCATTAAATTGGCCAGGATCACAGGCATTTTGAAGGCACTTTCCAGGGTGGTCTCTCACCCAGGCAAGTCATAATTTTCTACCTCCTTGTTATAAATGGCAGAACACCTAAGGATGATAACAGGATTTGGAGGAATGTTTCCAGAAGGTGTGCAAATTGCATGCCAAGTCTCTGTGCTGCTGCCTGATGCCTGCTGGAAGAGCTTCCCCAAACTCAAGAGGAAAGCAAATGAAGTAACAGGAGATTGGAATTGAGCACATCTCTGTATTACAAACAGAGATTCCAGCACCTTGCCCAGACATCCCCAAAGATGTGTTATGTATGATAATTCGTGCAGTTGGGGTTTCGTGTAATAAATTGTAGTTATGAATGTTATATGCTGTAGCCATAGGATGCTTTAGAGTTACTGTAAAACCAGGGCAGAGAAATCCACAGATTGAGTTACCGGGCACCTATTAACATATGACCAGCTCTAGCCAGTGGGAAACAATAGCCGAGAAATGGGCCATTGAGTCACACCCAACGACTCAAAAGGAGATGGCCTCGACACCGGAATCCAGCATCTACACCGGGAGCAGACAAGCGGATGGGGCCCTGAAGGAAAAATACGACCACTGTCTTCTTCTAGGGGGACATCTAGACTCAGATCGCTTATCGATGGTCTACTCGGAAGACACCAGCAGCCGAAAAATTCCTTCTCTGTGTGGGCAGGTTGCATGAATATTCAATGACTTATAGCCAAAGGCAAAATAAAATGTATAAAACCCTTCCACCGAAACACAATGGCGTGCAGACCCGAGGAAGGCAGATTCTCTGTCTGTTTGCACCCAGAGCTGCTCTGCATGGCTGTGGGCGAATTCGAGCTCAAAATTGTGATGCGATCGCAAATAAATTTAGTTATTAATTAATAATTCGAATTGGCTTGTATCTATTCATAACAGATGGCTTGTGAAAACTGTCCAGCCACAGCAACATCTCCATGGGAGGGTTATTTTAAATGTTTAAAATGTTGTTTTCCAGTTTATATTTTATCCTCAACACAAAGTTAAAATCCAAAACCAGGTACCAACTTAACCAACTCAGATAAAATGTCAGCAATAGAATTATGATGGCCAAAAAAGAGAAATCAGAATACTTAAAAAATAATTCTGCTCTCTTTCTCTGCCTCTGAAACTTCTCACCAGCAATAGGAAACCTTTTCCTAACTACAAGACCTTGGGTGAGATGACACTGCTCCAAATACCAGAAGTTTTGGGTTGCTGGACAAGGATCTTGCTGTGAGAAGTGTGTTCTTCAGATGCCTTTGAAATCCCCTGCACACCCCTCCACATCCCCATCCATGCTGCTGCCCACACACAGTGATGTCAGATTTTTCCACCTCTGCTCTCACATTGTGTGGTTCCCCAGATATGAACTGAACCTCACTAAGTGGGGATGAGGAATTTGTTTTGAAAGCACACCTGGGGGCTGAACTGACATTCTGAAGTAGACGCACATTTTCAGAACTCCAGATGATTTTATAGGACTAGGTTGTGAACACATGCATATTTTTGCTGGAAATATTGACTTGCTGCTTATAGCCATTAGAAAGTCTAACCAGTGCAATCATGGCAGCTGCAGGTGATTATACAGTTACCAATGGGTTATTAAATCTCCTCAATATCAATGACTGATCTCCTGGAAATGGATTTTAAAAGCTGGGGAGGTGCATAAACAGCCAGGGGAATCATACAGAAGCCATCTGATATTTTTTGAAAATCTAATTAAAGTAATTTAACCCCACCAAGACCATAATAGCAAGGATGTCAGAGAAGGAGCACTACTTTACCTTCCTTCCTATTGATTTCTAGAAAGTAACTGGAAGAGACATTTTTAGAGGTATTTTTAGTCCATCTTAAAAAAATAGTTTATAAGTAAATCTTTATTGGTGCTTGTTGGGAAAGATGAAACAGGGAAGCCTTATTGCCTAGTAAAAGATCTTGAGAATGTAGAAGTTAGAAGCGAGATTGAAATGAAAGCAAGCTTTGAGATACCAAACCATAGTAACTAAACAACCAGAAAACAATAGTATAGCCTGCTGAAGGCAATCCCCCTTTGATTAAACAATACCCTCTACTTACAGACAAGCTCAAAGGTCAAAGCATGTGGTGTTGGACTTTAGCTAAATGGAATGTTCTGTCTCACCCCTCAAAATGTATGGTTTGTCCCACACTTGTAACCCTCCCCTAAGCCATCATGTATCTGTAATCCCATTGGCCCAAGTCCTTTTCCGCGCCCACCTTGGAGGCCCCTGATAAGGTGTGCCCAGGAGACCACACGTCCTCTTGGCCCACGCTCCTTACCCTTGCTCCTTGACCTGCTCTCCACATCCTTCTCTCCCTCCTGCTACCTCTCTTTGGGGCTGCTCTGAGCTGCAGCTGGCAGCTCCGAGCAGGGGCCTTGCACCCACGCCCTTTGTAATAAACTGCATATGCCAACCCGACTTCAGAGATCTCTTGTCTCCAACCGTCCTGGACACCAATGTTCCCCACAGGTGCTCGGGGAGAAGAATCTAAACAATATTTTAATGCCTTGTTTTGCTGCACACTCTATTCACGTGTTTCAGCAGTAAGTAGATTGTTAGTAGCAGTAAAGATGAGCTGGTCTTTGCTGTTGTGTTTTAACCGGCTGTGCTGAATTTTACACAAACCTGTCAATACAGCACACAATGTCACCATTCTGGAGCTCCTCAGAGACATAAATCAGCAAGACATTCCCTCATAATTTACTGAAGCAGTAATATTTTGTCTGGTATAACTAAATTCTGCTCCTGTTTATGCCTTGTTGGTTTTGCTTTCAGACCATTTCAGGCTCGTTGTTGTTGCTGTGCCTGGTTCTGCTCTCAGTAATAGAGCAGCAGCATTAATTTAAACTGTGGTGTTCTGGCCTTCTCCATGTCTGAGGACATGCACAAAGGCTGGAAGTTCAAAAAATGGAATCCCAGCCTCCAAACAAATACAAAATCCGTATTGATGTTCTTCAGGGATTTTACATCTGCAAAGAAGATGGGATGGTAAAGCATAGCATAAAAAATGGCTTAATTTTGCCTGGTGCATCTTTTTAAAGAATTGAACCAGAAACATGTTGTAATTTTGATGTCTTTGTGAAGACAATGACAAAATGGGACCTGAACTAGTAAGAAGTGAGAAATTACTTGACTCAACTGCCAGGCTGGTTTTCAGACAAATCCTTTAATGTTGTGAAGAATGCATTGTTTCTGAAACACCATGTAATGATGCAGGTATTTAATTGAAAATATATTTTGCAGAAACTAGGAAAATTACTTCTGATCTTACCTGAATCATGTTAAAACAACAATTAAACAGTAAGATTTCACCAGGTTTTAGCTGTGTCTCTTTTGGGTTGGCCACATCTAGTAACATACCAGATGAGCACTTTATCTTTGAACAAAATGAGCCTTCCAGCTTAGTGTCACAGTACCCTTGGCTCTGCTCTAGCCCTTATTCCAGAAGAAAAATCTGGGTTTGGTATTTTAAAAGTCACCTTCTCTCCATTGCATTAATCTGCCGAAGTTGGACAGCTGCAGTTAAACTCACTCCCACAACTGATCGCACACACACACGTGCGCACGCACACACACACAAACACAAGAGTCTCTCTCTAGCTCTCTCTCTCTATCTCCCTCACACTACTCTAGGTTATTTCTGGCAAATAATAGGTTTTCCTTTACATTTAAAACTGTGTTTTAATTTTGGTTCACTCTCTGTCAAAAGCAGAAGCCTACAGTCTCCCCAGTCCTAATTTTTGTTCCATTTGCCTCTCAACTGCAGGGTAGATATTCCATGTTACAATAAAGTGAAGCACTTAAGGAAAAATTCCTATCAAAAGTCTTGTTTTTCAGAAGTAAAAGCTAATACACAATTTTGAGAGAAACACTGCAGTTGCAATCCTGTGCAAATAATGCCACTATTTATCATTGTTGGGCACTTTTGACTGGATGATTCAAAATTTACTTCATTGCTTCAAGATGTTTACAGGAAGATAAAAAATTTGATAAAAGATAATCCCATACCTTATAAATAATGACTTCTCTGGTGTCACCATAAAGTATCTTTTAATAATGAAGCAAAGCTAATAATTCACACTATTTTCTCTTGGTTTGAAAAATGGGATTATTTTTTAGGAGCTAAGGGAACAATAAATTTCAGTCCCTTTTCATGCTGCAAATGAGCAGCACTGCAGAAAGCCTCCAACCCATATGCAAACACCTACATGAGTAAGGGAAATAAGAGCCAAGCCTAGTGAAAGTTGCTATTCTCTGCTTGCACGTTATGCCAAACCAGTATCACCATAACACTCTCTGGCAGGGTGTGCTCCACCAGTTTAATGGTTTTTAAAGTCTGTTCAAGCCATTTTCAAATGCCCCTAGAGTTTTGTTGTAATTATTATTCCAATGACAACTGAAGTATTACAGCAGCAATCAATCAGTTTGCTCCCACGTTCTAAACTTGTGCTTTGTTTTTCCATTGATAGTTTCTTTCTTCAGAGAAGTGCTGGGTGCCTTAAGTTCTTCAATAAATTTGTAGATTTTTAAATTGTTTTTAGTAGCAAATACATTTATTGCAAAATGCACTGTGGGTACAACTAAACAAAGGCAGAGGCTGAATCTCTGCTACTCCCTTGTCAGCAAGGATGACACGGTGTTCGGAAGGCTCAGAGGTTAACACTCTAATAAAATTCAACTCAACCCCAGTGATTTGGTCTGATGCATTGTCTACTAGGTTTGGGTAAATCTATCCAGAAATAAATAGCCTATTTGTTGGAATAATAAATATTCATATCAGTGTACTTGTGAATTGTTACATACAGACATGAAACCACATGTGAAAGACAAACTAGGGCCTAAGGAAGGAAAATTCTGCCTATTTTAATAATATTTTCAGGATTAAAACCCAAATAGGGAAAAGTAGTCTATTAATAGTAAAGTGATTGCCTACAAAATTAAAACTCAAATCCAGGTATTAGAACATTTATTATCCTTTTAACCCCTTCCAATATCATAGGGATTAGTTTTCCCCAACTGAAACAAAAAATGAAATTAGAAAAAACTCTCAGATTCTAAACTTGCACAACATCTATGCCATCACAACAGAAAACCCCTTGACATATTGTGCAATAGACAGGAAAGAAGATTATGGCTGTGGTAGTTCACTGTGGTGGCACAAAAGCAGGTCTTCGTAACCAAACATGCCAGCTGAATTTTGACACGTACAAGTGGCTTTTCTAGTAGAGAAGAAGGGTTTTCAATGCCAAATGGGTCCTTAGGAATATAATTCCTCCTTGGGGCTTTGGAATATTTCTGCTGTAATCTGGATGGAGCTGCAGGGTGCAGGTGCAAGAAGGCCACAGCAGCTGTGGGGGGATAACAAGCTCCTCTACTTTCTCACTAGCACAGAAAACTGGATTTTCTTCTTAATATTTAGCAGTTTTCTTTGTGGCTGCAGATATATAACTGCTTCCCTCCTCTTGTCTGAGGGCTGCTTATCTTTGTGCCACACATGGACTGCAGGAGGGATGGGGACAATCGGGATTTTGCTGGTGCCACCAGGACATTCCTGTGAATTCACGGCAGCTGAGCCCGAGCCAGGAGCCTCCCGCTCCAGCCAGGCTGTTTAATGATCAGCATGTAAAGCTGCACACCAGGAGCTCTCCAGTTTTAATGTTGCATCCATGGCTCTGTCAGTTAGCAGTATTTGGGCTAATAGGAGCATGAGCTGACCACTGACTTCTCACAGATTTGGATGCAAACCCTTTCCTCAGGACCTGTCGACAGCTCAGTGCACAACTTCATGAAATCTCCCCCTTCTAACAGCTTGGTTTGGCTTGCAAATTGTAGCCAAGTTGAGGGTTTTTTGCTGGAGAAGAAGCCTTGTTTCCTTGGCATTAGGCAAGGAAAGTTTTCAAGTTTCCTTTGGAAATTAAAGGTGGAAGGGGTTTGCTTGAGATGAATTCACTAGGTGTGGACTCAGTTACAGAATCAATTCCAGGAGAAACAGCCTCCTCCCACCCCAAATCAACGCTCTTCAGTAGGAAAACAGTTCTATACAAACAGCAGCTTGGCAACTGCCAGGAGTGATATCCTGCTTCTGTTGAAGAAAAAGAGACTTCTGCCATGGATTTCGGTGCAGCCAAATTTTCTTTCCAGGTCATTTGAATCCGTCTCACAGCTGATTGCCCAGGTTTCAAAGCAACACAGAATGGGTTCTGGCAGTGGGATGCTGCTGGAATACTGGATTCCACATGCCTGCCTGCTGCATTTCTTCAGCCAGAGCTGGTCTGAGGCAGCAGCAGCAGCTGGAGGTTGCCAGTGCAGAGACATTTAGTGAGTAGGAAAGGGATTTTTCATGTTTATGTGCATTGTCTATATCTGCAGTTATGGCTGCTGGAGACACAGCACAGCTCAGTGTGTTGATGATAAACTCATCTGTGGGACTTTCAAGGAAATACCATGTTCTGGTATTTAACTGACAGTAAAGGTAAACACAACTGCTCACTGCTCTGCTTAATGACTATGGCATAAAAGAATGTCCTCATGGTAGGAGATTCTAGCAGGCTTCATGTTGACTAATTCTATAATCAGTCCGTGACTTTTCATTCATTTTTCAGCCAGAGAACTGGTCAGTGTTAGGCCAAGAAAGTCAACAAGTCTTTTGTTGCTTTCAGTTCTTCATGGTCTTAAAATTTCTAACCACCTGTACGGGTACCAAACTGAGTTTTTCAGGGAAGCCTGAGGAAATTAGAATAATTAGGAAATTATTGAACTTCAGAAGGGATTTGACGCCCAGTGTTTTAAAGATCTACCTAAATCTACCATCACATATGAATTTTTCTGAGTTAGAAGTCATAAGAAACACAGGCATTTCTTTAATCCTAAAAATATAATTTTATAATATCCTTGAATCATCAATATATGAAGCATCAGGAATGATCTGATCACTTCAGTGAATGTTCTCCAAATCACAGAGAATATTTCCAACATAATTATTTCTTCTGCAGTATTTTCTCCTTTTGGACTTCACGTCTAATTCACAAACCTTTCTTTCATACTGATGTATTATCCTTGTTCACCTGAGAAAAACCCCATCCTGACTTGTGTGCAGTCACTAACACTAGTCACTTACACATGTTCATTAGTTTTCCTTCCCTTGCAATCTTTCTTGGCATTAAAAATACTGTGCATTGTTCTGCAGCAAAAAAGTACATTTTGGATATTCATACAGACATGGATACATGTTCACCTTGTGACTGCCCGATATGGAATACTATGAGGAATAAAAATATTTTCAATCAGCCCTAACCCTTAGAAGAGATTTAAGGAATTGTGTGTGGGTGATCCAGCTACTACTGCAGGAGACTGGAATGACTGTGTATTTTGAACTTGTATGGATTTTTTGTTGCTACCTTTCAAGTTCAGAAGCTGTTTCACAGTGTAAAGTCTTTACATTTAGGACAGGGTTGTATTTTTTTTTAAACTGTCAGAAAACAGGAGTTGGAACGATCTCATGTTTCCATGTTAGGAAGTTTATAAAAAAATAATTTTTTTCTTTATGTTCCACTTTGTTTGATGAGTTCTTATGGATGATCTTGACAAACCAGATTTTCTGCTCCAGAGCTTGCAACAGAGCTTGCAAAAACCCATTTATTGTAGAAAGAATTTAATATTTAATGTAGTTGGATTCAGCCCTGCACTGGGCCTTTCCCTTCTTACTCAGTCTTTGCTTCCAGGTTCTCTTTACAGCTGTTTAAAACCGAATGAATAAGCATAAAGAAAATAGAAAAGTACCTTTTCCAAATGTGAAGTTATTGTTACAGCCTGGTTTCAGCTGCAGAGTCCTTGCAATGCATTATGATTTCTGCCCTGCTGCTGAATTTGGAGGGTTGGGATGAGTTTAGACATGGGAGTGAGAGGTGACTGAACAGTGCTGCGCCAGGAGAATTCTTTATGCTCATTTAGCCATCCCTGACTCCAGTCCTGGGCATCTAGGGCAATGAGCTGCTTGGCTGCCATCAAATTTCAATTAGGGAATGGTCCCCAGCACCACCAGGGACTTCTGACCCTTGCTCAAGCCTAAATTGTCAGGCCCAAAGGCAATGAATGGTCAACTGTGCCTGGGCTGCTGTGGCAGCTCTGGGCACCTCTCTGCATCCTCAAGTGCATTTTAATATTCTCGTTCCCATGGACCTGTGGATATGCAGAATGAGCTGCCTTTATTTACTGGGTCCCTGGAGGAATTTGGGAATGAGCTGCATTAAGAAGTTGCTGATGCCTTGTGGGAAATCTCTGAAACACATTTTGTTTGGAATCGATTCTTTATGTGCCCCATAGCATATTTTCTCTGTCTCTTTTCTTTTGCAGTAGAATCTTTATGAGATAAGCTGTTGCCTTTTTGGGGGCAAGATTTCCATTACTGTCTCATCTCAGACTGAATTTTCATGTTTAAGTATATGCTGTTTGAAGCACCAGTTAATGCAAACTCTATTCCCCAGAAAGAAGAAGTTGGGATTTTTTTCTCAGGAAGGATGAACAAAAAATAAGGGAGAGGTATTTGCTCAAAAATTCTATTAACTTGCCTGATGAGGGTGCAAGAGGGATATAAAAGAATGAGGAGAGGTCTTTTCCCCTGCTTCTATCCTAGCTGGTAATTTTTAGGCATGTCTTTTGTTTCTCCTCAGGACAACCTTAGAGGGTTTCAAACCAAGGCCAGGTTCTGCAGTATTAAATATGACAGAAGAATTGTCATCACTTATTTTTAGTTTTAATTTTTTTACAACACAGATAACATAGCACAGTAAGTGCATTGGATATTTTGGGACTCCACCATCTCCCATTTCACTGCTGTCATCTCAGTTTTTCAGCAAAACAGTATTTTAATAAGAATGAGCCAAGAATATTGGCTGGGATCCAGGACAATCCCTGAATCTATCTATGATTCTATTAATTCTTCTGCTTTCATGTGACTACAGACTCTACAGGTATGGTTAGACAAGCTCTGTCTGCAATCACACATGAGCAAGTGTATTTTCCATAGATTATACTTTGAATTACTACCAGAAAATATTAGTCCTCTTCAGTGTAATGTGTGAGAGGAATCAGGTGGAATCACAGCAGCATTTATTTGTTGTCAGAACATGGGGCTGGGGCAGTGGTTTGACTGCCACAGGCCTAGTCAGCTCTCCACAAGGGCTGATCAGGAAAATTAAATCATTGATATCATTAAATTACAGAATTAGTAAAATACAGTTAAATCTGGACTAAATCCTTACCACTTAACTTGCATTTCAGAGGTGAAATTCTGTTGGTCTCTTCCAACCCAAGCCATTCTATAATTCTATGATAATGACAACAAAGTGACACAGAGAACTGCAATTTCTTAACTTCTGGTTAAAAGTGACCACTGCTACTGCATGTATTTCTGAAAATGAAATTTTAATGCTGAAGGAAAGTCTTCACTTGCAAAAAATACACAAAAGAATAATGGTAATATTTTAATGATGGAATTTATGTTTTAGGATTAGATCCAGTTCTAAATACAGCTGGATAATATCAGTGATTTGTATATAATGAAAAGGCAAAAGATCTTCTCCTCCTCTGATGGTTATTAGAGCAAATCCCAGGTGGGAGCAGGAGTAACAGCATTTGTCTCTTTGCAACTGAGAAGTCTAATAAAGAACTGCTTTATCCTGCCTTTGTAGAGAACTGAAATCTCAAGTAGCTTTATGTTTGTTCAAAAATACTACACAATGTTTAAAGGTGCTTTAAAAGGACTAAGCTGCTTCTGTTGCCTAATACTGTGCAATAGCTCCCATTGGAGCTACTACTGAAATAAGATAATTTTCTAAAATAAATAAATAAAAAAATGCATAAAAGACATTAAAACATATGAAGCGAAACAGTTTATTATTGTTGGAGAATTAGCTGTATATCTGATTGCACAGGATTGCCTGTTAAGGATTTATTCCTTCATTTTGAGGATGCTCCATACCCTAAATGTTATTTTGTGTTTAATAACAAATTCCTAAAGCCATTGGGGGACCCATTTGCAGAGCTACTGCAGTGATTTTCTTCCCATTCTAGTTTTATAAGGATGCTGTTCAAATAGGGTGAAGTATAGCAGTGCCAAATTTAGAAAACTCTTATTTTCCAAAAGTTACATAAAATCCCTTTTTAGCCACTGCTTTCAGTTTTCACTTCTGCTAAAAATATTTACTGTTTTCCAACCATTACACTGCAAAAGTGTAAATGACAATTTTGAATCATTCATTTGCAATTAAATCTATCTTTTAATTCCATTTAAAAAAAAAGGTTAAGAGGCTCCAGTGACCATAAATATTAATTTTATTTATACATATATGTCAGAGCCTTTCCAGAACATGGCAAGTGCAAGGACCTCATCCCCTATGAACAACACCCAGGAGTTAAAACAGGCACTCCAGTGCTACTGAGAACATATTCTAATTTAAAATATTGAGAACTTTTCATTAATAGGCAGATTGTAGGAACAAAAATAGAGATGCAAAATTAGTGTAGCAATAAAAAAAAAGACTGTCAGAGAAAATTTCACCTTTGGTTTCAGAGCACAGAGGGGATGAGGAGGGTGAGTGAGGGAAGAGTGGCACCAGGAGTGGCTCCTCTCTCTGAAAGTACCAGAGAGACCAGGGAGAACTCCCTTGGAATAAAGAGCAGGTGATTCACACTCATTATTTTATTTTCATATCATTATTTTTAAGCAATATTTGCCCTCCTACCATGTGGCATTGCCTTCTCTTTATTGCTATTAGTACAGATTTTTGCACAGAACTGAAGTGGGAAATTTGCAGAAATGTTTTAATGACTCTGAAACAAAAGGACTTTCTCAAAAATCCCGGGGGTTTTCCTGCTGGGGCTGCACCATGTTCCAAACGTGGCCAGGTTTTACTGCTCCTGTGTTGTCTCCAAAGCACATCAGCCTGTTTATTGTCAGGCACATCCTCTAGAATCCTCATTTTCTGCTGGCTCCCAACTGCTTGTACAGTGCAACAGATTCCAGACCAGTGCACTGAACCCAGAAAAATGATATAATCAATTATTTCTATCCTCTCACTCTGCTTATTACTACCTTTGGATGTGATTCATGCTTTTATTTATTTATTTTTTTTTTTTACATTTTCAGGTATTCTTTGGCATGATTGAATTAGTTGCTATTTTAGAAAAATATAATGGCAACATGATTTTTGAGGTTATACAAAACTGTGCACAGTGAGAAGCCAGAAACAGGAGGCCAGAAAAAAAAAAAACTTAAATTACTATCTCATTCTAGAGTCCTGAATATTACCTTCATTCAGAAGCAGCAAGGCAAGACACAAGTAGCTTATATTTTTCAAATAAGTGTTTTGGAGCAGGTCTTCCCAGAAGAATAGTTTACAAATTTTCACTGATTATTTATGATAAATGGTAAATGTTTTTTTATCTCAGCAGGAAACTCACTCTTAACACTTAGTGTAGCACAATGTAAAATAATATTACAGTTTTCTGGCATTAACTTATCTTGATTAATCTAATGATTTGATATTTTTATTGGTATGCTGGATTACAAAAAATGCATTATAATTTAATTTTTACCATCATATGTGCAGAAAACACTGGAGCCATTAAAATGATGAAAGAAGTGTTATGCTAATCTCACAAAAAAGGATGCAAAAATGATTTATGTTACTTTCGTCTCCTATTTGCAGTTCATTAAGTTACTGTCTTCTTGTAATGACCAAGTGAACATTAAAGTACTTCAGAGAAGAACTTTGGGTTCAAGCATCATTAGAGGAAGAGAAATGGGTTTTTTGATGAACTTGACTGCAGAAATCTATAGAGCACAACTTAATCAGACTGCGCATTGATCTCTAATGCTAGAAGGCAGACCTATGATTGAACAAATCTTTTTAATGCATATTTTTCCTTTAAAAAGCAAGATATGATGCATGAGTATGATTTATTTTTAATATACTTCCAGTTTATAATGTAATATGATACCCTGCACTTGCTTTTTTTACTCACTGGAAACTGAAATCTAGAATAAAATAGGTACCTCGGAGGTTATGTATCTCCTTTTACTCTCTGTATTATGTAGGATCTGTGACTCTGGGAAATGGGATATTGTTTCTAATTAATGAACTCTCAGTTCACTCAAAAAAAGCATCATTTACATTCCTTTGAAATATGAAACATGAGTTACAGTTAGATAACTGTAGATGGTAAAAACATCTTCAACCTATTTGCTGTCCTTTCTCCAAGAAGTGTTTTTTAACAACTTAATGAGATGGTAAGTTGAATTCCACTCAGATATTTGAAATGCCTCTGATTTTGTAAGATTACTGCAAAGCTGTAATTCATAAAATCTAATTCATAGAATCTGATCCTCTGGAAAGAATAGTAAGAACTTGGATGCAACACTACAGTGCAGTGTAGTAGTGATTCTGCTCCAACAATTTCTACTAGTGTTCAAGAGAAAAAAAGCCTAAATCTAAATTTCAAAAGGAATACAGAAGGTTAGAATGGAAATCTAAAAGGTTAAAAGGAGTTTTTTTTTCCCTTTCCTATTGAAATAACAAAGATTAATACCCCTTGTCTACCTAAAACTTTCTGTGCTAATAGGTCATTACTTATGTCTCATAATTAAGACAAAGTTTTTATACACTTTAATTCCAGAAGGATCCCATAGTACCATCCCTTTCTAAAAAGTGGAATTCTAGGGCTGTATTCCACAACTTCCACTTGTTTGTTCCAATTACAAAAATATGATGTGCTAAAACAGCAGTAGCAAATTTTAACGTTTCCTTTCCTTTTGGAGTTCAGGAGTCAACACTCTTGGAATATCTTGGCACTACTCCAGTCCACTTTTTTTTGGTCTTACTGGTTGTAAGTGCAGACATGGAAATGTCTGGAGCCAAAAGCATCCCCCCCCAAATGTCGCTGTAAAAGAGCTGTACCAGGACAGGATAGAGCTTTCTGAGCCTCCAGGAGTTTGCTCTAGTTCCATGTCATGCATGAGGAAAAACCCTCCAGCACTTCAAGCTATTTCTGAAGTATGTTCTCCCTTTTTTCCCATGAAACTGTTATTGCTGGTCAAATAAACTCACAGGGAATTAAAAAACTACTTCTAAAATTACCAACTTCTTTTTCACTTTCAGCTGCTCCTGTTTCCCCTATTTTATCTGCTGCTGAACTTGCCTGTTCAACAGAGCAATCCCTTCTCAGCGTAAACCAATACCGTCTCAGCAGCAAAGCTGCTGGGTATTAAATACAGGATGATGGAGATAGTTTTTAATCAGGTTAGTGCTTTAATTACTATAAATTAGTATTTTCTAAGTAAGCAAAGGGAATTATTTGGGCTATTTAAAACAGGAACTCTTTAAACAGTCCAAGTCATTTAGAAAACAGATAAGCATTTTCATCTTTGTGACAGTAATTTTATACCTTGAGGAGCATTTTTCTGTGAAAGTAGGTTTACAAAAGCCATGAAATTGAATTGAATGCTCATTGATACCAAGCCTCCTAAAGTCAAAGAAACCCCTAAGATTAAGCATGAAAACAAAACAAAAAAAAAAAAGCAGAAGTAACCTACTCATAGGGAAAATTCAGTACATGAACGAGTAATTCCTGCCTGGGAACCCCTGTTCTATCTTTTCATGGGATTAAGCCCTGTGAGCAGTGCATTATCCTCATGTCTAACACTTAAGATTCCCTTGACTGGATCTCTGCACCCCTACACCCTTTTTTAATCATACCTGAGTTCAGAAAATGCACTTCCAAGAACAAGTTTTTGTGTCAGCCAAGCCACATTTAATGAGCAAAATGGTCTTATCTGGAATCATCTCAACAGCTGCAATTTCTGACAACATGAAAACACTTTGCAACAGGCACTGCTGCTCTGCCAGTAACACATTTTACCCAGAAATATCCTACACTTAAATATTTTTTGTCCAAATTATATGTTGAAAAGAGATTTTTTTTTTCCTCAAAATGCTTATCCAAAGCTTGCCTAAATGTAAGACTAATAAAGCCTGCCACTTAATTTCAAGATAAGGACCACATAATGGACATGAAAAACAAATGTGTGATGCGTTTGTGTGACAGAAGGCATGACAAACATCTTGTCACAGCTTCATATAGAAATCACATGGAAAGGTTTCACATCTGGATAATGGGAAATCTTGATCTTTGGCAAGCAAGATTTTGTCTTCCTGCTAAAGTAACCCCAAGTCTCAGTTTTATGCCTTCTGTTTTGTTTTATGAATGGAAATAACAGATAATACTCTGAAGGTATAGAAAATGAGATATCCCAGCAGCTTTCTTAATTGCTCAAGACTGTTCTGGACTTAAATTTATTTGGCACAGTGCACTGTTAACTGAACCTTTGGAATGCAAACAGGATGGGAGCAGAGAGGACTTTAAAGCTCTAATATCATTCAAAACAAACCTGTAAAACAAAGTGAAAGGATGGAGACAAACAGATTTATAAACTGAGAAATGACTCTTCAGGTGTTTAATCTTTGCCTGGATTCTGCTAATCAGTAGTGTTGCCTTTGTTGCCCATCTTGTTTCCTCCACCCCCACCCCCTTTGGTTTTGGGGAGTCAGTAAAAAGATTCTATGAAAACCCCTCCACATTTACAGTAAGTCTGAGGATGTGAAAACGTCGGGAAACTTCTCCTACTTTCTGTGTAAACCTCCTGACAGGCAGAAATGCTCAGAAGAGACCCTGCAGTGGAGTAATTTTTGGAGCTCTGCTATTAAGAGATTGCAGGGATGCTCTTGGCCTCAGGTGGATGTTGGTGCTGTTGTGGGTAACTGGACTTAAGACACAGAGTTAGCTGAAATCACACAGTTACTGAAGGGATTGCAAGAAGCTCACATCGAGGAGGCCCAGTGAGAAACTCTGGCAAGCTGAACACAGTTTTTGTTTTTACTTTCACAATGATGCATCAAAGAGTATCTGGGGTATTTCATATCTGGGCTGAAAAGGATGTGTAATCAATAGACAGACTGTAAGAGTATATCATGATCCTCTTGTATGTTTAAATATTAAACCCTTCACTATCTTTAGAGTAGGAACTCTCTGCCTTACAAGCCCTCTCTGTGATCCTGGGATTCCATTTCACCTCTGAGAGTGACAATGACAAAGCTTTCCTCTGTCCTTCCCCTCCTTCCATGCTCGTGGTGTGTTTAAAGCTCTCTGTTACATTTCTGACTAATGTTTTCTTAACAGATTTTCTGAATGTTACTCATGATCAACTGAATTTGAAAGAATACAATATTTCTATTGTGTAATAAAAGAGGATAATTTTTATAGGTTTTATATATTAGGTAATCAGCTTCACAGATGATCAAAGATTAACTTTAAATGGATGCTGCTAAGAAAGATCTTCAGTCTTAAATCAGCTTTTCTGCTTTAAACCTTTCTTTTTAATCCTCAGCTTCAAGTAATTTTATCAACAGATACAACTGGAAAATCTTCTAAACTACAGAAGTATAATATAATCAGATGACTCTCAATGCTATCTTTTCTTTTCCTGAGATAACTGTAAGAGAGCATATTTTGTCTTCTTATAAGCTGGACTGTACATCAGCAACATATAAAATTATTAATAAACAAAATCTGGATTTTTTAAAAAACAAACTGAATCAACCTATGGCCTTTTTCTCAGTTACATAATATTTCAGAGACATTTTTATGTCAGGATTTAAGGCCAGGCTGTACAGTCCCAGAAGCACCTCCCAGCACATGTGTGCAGGACTCGTTAGGGCTGCAATGACCATGTCCTGCACTGTGCTCAATGCACCTGGACTGGAATGGGAGGTAGCCAAGATAACCAGTTCCACCAGTTCCCTCATCTACAGCATAAATACTTATGCAGTGGCATAAATAGCACCCAAATGAAGGCTAAAAGATTTTTTTCTGAGATGGTTTGCGTAGTCTACTTTTTTCTGAGTAATCTTGTTTTTTGCTGTTTAATACCCAATTATCTTGCTTTAAATAATAGTCTTCTGTACCATTACACTTAGGGGAGAGCAAAGGGTACCTACAGTGTATAATTTGCTCACCCATCTTTTTTGATCAAATTGCTTCTGGAAATGCCCATCTCTCTGCATGGATGCAGCCTCAGTGAAACTCAAAAATTCCAATCACAGGAGCTGAATCCCACTTTAGGAATCAGATCATTAACTCAGCTGCACTGGTATAAATCTGGAGTACTCTGAGTTGCATTACTCAGTTTATGCTGATTTACCCAAGCCAATCCCAACCTCAGTACGCTTCAATCAACTTCAAATACCCAGCTTAGTAAGGAAACTTTAAAACCAGATTTGATATGAAAACATTCCCTGAGATCCTTGCCAATTGGTGCAGTATCATATCCAAAATAATGAATAATAAATGCAATAATGGCAAAATGCTATCACTACTGCAGAAAAGTGAGAAAAACTGATCGTAGGAAGTGTAGTGAAAGGAAAGAAAATAACCAGGATTTGAAAAATATTTTATGCCAATTTTAATTACTTTTAGCCTTGCTGAAAGCAAGTAAAAGGTAAACAGTTTTCAAATTAGAATGTCATCTTTAAACCTCAGTATTCTTGTTTATCAGATTGGGAGATCTGATTTTACTGGTATTTAAATTGGGTTTGCAGAGATATTACTCCACTATTTCCAATGCAGTTATTCCTGATTTGTAGAGTGTAAAAGAAAATACAATCCTACACTCTGTGTTTTGACAGTGTGCATATTTTTCCATGCAATTTAAATAATCAAATCCCTTTTCCTCCTTATTCATCGGTCACATCTCATGAAGTTGGTAAATACTTCACAACTCCAGTAAACAGCAGAAGAGGCATTTGGAAGAAAAACTACACATAATCATTAAAATGACAGAGGATAAAAAACTACCAGAGCTGCAGGGCAGCAGTAACATTATAGACAAACTCTACATTTGTACTCAGTAATAAAAATAAAACCAGATAAAAACTGTCACACCCTGTGCTATGGAGGCTCAACTTGCAAAATCAAACTGCAAAGAAATTAATAGAGATGGTTATAAACTGCTCTAGAAAAGGACACAGAGCCCACTTAAACATTTTAGGTTAAAACAAAAGATGGATGTTACAAGCCCTGTGTTTCTAGGAAGAACAAATAAAGTGGGACTGAGAGAAATTCCTGACTGAAAAATAAATGCCCTTTGTTGTGTATATCAGATACTGACAGGTACCAATTGATGAAGACTTCATATAGTGAGAGAGCAACTAAATATTTCAGCTAAATATTTTTAACCTCATGTAATAACAAACTTAAGGAGCATCACTGACAAGGAAAGCAGAGGAATGGGGACTTCCTCTCAAAGCCATAGTGTCTTGTGTACATGAAGAAAAAAAGATCATCTTGCAAGAGTTCTTCAGGATGTTCCTCACAGAACACTTTGCCCTGCTCAGTTTTGAGACTCTCAAGTACTAAGAGGATCAACTGTTTCACATGGGAGATTCCTTCATAGACTACTCACTCTCACTATTGGAAATTTTTTCCTGATATTCAGCCTCAATTTTCTATTTATTTCTTCCCATAATTCTAGGTATATGGTTCTTATGGCTCAGCAGTATAATCCAGGATCAAAGTCTTAGTCTTGCCTTTTACTGTTTTACTGCCTTATAATTTACAGCCTGCAAAACTCTCTAAGGAGATACTCAAGTGACCAATTGGAGAAGAAGAGGCATTTCCATGCCTTGGCACTGTTACCTGAGTGATATATTACTCCCCTGAGTAGGATATAGTGCCAGGCACAGGATCTGCTATCCTGCCTCTATAACCCTCCCCATGAGTAGCATGAATTTTTTTTTTTTGTTATAATACACATCTAGGGCTAAATTGGACTCTGGTTTCCCTTATCTGAGCATGTTAGGAACAAAAACACTTAGCAGCAGTACGTGGAGCTATTGGGATGGCTCAGAGCAGACACATAACATTTCATTTGACTTAAACTTGAGTCAACATCTGAAACAAACTCAGGTGCTCAGAAGGTTTTAAATTCCCCCTCATAACTTTCAGTGTGGCAATTTTTCTTTATCTTGTCCCAGCCATCCAGTGTCAACTGATGAAATCACAGAAACAATAAAGGTGCCATAGCAGCTGCTTTCATTTATTCCTTGCTTATTGTTTGAATCCCATCTTGGTGCAGAGTATGTTGGATTACAAGGAAATACAAATGAAAGCAGAATGGTAACAATTATTCATTCTGCTGGCAAAGTATAGAAATCAGGGATTAAAGCCAAAGACGTGTAAGGATTCTTGTGCAGAACCTGTACGGTTTTCTGAAGTTTTCTGAAGTCACACGAGCTGGTGACTAAGCAAGTCTACACCATGTCACATTGGCTTCACTGACCCTCTGCATGCTGTTTTTATCCTTTCCGTCAACAACGAAGTCTTCCTTAATAGAAACCTAGATTAATTATTAATGCTATATCAGTAAATAAAAATGGAAACCTGGGTCTTTTTCCAGACGTAACATTTTTAGCCTAACACTAAACCTCTGGTACTCTAGCACTTTATTTGTTAAAGTTTAATATGGTTCCAGTGCATGTTTCAAGCATTCTGTATTCAGCTATACTTAAAAAGCAAATAAGATAACAAAGTTAAAAATAGTCCCATAAAAATCCAGTTCTTTTAAACAAAGAGCAAAGAAAATGTCAGTGAAGGCGAGCAACATTTTTTGTTTATTAAAGCTAGATTTGATTTTAACCTGTTAGGATTTTGGCCTGTTTGACCTGGACAATTTGGTTTGGGGCCAGTTTCTAACTGAAAGAGAAGAACCTACAGATTTATCCAGACAACACATTGTCACTCAACTTTTCCAAAGCTCCAAACCTGTGTGCTCCATCAGCAGTTTATTTCTCGCTGAATCTTCCCAACACTGCTGTTTTTCTGCACTGTAAAACTCACCTGACAGCTCTGAGGATGTCAGCCTCGAGCAGGGCTCCCTCCCTGCCTTGCTCCTGCTGTGTATCCCCTTCCCTCTCCCATTCCCCCCATAGAAAAACACCATCAGGTATCCACACTTTTCAGGGCAATAAAAACAGCATTACTGCTTTGATGCCGTTATTTTACAGTTCTGTGGAGCAGGTGCAGCCTGGAAGCAATGGAGCTATATCCTGGGAAGTTGCTCCTCCCCTGTTGTATTATCTGCATTAATGTGCTCCGAGGATGCAGGAGGAGACAAAAGGAGTAGGCAGAGCTGACGCTTCTATTTTAACCCTCCTAAGAAGGTAGATTGCCCCAGTTTAGGAATTTCTGAGCATCTCAAAAGGCCCTCCTATCAAAAAAACCAAATCATCCATAAAGCTTTGGACTCAAAACAGATGAAAGGACAGGTCCTCTGTTCCTTATTTGTCAGAGGGAATGGGAAAAATTTGGCAAAACCAGTTTTGGAGAGCTTTTTCTCACGTATTTATCTCTTTTAGCCTCAACTCCAAAAGACATAATGTGACCCTTAGATTTTATTCAGGCTTCCCAGGGTAAGTTTGTGTTGTTTCCAAGTGAGAACCCTCCCAGAGTATCAAACTAAAACTTTTGGGTGTTTTGCTTTGTCCAAGAGAAGCTATGAGAATCAAAGTAGGCTGAGCAGCAGCCTTAGGGAGCCTGACTGCAGGGGGGTTTTTGAAACTGGCCAAGATACTGCTGTTAGCTCTGTAAATCTCCATTATACAACCCCTGAACCCTGTTTTAATTTTTGATGATGTGTTTGTGGCCTCCACAAAGCAGCTGCTCACTATTTGTGTTTCTCCTGTGCCTGGAGACTGCTAATATGGATTGGGCGTCACAGCTATTAAGCCAGGTGCTATGAAATATATAAAGCTATTTCCCAAAGAGAATTGCTTCCATCATCCTTTTTTTTTTTTAAACAACTGTTAAAATTCTTCCTGTAGCTATCTGCCATTTTGGCTCACTCTGGAAATGCATTTCTCAAGCTGATGCTTCAGACAGCTTTAAAGGATGCCAGCAGCCTGCAGAGGAGCACAAAGAAATTGAACAGAGATCACAAGATTGAAGATTTGAATTTTTCTTCTATTAGTATAAATCTGGAGTAATCAACATTGTGCATGCATTGGTGTATACATGATTTCAGCCCCTAATGCTTTGCTTTGCTCCCCTCTCCTTGAACATGCTGGGCAGCAACACCGTAAATGAGACTGTTCTGACTTCACAGCACTGCAAAAACCAAGATGGCCAAATTCAACTTTTTTATTTAACTTTTCTTTATACTCTGTGCATATATAAAGAAGCTATACCTATATCAATGCATAGGAAAGCATCCCAG
The DNA here is from genome assembly GCA_013399945.1 of Ploceus nigricollis. NCBI lineage: Eukaryota > Metazoa > Chordata > Aves > Passeriformes > Ploceidae > Ploceus > Ploceus nigricollis. The sequence goes on from VXBC01006350.1 coordinate 66,424, forward strand.
TAGGAATGTATACTGAAAAATAACCTTGATAAAAACAGACTGGCTTTCTGAGGAACCACTGGTAAAAAAATACATATAAATGATGCAATGGCTAAAACACATGACTGAGTAGGTGTTGCTTTTCAAACCAGTAATTAGAAATGAAGCCTTTGTAAACACCTGCTTGGCTGTGTGAAGAGCATTTCATAAAGAGTCTGATGAAACAAGTTCAGATGAAACTGGAAGGGTTACACAGGTAACACACAGCCAGTTCTACTGAGAAAGGAGTATTTCCACAGGAGGCTACTGGATGAACCACTGTTGACATTTTTATGTTCAGAATTCCAATTAATTTTGCTCTTTATGGATGAAATACTTGTTTTTAAAATGGATAAAAATAAGAATATTCAGCTGCTGCCGAAGTGTCATGAGCATGGCAAACCCCAGGGGGACAGGCCTACGGCTTCAGCTCATCAGCATTTCATCATTCTAAGAATTTCCGCAACTACCTGTAAAGTTTTACACTGCCAAACTTACATAGTGGTGGCTTTTATTTTCCCAATTCAGCTCTGAAAAGTTCCCAGTAATCTTAATTTCTACTCTTTCTTTCCCTTTGGTTCCTTTTTTTTTTAATCTGCCATCATCATGTACTGTAGCAGCTGTGTAGTGTGTAAACTCATGGCTTTATTTCTGATTTTTACACAGGACTGTCAAGACAAATCTGCTCAGGAGGACACTGATTTGCCACTGGTATCTCAGGGCATGCCCTTGGCTTTGGAGTCATTACAATGAGAAAAGATTCCTTTATCCCTTATAAATATGATAAACACTCTTGGCTTGGTTGGATTATAAGGGGCTGATCATGCAGGTGAAAAGGGATCCTTTATTAGGAAAATTCTTAAAGTCCAGTGTGAGGGGCTCACCTGTTGTGAGAGAGGTCTGAGGAAGCATTTGAGAGCACAATAAGAAACGCACCTTGAATGACCATCTGTGCAGGTGGGGAGTGTGTTATTAACATGTAACACTCTCAGCTGTGAGACCTGGTGAGCCTGTGGGTGGACACAGGTTCCCCTTTGTCCAGGGAACTGGATGTGAGGTTCACAAGGGGGTTTCACTTGCCAAGTTATTTACTTGTACCTGTGGTGCTCTGCTCTGGCAGTGGGAAATGGTATTGTCATTAGGTGGTTGAGCATAGTCAGAGAGACCAGAAGTTGTCTCCCAGCTGTCAGAAGGTCTGGATATAAGGGGAAGGCTCTTACTAGTGGAGTATTGGTCCTGGATCTCTAAGCTTCACTGAAAATGGGTGAAATGAAGGAAAAAATGGACAGTTATCCCACAGATGGTTTTTCCATTGAACTTCTCCTGATGTTTCTGTGCACAGCAGATGCAGCCTGAATGAAACCTGAATGCTGGGTAAGGGGTGGGTAATAGCTCTGTTTTCCCAAATCTGTCTATTACTGCTCTTCCTTAATTTCCCCTCTGTTTTTCATAAGACCGTCTTTATATTGTTCTAGTTTCGAGGCCAGAGTTCTAAAAGCTGAATTGCTGATTAAGGCCGATTTTGCCTTTTCCAGATCTGCACTGTGTCTTTAACCTTGCTCCAAGACAAAGCCAGGCAGAAACAAACCCTGCAGTGAGTGCTCAAAGTGCACCAGGCACAGGGGCAGGAGGGAGCTGGGATTCCACCCTGACAGGTTTCTGCCAAGGCTGCACATAAGCACAGGTGCAGCAGGACATTTGATATAGAAGTTTTATACTGGACTACTCTGCTAGTCAAGCTTCTGCCTTGAGAAACAATTCCAAGTGCTCAGTGAAGTTCTCCACACAACCAGCAGAACATTTTCATGGGCACTTCTGTCAGCGCGTCTGGCCACCTAAAATAACTTTTTCTGTAGTTATCTGAAAACCCATACTGTCTTTCCTTTCGTGTTTGTCTGCATTTCCTTGAACTACATCTGTTCTCCAGATTTCTTCACAGCCTTCTCATTTGAAATATAAACATGAGGAGTGTGAAATATAAACACTGCCTTGACATTCTGCCCTCTCTTTGATGGTCCCACGTTCTCTAGTCTGGAACATGTCTCTTCTAGAACAACATATTTATTGCTGACAGAGCTTTCACCATATTTGCAGAAAACTGCAAATCTGTCCTGTTCAAGCTCATAACATCAGTGTGGCTATTCTTACATGGGCTAAAAGTGGGATGGTGGGGATTGTGCATTAGGTTCACCAATTTTAGACTGGAATATTAGGAAAAAATATAAAATGGGCAGAATGTGCTGCTCTAGAAATGCCTATTTTTCCAAGAAGACAGATTTGCAAGTGCCTCTCTGATCAGCAAATCAGTCAGTTGTCTACCAAAGAGAAGCTGAGCATAAAACAATGCATTCAGTGATAGGATGAACAGAGAAGTGGAACAGGATCTTATGGGAATACTTTAAAAACAGATTTCTGGCATTCCAGACAGCTGTGAGAAAATAGGTTTGGTTTGTGAATGTTCAACAAAGCTGAAGTCTATCAGCTCAGTAATGTGACATGTTTAACCCAAACACTTCTAAACAGATTTGCACAGGGGATTTTTTAGCACTGTATTAATTCAATGAACAATGTAAACTTGTGGTGTCAGAATAAAACTGTAGCTATATTTACATCACTACATGTTTACATTTAAGGGATTTCAAATAGGCTTAACTCATATTATAGGTTGGTTTATTTTTTTCCAAATTAGTCATGTACAACCTGTATTTTAACAGTTCTTCCCTGAATTTCAGAAATGTGAAATGGTTCCAACTCACTATGAACATGCAGTACAGTCAGCACACTCCTCACTTCTTAATGGAGTACTGGGCAGAAATATCCTACAACATCTTTGGAAACATTTACATTCTCTTGACAGCACAACTTAATCCTGTTAACAAGAGGCTAGTGGCACAAAAGGCACAGTCTGTGGAAATGCAGTGTTTCACAAGTCACCAAGGATGTTTAGTTGGTGTCAAATTATGTGTGGATACGTTACAGGAACATTTCAGTTCTACTCATCTGTAATGCTAAAGCACAACACTTTATTCATAGATAATGATAAGATATTTCTGGGTCGTGTCCTGGTGTTTCATTATTCATTTGAAAAATGCATTGAAATAAATGCAATAATATGTATAAGGGAGGAAAAAAGATGGTTTCGGCCCTATATACACCATTATCACCATTATTACTTCTGCAAATCAAAATATGCTAGAGTTAATGGAGTTTATATTAATGCTGGACCCACCCTTTCAAAATCTACCCAGAGGACTAGTTCTGTAAAGAGATATTACCAGTGGTGCCACATGTGTGTGGGAACCACGGGCAAAGTAGAACAGAATATGAATATATTTTTCAGAAATTTCAAGAGCACACAGACATTGCTGCCCTGACCATCAAAAGCTGCTCATTCTTTTCATTTCCTAGTAAACAAATTGCCATTTTCACAAATGCTGACATTTCAGTAATATCCATTGTTCTGAAATCATAAGTGTTTAGAAGAATGTTTATCAGTCATTTCCCAAATCCAAGGCCCAATCCCACAAACAGAGGAAGGGTTGTGGGATGAGTCACACATGTAAATTCAAAGCAGCTCCATTGTCCAACTAATTATTTTTCACAGCATGAACGAAGTGCATTTTGACAGGTACAAACATCCACCTTACCCAGGTGGGAGTGGGAGATGAGGCCCATCAGAGAAATGCTGCCTCACAGGTAATAAAGGGTAACTCCATTCCAAAGGAATACATCTCTCCTGATGGAATAATAATTTCCTTGCAAAACTTACAGAAGTCAGTCCTAATGCAGAACTGTAAGAAACAGTTTCTGCCATTTACCCTCTGCAGGATGTAAACTTAACTTGAAATCCTCTGCAAGTGTTTGGGCTGTGACAGGAAGAAAGAAGGGGAGATGAAACAAAAGAGAGGAGCAGCCTTGACTCCGGCAGTGAAGCATAAACACTGTTCCAATTAAGCTCTACACTCTGAATTTCTGTACCGGTCTATGAAGCTGGTCTGTGCTTCACAGGAATGTTTGTGACAGACTGGGAGCCACACAGGCACCTTGCCATCCTCAGCACTGAGAGCCTGTCATGAATATGCACACAGCACAAATAAAATGACAGTGTTCATCCTATAAAGGATGATAATCCCATCCATCTTGTGCTCTTGCTGTGGGATGCCTGGTTTTGTGCATCCTTCTTAGCTCCTGCTTCACCTGTGTGCAGGTTCCATCTTCCCTCACCCATTCCAGCAGGTATGATCCTAAAGCTACATCCCAGCTCCAGCCCCAGTCTAGCTGCCTCCCCTGTCACGTGTCACACCAGCACTTGGAATACTTTGAGGATGACAACTGTTCTTCTGCTGACATTTATCCATCAAGGAGACTTCCATGGAGAAGCTGCAAAGCCATCTTGGTAAATTTTAAAATCTACCCACTACACTGTAAGTAATTAATATTTCATCATCATCATCATCATCATCATCTGCTTGTAAAATAGGTAAATACTGTCATTTGCACCTTCCATAATTCAGCATAAAACACTTCAATGCCTTTAGATACCAACTGGGCACCTCTGGAAAAGCTGAAATGAGCCTGGGACAGAAAATTACCTCTGAGGTAGAGCTGACAGCTCTCTTCACCTCCAGGTCTCTGGCTGCAAAACACTTCAAAGTTTATACTCTCAGGCCGGGGTAGGTACCAAATAAACACTTTGATGTCTTCCGTGCTTGTTCCCTCTATCTTGCAAATATGGTGTAGGAAAACCTGGGTCAAATTAGATGTAAAATGCACTTTTCCAAATTACACACCAGATAAACAAGAGAAACTCCTACTTGCATCACAAGCAGTTATGTTCACCTAAGCAAAGCTGTAATTTGGCTCCTCTGTTCCAGATACTAATTTCTTAAGTAGCATCTTTCTAGAGAAAAATACTGGTTTGGAAAGCTGACAAAATAATAAAAATGCAAGGGGAGCTCACAGACAACATCCAACATATTTGAAAATATTAATTTCTCTCTAGTTCACAATCAGGCAGCTTATTTACATAGAAAGTGTAAAGCAAGCAATGGACAAATGCAGGTTAAACAAAACAAAACAAAACAAAAACCCAGAATAAAACCTAATTTAAACCATACAGAAAATTGCTAACCATTTGAAAATCATATAAAGTAGACCTGCATGATGAATCACCACAAAATTCCCATTTAGAAGAATGGACTTTCTCCCTATCTTCCCACGGTACTCTTTTAACCTCTAAAAGTGCTTTAATGAATTCTATGAACTATTTCCTTGGCAGAAAACTCTGTGAATGAATCACCAATGCTACTGAAAGGGGAAAAGACAATTTCAACATGTCCAAAATACCAGAATGAACAGACTTGCAGCTGCTCAGGTAGAATACACAGATAGAGGAGAGTTGCTGGTTCCACAGCACTCTGGTGCTGTGCATGTGAAGTCTGGTGTCACCAATCTGTCCCAAAGGAGGACAGAGCAGCCTTGGCGACACTGTGACACGTTTCTGAGACATTCCTTGAACCAGGAGCTCTTTGGGATATTATGTCTTACAATTAACATGGAGGAGCAGTAATGGACTGACCAAAGATGTGCAGTGAATGGAAATTAAAAACAACAAACCCAAGTGCTACACTGACCAAAATTTGTTGTTTTAAAGGAATTTATTTTAGGATGCAAGTTTTCAAGGGAGTGGGAAATATCCAGGGGACAAAGGCTTGCTTTTCATTGATGACCTTGAATGTTACTGCTGGTTACCCCTGGCAACAGCCAGAGAATAGCTGGGTTTCAATAGAGGAAAAATGCAAGGGAGAGCAAGGACCAGTGTTGCCAGTGAGTTTAATTACTCACTGTCATGTTTGTATTAGCAAGTGGTTTCTGGGCTGCTGGGCTTTTTTAGTGTTAAATCCATGGGGTAACAGGTAACACCCTGTGCTGTTGCTGTTCCTTATGCAGGGCCGAGTGAGTGTCTTTTTAGGAACAGGAGGCTCTGGCAGTCCCTGCCCTGGATGGGGCAGCTGCCCCACTCCTTGTCCCAACCCTTGTTGCCTTTTCCTCTCCAGAAGGCTGCTGAGCCCACCATACCATGGATCTGCCTTCCTTCGGCCCGGTGTCTGATATTAGCCATCAGAATAGAGTAAAACATCCTGTATTTCAGGGAAATAACCAGGAATATTTATCAGGAAACCCAGGCAGGGATTGATACCTGGTTTGGTAAGCAGGTACTGTGCTTTCCTTTCTTGCCCTCAAGAAATAGTTAAATTAATAATCCCATTTCCTGACAAACCTAGAAATTCTATTAATTTTACTGATGAATCCTAATACAGTGATCACTGCCAAGAATTTATTTTGGTGTTTGATGTGTGGTGAAGCTAATGTAATTTAAAATTGTAACATTGTAAGATATGTAGTGACACAGCATTGATTTATAATTGCAATTTAAATGAATCACATGCTCAATCACCTGGAAAGATTAGTTATGGCCAGTGAAAAAGAAAGAGATGAGACTGAAAACAACAGGGGTGTGGGTTGGAGGCAGCTGAACTTCCCCATATTGGTTGTCACTGCTAATCCAGCCAGGAGCACACACTGGAATGCCTTTAAATCACCGTGTTTGTTGGGTGAAGATATTTTTCTTGGATATGAACACAATAGCATCTAAAGAAGGTGTTCAACCAATCTGTAAAAAAAATCCACTCAATAAAAATCACCAATTCTCCACAGCTACCAGCTCACAAGAATCTTGGTGATCTGCAATCTTCAAATCAATCAGCTTTAAGGAAAGCTGGAATTGTTTCTCCTAAACAATTCAGTCATGTGATTAAAAGGAAACAGGTGTAAGATGCAAGAGTCAGGGAAGAGATTGTACTTTGGGGTTTTGTTTGATCTGAAAAGCCAACCATCTCATCTGTTGCATTCATTCTCCTTTAGGAAACATTAATCTGCACAGATGGTGAAACCCAGTAAATCTCTGCTACCAGCTTCAGAGTGGAATTTTTAATGAAATGGGAGTTTAAAGGTTTTCACAGAAAGCACTAGAATCACTCCTATTATTTCCTGTGATGCCCAAATTACTCTGTTATTTGACAACTCCTATGCTGTAAATACAACCTCTACGTGGGTTCAGTTACTGCCCAAGCACCATTTCAAAATGGTCTTTGTTTGCCAAAGCCAGACATTGAAAGCTTTCCAGCCAAAGAGAAATAGGTTATCCACTTACAACCTGTTATTTGGACACTTTATTTTACCCTTCTCTGAGATTTAAAACAGTCTTGCCATGTTTATAAACCGAAGTGAAGCCAGAGGACGAAACATAAAATAGGATTTGTAAAGAAAGGTGATACTTAAAAGCCCCACAATCACCACCAGTTTTTCATCCTTGTAATGTAAAGATTTTGGCTGAAGAATGTACACCAGCACTTCGATTTTTGGATAAAAAAATCACAACAAAACACAGAAACAAGCCAAAAAAGGAAACCTGAACTAGAAGAAGAATTATAAAGTAACAGTTTGGAGCAGAGTTCCTTGCCAATACTAAGTCAACCTACAACAAAGTATGTGAATTAACAGTTTTAAAATCATAAAACCAGAGAGATATAAATGTTAACTTGAAATTTAGGTTAATAATGTGATTTCTTTATTAGCTGGTGATGCCTTTGAGAATAGTGTAATTTCTATTAGAGAATTTCTCCAGTACTTCTTGTTATAGGACATAGAATTACAGTGCAATTAGTCAGATTCACTGAGCAGGACTTTACACACATGTGCAGGACAGGTGTTTCTCTTCCTAATGAAAGATGATGGATTTGCCTTTCTGATGTTTTTTTCTCTGCAACTCTGCCATTAAACAAGTTTTGCTTCAGGGATTGCAGGACTATGACCTACTATAGGAATATATTTAAGACAGAGTTTTGAATTTATATTGGAATCCTAAAGTGCATGTATGGGAGCAACCACAAATGTAAATTTAGTGTAAATTTAGTGAAGGTTCTAAATGAGCCATAATCCCAATCAGAAACACATACACAATTGTGAAAGCAGTAGGAAGTTTAATGCCAGAAGGACCAAATCCTGTGATAATCCCCAGGTTAAACAAAACTCTCTTCATTGGCTTTTCCTGCACTGTGATGCAGTGTTGTCTCATTTCTCTTCAAAGAGAAAAGCAAGGCACAACTTTTCCTAAAGATT
>VXBC01006350.1:74764-84933 GCA_013399945.1 Ploceus nigricollis
GGAATCAAAACTAATCTTGCCATCCTGTGTCACAAAATGAGCAAATTCAGACAGTGGTGAGAGTTAGTATCATTCATATGACTTCAGTGGGGATGAAACCTGGAAGTTCAGATAGAAAAAAAAAAGGACCAGGAGGTGCTTTGGAAATTAGACAAATTCAGGGCTAAATTTTGAAGTCTTTCCTGCATTAGAATGAAAGCAATTGTATTGTACAGTACTGCAAATATGATGATATAAGTGAGTAAGTAAGGATTTTACCCCTGGGGACTGGGGACCTGTGTTTTACCTGCCTTTGTCTACTGGTTAATCTGGTCAGAACCAAAAGGCCAGAAGTTCATAAAATAACCCAAGGGCAAGGTAAATAGTATTGAAAAGAATCAAGTAAATGATTTGTGTTATGTGTGTGCAGCCTCCATGGCAAAGGTGCCATCAAAGTGTTGAGTCAAATCAACTCAATCAGTTAAAGTACTATAAAATATGAATGCAGAGGGAATAGATGAGATCTGGATGTGAATAATAAAATAGCCTATAAAGTACCTGAAATAAATCAATCTTCCTTTCATGTAGCAAATACAAAATGCAGTATATTTCATATTAACTCTGGATGACAAGAAAATCTATTCAGATGAAGATACAATATTAGAAGTCTATTTAATCTAATGGAGGACAACACTGCCCTAAGTGATCATTTACTTCACAGAAGTTTAATAGTCAGAGTTTTAAAACTAATTCCATTCTTGAGATGCAAATAAACACTTGAAGTGATTTTTGAAAGGCAAAGACATATTCTGGCACTAACTTCTGTTGATGAAAATGGGATCCAGAACATTTGTAAATCTTCATTAGGTATGGAACTATGTTGAAAATATGGTCCCGAGAGTCTTGCAAATTTCCTCTGAAAATTCTGTAATGGGAATGGCTTTATGTTTCAGATTTTAAAAAAACAAACCAAAAACAACAACAATCAAAAAAAAAAAAAAGAGGAATAGCTTTGTTTCTCTTTAATTAATCTTTACTGTGACACTTATCTCTATAGTGCAGAAAACCACAAAATTTATGTTTTTAATTGTAATGAGCAATAAGCATTTTGATGGAAAGTACAATAGGGGGAAAAAACCCCACCAAATCTATTTCAACCCAAGAACTCCCACTAAAAGCATCTGGCTTTACTGAATGCTCATCAGGAAAATATTCTTTTAGTTATATATAATCTACAGGTGAAATTCATGAATGAAAAATGTAACATATCTGGCAAAAAAACCCCAAAATCTATTTTAAAAACCAGTCTTATTTAACTCAAAATTATTGAAAACTTAGAAGAATAAACATCCTATTTTATTCCTACAAATTTGTTCTCTGTATTATTCTGACTATATTTGAAGGTACAAATAAATATCTAAAGCTACCTAAGGATGTTGTTTACTTCATATTCATTGCAGAGCCCAAAAAGAGAAGAGTAAACGGAGAACAAAGTTTGATGATTAACCTTTGTGAGAAACAATCCAAATCACTCTCTGAGAGCTTCTTTCCCAACCTGAAATGGGAACAGCTCATATCCCTTTTAGAGATAAATGAGGTTCCTAAAATATGTGTTTTATCATTAGCTTTAACTCCCATTCTGAATGTGACAGCTGAAATCCTTGGCATGTTTTCAAGTGATACCTGAGGATTTTCTACCTTCCAGGAAGCAGTCAGTTGTACTCTTCCTCTTTCAGGATGTGACATCTCCTCTGCACTCCCTGGAAAGGCACAGCACAATCCACGATGAGCAGAGCAGTTACCCTGGATGTATCCCTGCAACTGCAGATGCAGCATCTTTTTCCTGGGTGTGTTTTTCCTTATCACACCTATGCCTGCTCTGGTTTGCCTTCCCAAGGAGTCAGCACAAGCCCTGCCCATATCTACAGGCAGTTCTTGCATTTTCCCACAGGGCTGCTGTGCCAGAAATGTCCTGGTTGCTTCTACATGAGGGTAAGGAATGCCCCTCTTTCCATTGAGCCACGATTTTAGTGGTTCAGGATCTGCCCTAGATAACCTTAACAGGGCACAATGGATAAAGACATTCAAGGATAAATTTGCATTTCAGTAATACTAGTGCAAATCCAGAATTATGCTGGATTTGTGTTTATCTGAGACAAGAATGTAATGTACACAGGGTTTTTATAATGCTGCTGTGATGTTCTTCGACATATAAATGAGTAAATACCAGTTTCCTGAAAACATTGCTCTTGTAGAAATTATTAAAGGACAAGATGAAAGAAAAAAATACCTCAGCCAACTCCTAACTGGAATTACCAACCAGATTTTTTTCTGATCACTTTATTTATTAATTCTGTTTCACAGAATACAGCTTCAGTCTCAGCTGGTTACCAAACAGATTATTCCTTTCATATTTTACTTTCATAGAAGATACTGCCTCAAGGTCTAATTTATAAATGAGAAAGACTGTGCTACAATTCTCAGCAATAAACAGCAAAAATGTTGTCTATGTGAACCACTGCAAAATATTAAATATTCTTTCATTAGACTGTAAGTTTCCTTCCATTAACATCTCTCAGAATACAGCTGGAGAGCAGGACTGAGAGCACTGCTCAACTCATGACTTAAGCAGATAAGCCTAGTAGGCTGCAAGCCCTTGCAAGTCAAGGCAGAGCCCTGAAGGAGGAAGCAAGAGATAATGATGTGTGTGGTATGTTTTGTTTTTGAGAAATCATGCAGGACCGTAAGTGCCTGTGCGAGTCTGCGCAAAGCTATGATTAAGCAATGTTACTAGTAGACATAGATGTTGTGGTTAGTGCTATTTTTAGCTATAGCTGAAAAGGTTTATATACTGAGCTTTGTAATCAATAAATCGGCTTCATGCATGCAAACCGTGGCGTCCTCATCTCTATCAACTGCCGTCAGACAGCCATAGAAAATTACAGTCTTCTGTGAGGGTTATTGGCCTATGACATATTTATCTGTCATGCAGTTTGTGTCAGCAGGTAACTGAAGTCTGATTCACACAAATAGCCATGGTGGTATCTACTATTATAACTGCCAGTAAATTGGGGCTGGAAAATAATAAATGCAGCTTTATTCACTGCATTTGATAGGAAGATCCACAAAAATCTGCACAAATTTATCAAATTTTGCTCCATTGGAATAAAAAGTCTTATCCTGTTTTAAAGAAAATACTCTTGAAGATCACAAAGTTTGGTAAATTATAATTGCTAAAAAAGGCTGTTTGGTTTTACATAGCTCATCATTACCAAAGCAGTGCTATTTGTGGAACAGAGATTCCCTGGTGCTGCAAATGTTGTGACTCATAATACTTGTCCTCTAACCTCTTCCTTGAAGTGGCTGAATGTTCTAGCCTCAGGCATTCTTGTTAGGAAAACTCTGTGAAGTGCTGGGGAAAGTGGAGGCGATGACACCATTGAATAGAAAAAAACCTTACCAAAACAAAACAAAAACCAAACCAATAAATTAAATGTTGAAACGGACAATGGAAGTAGTAGCAAGAGGGGGAAAATAAACTGGGAATAAAGGGGGATTCTTGTGGGGTTGGAGAGGAGGAAAGGACTGTCATCAAGAACCTCCACAGTGATTTGAAAAAAGACATTTTGCTGCTTTTATCCCAAGCAATTACTCAGGAACCATCTCCTGTTAAACCATATGTGAGAAAAAGAAAGCCACCCAAAGCATTAAAAATAAGAAGCAAAGATCTATTTGGTGGCCAAAACCTCCCAGCACTTGCAAGACAAGGCAGAAGCTTTTATTTAATGCTGTTGCTTGTTGAACACAGCTGACGTGTTGCTGTGCTTACAATAAACAGCTTTTGGGGTTTTCCAATGCCTCAGCTTTGCTTCAGTGTGTTTAACCACCTGTAAAAGCTGTTTATTGCCTTGTATACTTCCCTCATCATGACCATTATCCTTTAAGTATGAGGCTTTATGGCAAGTCTAAGCAGGGCAGGCTACAAGGCACCATCAAAGCTGTGTGCAAGCACAGATGAAATAAATCCATGTGAGGACTACAGACCATGGAAGTAGAAAGATAAGCTATAATAATGCAGTGCAATGATTTCACAGGCACTCTGTTGATTGTTTAAAATGCACCCTTGTTTACTGAGAACCACTCTACAAACCCATCTGCAACCCCAACTGCCAAAGGAAGATGTACGCATTCCATGAAAATTATTAGGGATCGTGAGAGACAAAGCCAGAAAGGCTCATAAAGAGCATTTTTGTGTATTTTGCTTCAAAAGGCTTTAGCTAAGGTGCTTTAAAACAGCTGCAAGCATAAAAGAGCAGAACACTGAGAAAATATTTAAATGAGAAAATGTGATATTACAGAGAGCACTTCCTTTGGCAACAGAGAAGCACTACCTGCACTTGCAAGGAACCTTTTCTAAACAGATACCAAGACCAGGAAAAGCTAATCAAGGCTTTATAGGATAAAAGAGTAGTTTTGCTTCCTGCAACAGGCAGAGATAGAAAGATGGTGCATTCAATGCAAATCTTTAAAGTTATTTTGCAAGTATTTTTACTTTGGTAAATACATCACAGTATCAAGATATGCAGGAGCTGGGTTTGAGAACAAAGACTCAAAGTGGAGCCCAGCATAACATTAAACAAAGCAGTGACAGACACATCTCCCTACTGCACAAAAACTCCAGTCTCACTAGAATTCCTGACTTTTGTGTAACCCTGTAGCCCAGAGAAGATGGCAAAGAAAGGCTTACTGGAAAATAGAAAAATAAAGCTGACATAAATAATGTATTGAATGCAAAGGCATAGGGACAAATACCCTGCTTTGTCTTTAATGTCCTGAAATATTTCTGCATATAAGGCATTCTACAGCTATTGGCAAGAAGTTCGACAATTCTCACTCAGTAGAAATTATGAATTTACTACTCCTCTGTGGGGTTTGTTTTCTTTTTTAAAATATCTTCCTTTTATTTAGAACTTTGTCTCTTAAGTTGCTTTTCCATGCCTGGAAAATTCTAGTGACTATCTTACTTTTCCATCAGGCCAATTTATTAAATCATGGTATTTAACTCAGTAATAATTTTTAACTTCCAGTGATTTCTCAAGAAACACTCCCCATGTTCCACTGCAGAAACATAGACATGATAATTAAAATTATATTAAAATAATTATAGCTTCGCTATGTTATGCTGGTTTTTATGCATTAAACTATTTTCTGTTTCAAATACGTCTGGCAAAAATCAGGGGTTCTTTACTCCTTAGCAATATTTACGCTACTTAACATTTTGTCGTGATTTAAAGGACAGGTGTCCACCAAGGAAGGTGGAAACATCNTGGAGCGGTGGCTGAAGTGGCAAAGGTGGGCATACTGCGGTAGCAAACAAATAGAGAAGAAACTCCGCAGCTGTAGCAGAAAGCTGCGGGGTGTCCAGGTGTTGGGTTAAAATGCAGCAAGAATCTCTGAAGCAGCAGCAGAGAACAGCGGAGCTGGGTGGGAAATCGCTCCCCTGGGTAGCTCACTGGTGATGACTGATCCCCGGGTTGGGCTGCATAGAGGGGGTGGCCCCAGTGGGGGATGCCGTGCTCCCAATGCAGCACGCACTGGCTCTGGGCTCCCAATCAAGAAAACCAGCAGAGAAGCAAGCTGGCAAGCCCCAGTTACAGTGCCGAAGGAAAAGGAAAAAAAAAGAAATGGGCAAAACCCACATGGCAACTGTGAAAAATGCATACTATATGATCGGCTCTTCACAAATGTTAAAATGAATACTATATGTGCTATGTTGGAAAATTATGCTGTATTAATCTTCTTCTAAGTAGTGCTGTATTAATCTTTTCTTAAGTAGTGTGGTAAATATAGTTTTTAGGCTATAGCATAATATAAAAATAGAAACTATGTGATGTAAGATACTTTTTGTAACTAGGAATGGATAAGATAATCAAGAATTTCTTTGCATAGAGATAACAGCAACAAGACACTAAGATTTCAAGAGAAGAATTATTGCCTCCTTATCGTGAAGACCCAGACTTCAAGGGATCAAAATGATTGATTTACAAAATGAGGCAGGGAGTTGAAATTAAGGAGAAACACCCTTAGTTTTAAAAGAATGTTTGAATTATGTATGAGATATATGAATATGCAATAGGCTATTGCTTTTAAGGGGTAATCCTTTGTTAGCAAGGTGTGCTTTGTGGCAGAGTGCAGGACACCCGGACATCCGTAATTCTTTGCTTTTTATTGTCTCTTATTATCCTAATTTTCATTACTATTTTCATTACTATTAAACTTCTAAAATTTTAACACAAGTAAATTGCATTTTTCACAGCAACAGTATCTCTTGTTAGAGGCACTGTGCCCTGTGGCTACAGAGATGATCACTCCACCAAAGGAATGCAACCATCCCCCACCCCCAAAACCCTCTAAGGAAATCCTGGGCTGGCTCTCACCCATTGCGATACACCCGGAGCTGGGGGCATGACCACTCCAGACCAAAAACAGAAACAAAAACAAACAAAAAAAAAGGATACGGGATAAAAAACCATCCACAAGACACATATCCAACAGTTCCCCAACTAGAACAAAGACTATTTGGAAGTTTGCTATCCACTCCCAAATACTTTCCTTTGATTGCCAAAACCTGCTCCACTGACTGCAATGAGATTCTGTGTTAAAAGTAAAATAAGCAAAATGTGGTTAATGAAAAGTTGAGCCAGTGAGATGTGCTGCATCCTCAGCTTCAAAAGGTTGTGAAGAAACTCAAACCCATGCAAAAGTGTCTCCAAAAATTCTGAATTAAAAGTTAATTGCAAACACCAACAGGCCAGAAAAAAATTCTCACTGGTCTCTGTAGAGTCAGTGCAGAAATGCAGGAATTCAAGCAGAGAGAAAGGAAAAGGACAAAGACTAAACCTTGCTGTTTCAAGTAAAAATATTACCACAGATTCTTTGTAGAAAAATGATTAAAAATTCTCTAGGTAGGCAGGGCTCCTTGAGAAACTATAATTTGGGCAGTTGTGGCATAAAAGACCTAATCATTTCAATATGTTACTGACTTTCAGGAAAGCAGCATAACTATCAGTGTCTGGTTCTGGTTCTTCACCTGCATGGAATGATGTGGGATTTAAAATCAAATACTGCCAGCTGAACCAGTAAGAGTCAAAGACATAATGCTTGTAATACATGACTATGTTGCACAAAGTTGCAAAAATAATTAAATAATCTTGATTGTTAAAGAAAAAGTTATATCAAGAATATTTCACTGTGCTTCTACGATGATCAGTGGAATTAGTAAGATAAAAATTGTGACCATTAAAGCAAGAAATATTGCAGATGTTAAATTACTGATTTAAACAGGAGGTCAGTAAGGGTTTCCATAGATTCCAATCCATTATGAAAAATATATTTCTAGTGAATGCTTTACCCATTCATCTCGTCAAATTCAGTGAAAATTTTTCTCACACCTTTAATTTATGATGCATTTACTCTGAGTCTGAACTGCTTTATATTCAAGAAACAAGGAGGAAAATTAATTTCATTAAACTGCGAGCATCTAAAAGCTAGTTTTTTCTTACCAAGAAAAGCAGGCATTTCATCAGGCTATATGTCGATGCCTGTGTTAAGCAGATGAATATGAGTTAATGTTTCTGGAGAGAAATCAGGATTAAAGCAGCCAGGTTCTGTTCAACAGACAGACTCAAGGCAGTGCTGGCTGACAGAGCTTTCTGTCAGTCTTGCATAACGCAATCCATGCCTTCATCCAGCTCAGCCTCTCACACATTTTGTGCTGAAAAGGAAAAAAAGAGGGTGTCCCTGGTGCACAGTCTTTCAGACAATTCTTACTGACTGAGTAGTTCTTGTGGAAGTGCCCAATCAGTGCACACACATTCAAGATGTTGAAATTTTGATTAATGAAAAGCCTTAAGCAGCCACAAGTCCTTTGCCTGCTCAAAGACTGTGTCCTGAAGTCACCAAAAAGCGCAGTGACAACTCAATTTTATTCAACTAACTGGGACTGCAATGTAGCCACAAGACTCAACCTATGTATTACAACTAAGTAACAATTTTCAGTCACAACTGGCCTCCTTTAGATGGAAAAGTTTCTCCTGCACTTTTAAATCCATAAGCAGGAAGTGCTGAAAAGCAACCAGTGAGTGCTCAGCCAGTTCAGACTTTCTGGGTAGCTACAACTACCTCACCTTGGAGGAGCATTGGTAGTGTCATATTTGTTCCTAAATCTTGCTAGAGAATGAATTAAATTTACAGCGTAACCAAGCATGATATTATGTTTTCAATAATAATTCAATAAAAGTCACATGTGCTGAGAACAATTACATATCTCATTGAAGAATCCAGTATCACCAAAGGTGTCCATTTGGGTCATTAAATAATGTGTGATTGCCCATCTATAGTGCACCATGACAGAAAACTGATAGCCCAGTCAGCTTCAATGAGCCAAAAGAGGATGCAGAAAATTGTGAGAAATAGCTACTCACTTTTTATAAATTTAGAAAGATTTATTAAACCTTATCAAAAATACAACAGAAGACTGAATAGAGGAAATATTACGGTGCCGGGAGCAATGGATTTTTCCCACCATGTGCTCGCCCACACAATGGAGGTTTCGCCTTTTAACCCTTTTGCCCCTCCCCAGGTTCTGCCCATCAACTCCTTCTTTGCTGTCCAGTGGTGGAGTTTATTTCCTCACATCCTGATTGGAGGTCAGATGTCGCCATAGTGACAAGCTGACCCTACCAAATGTCCCAACCCTGGCTGTCCCTTGATAACAACGCAAGGGGGTAAAACATAACTACAAATCTATAAAACTTTTCTTAACCTATATACATGATATTTGTCTGTTAATTGTGAGAGTCAATCATCACATTACTCATCTATCACAATCCTCCCTTCTCCTTTTCCACAAATTATTTGGCTCGAACAATTTAACTCAATGAGTTATACTAGCATCTGTTGATGTGGGCAAGGACAGAGAGAACCAAAGGGAAAAGAAACAAAAATTTCCCTAGACACCCTTATCTGGAACCCCCCTCTACCTTGCCTATGGGGTTCCTATCCATAGGAGGTATCTCTTGGTGAGTACAGAGGCCAACTCAGACTTGCGCTCCAGTCTCTTTTGTATACAAAGACAGCTGGGGAATTACAGAGGTCTGGTATGGCCTTTTGTCCCTACCTTACCATGCCTATGGGGTTGTGACCCGCAGCAGGGCTATGGAGTCTTCTTAGTAGCAAACAAAGGGGCCAACCCAGTCTTGCCCTCCTTCCTTTGTCTTATTTTCTTAAGGAAGCTGCCCCATCACCTTTTACGGTCCCTTGTGTACTTCCCCTCAACAGATGCTCGTAATTCTTTCTCATTAAAACTTAAAAAAAACCCCCAAACCCAACAGTTCTTGGGCTGGCTGGTGGAAGCTTGACTCTACTTTTTGGGCGTTTTGATGTTTTTCTGGTTGTCTCTCAGTCTCTGCTTGAGAGTCAATCTCGTTTTCCCTGGCCTGGATGTTACAGTCTATTCTTTGGGCTCTTCTACTGGGCCTTTAACTATTGGCATGAGTCCATCCCCACTCTGCAGTTTGCACGGCCAATTTGGTGGAGAGCAGTACCTGAAAGGGACCTTCCCACTGAGGAGTTAGAGGCTGATCTCTCCATGACTTAATCATCACCCAATTCCCAGGATTAATATTATGGATTCTGAAATCCAGAGTGGTAGTTTGAGGAATTGCCCCTTTATGTCTTAGACGTAACATATTTCTTGGCACTGGTTTCCCCTTCCTCATAGGTGGCAACCCTCTGGGGTGTGGTCAGGAAGAGTAACCCAAACATCATTTCATAGGGTGACATCCCCAGATCTGACCGGGGTTGGGTTCTAATTCTTAATAATGCCAAAGGGAGACATTTTATCCATGACATTTGGGTTTCAATCATTAACTTAACTAGAGCTCTTTTAAGAGTTTGATTCATTCTCTCAACTCGACCGGAACTCTGTGGATGCCATGAAGTGTGTAACTCCCATTTCACTCTCAGGGCTTGAACAACTTTCTGCAATATCTTAGATGTGAAATGAGTTCCCTGGTCTGAATCAATCCTGTTTACCATCCCGTATCGGGGAATGATTGATTCTAGAAGCGTTTTACTCACAACATTGGCACTGGATTTAACAGTGGATACTGTCTCTACCCAATGAGTCA
>VXBC01006352.1:5443-39693 GCA_013399945.1 Ploceus nigricollis
TTGGAGCAGCCTGGGGTAGTGGAAGGTGTCAGGGTTGAAACTGGATGAGCTTTGAGGTCCCTTCCAACCCAAACCATCCTGTGATTCCGTGATCCATTTGGCAACAAGAGGTGATGCAGTTTGCTCCTTTGCTGGGCTGAGCATCACTCCAAAATCCACTTTGACAAGAAGCCAGAGCTGCAGGTGAGCCTGGGAGAAGTGGAATTTGTCTCCTCTTTGCAGATGCACAGGCTTGGATATTCTGAATTTCTGTCCAAGAGCCAGAGGCATCCCAGGAGCCCCGCCTGGCTCCCAAACCCTGCAGCCAGCTTTCAGCAGCAGTGCTACTTAAATGTACAAGAAATGTATTTTTTTTTTTCNGTTAAAGCTAATAAAGTACCTGGATGGGCCGGGACAGACGCAGAGCCTGCTCCGTTGCCGTGGGAACAGCCGGCCTCCAACCTGCGCACCCGAAACACCGGGAAAATGGGATTCGGGGACGGAACCCGCCCGAATCCCAGCGGCGTTCCGCTGGCTGCGGGGCCAGATGTGGCACATCTGTGCCAGATCCCATTTCCCGGGGCTGGAGGAGCTGTCGGGAGCGGCCGAGTGGCGATCCCGATGCGATGTGGGGCAGCCTGGGGGAATTTGGGCACCGAGCATCGGCAGGGAAACACCCCCGAGCCGGGCGGAGGATGGGAGCGCGACCCAGCCATCCAATTCACATATGCAAATACTTTTCTGGCTCGTTAATTGCTTCCAAAGTGGAAGATTTCTCCTAATCTCCCATTAGCAGCTGCACATCCCTCTCCATTTCAAATTGCCGTGGTTGAGGGTTTGTGGCTGTCGGCAGGGACCGAGTGGAGGAGCGGTAATTTTTTAATTAAGTCGCTTTGTCGGCGTTCCTCTCGGATGTCTGAGTGAAACGAGGGAGGATTTGGCTGCTGATTTCCTGCCCACCCCTCTGGGGGTGCCCCACCAAGTGTCCCTGTCCCTGCTCTGCACCAGCCCAGGGGGGACCTGGTCCCACAGGAGCGGTCCTGGGCAGGGTGAAACCCCCTGAGCACCTCTCGGAGATGATTTAATGGGGTTTTTCTGGACCGTGATAGTTGCAGGAAGCAGTAGCACCTCCCTGCCTGTTGCATGACCTCGGCTTGTTGCATGAATCCTGCCACGGAGGGTTTGGCAGGAGCTGGGTTTGGTGTCTGAGAAGTGGGGCAGGGGGAGGTGGGGACAGGCTGGACCCAGCTGGGGCACAATGTGCCCGTCCTCAGATCTCACAGAGCACCAGGGTCTCCACCAGGCTGTGGGTGAGGGGCCCCAGGGCTCTGCCCCTGGCCAGGCCAGCTCCAGGTGAGGGGCACACGAGCCAGGAAACCTCCCCTGGCACCCCAGAGTCCTGTCCCTGCACCCACAGCCCCGGGGCCCTTCTGTCCCCAAAGCCACCTGTTGACCTCTAATCCTGCCCTAATTCTGGTCCTCAGGAGCTGCTGCCTCCGCAGGGATGCTCCACCTGCTCCGGCTGTGCTGAGGGAATTCTCCCCTCCTTCCCCCGGGTCCCGCAGGGATGTGGGGGATTCTCCTCCCCTGGCTGCTCATTGGGATCACCTGTGGTGCCTTGGACTGCTCAGGTGCCACCCCAGGAGTGCAGACCCAGCTGTGTGGGGCTCTCCAGACTAAAGGGGTGGTGCTGCCATGGATCAGGACCTTTCCAAGCTCATCCCTCCGGGACAATGCCACTGGTGAGGGCTGTGCTGCCCTGAGGCTCTCTTGGATGCAAACAAAAGTTCCTGGCAGCAGGAATGGAGCTGATGATGCAATTAAAATAATTATTTCCTAAACCTGCATGTCCCTGCAAGCCTCTGGAAGTGGCTCTTGCAGTGAAGAGGAGAAAGGAGGAGCAGGCTCAGAGCTGCCTGGTTTGCCAGCAGGCAGCTGAGCATCCCAGGGGATGATGACACTACACCCCAGCTGTGCAAAATTTCATGGCATTTATTGGTACTGATGTCTCTTGATTAAATTATGCTTCTTTCTTCATTTATTCTCTAACAAGCTGAACATTTCAATTTCCCAGGCAAGCCCAGGTCAGGGATGGGAGGAGGTGGCAGCTGACACTGGTATTGGAGGGAGCTCAGTTGGAGAGGAATACTTTTCATTTAAACCTCTGATTTCCTGAAAACCTGCACTCAGGGGAGAATTGACAATTCAGAGCTGAAGCTGAGAGCTGCAATCTCCTGCAGGAGCTGCTCACAAAGCCCAGTGTGGCTCCATGGCCTGTGTGGTGCCAAGAATCCCCCAGGTTGCAAAGCTTGGAGCAATTTTAGGTTAAAAGGGAATCATGGAATGGTTTGGGTTGGAAGGGGCTGTAAAGATTATCCAGTTCCAGCCCCCCTGCCATGGGCAGGGAATCAGACCTTTCATTTTTCCTCCCCTGAGCAAATCCATGGAAGTGCTAATCTTTGCACCATTTTCATTTACAAGGGCTAGGAGGTAACTTAGGAGAAATCCGTTTAGCTGAGCAATTAGCGAGTCAATAACACACTCCTGCATTTTATTAGAAAGAGAAAAATTGATAATTCCTGTTTGTTTTGACCCTACCTCTGCAGCAATGGCAGCAATTTTCCCAGATAATCCCAGTTACCATGGTTATATCTCCCTCCAGGACCTTGGCCACCCGCAGCAGGAGGACACGGGAGCATGGGCTGAGCCAGGGCTGCTGTGCTGGGGGGAAACTGCTCCAGCCTCCCCAAATTCTGCATCCTTGTGCCACTCCAGCCTCCCCTGCCCTGCCTGCACCTCTCCCCCTTCCCCAGCCAGCAGATGGAAAGTCAGGAGGGCTGGGAACCCCAAATTTGCTGCTGCCTCCCAGCCGGGGATGAGGAATTCGAGGGCAAAGAGACAAAAAATCTCAACCTGATATTTCCTGGAGCTGACTCGTGATCCCTGAGCTGCAGCACTGGGAAAGAGACCCCAACCCTCCTTTCCCAGGGAGAGTCACTTCACCCCTCAGCACTTTTGCCTCAGGAAGAGGGATTAAAGCAGAAAATTCAGATCTATTCCAAAAAGGCACTGGGGAGCTGATTTTGAGAGGCAAGAAATTAAAGAACTGCTTAGCTGAATAGCTGAGCTGGTATTTTTCTGTCCTCAGGAAACAACTTTGATATAACAGCATTAGTAATAATAACACCCCAAAGAAAATCCTGGTGAAATCATGTAGACTGCAGGACGTGTGAAATGGGGAGAGCACGGCGTGGGTCTTCCTCGTGTCAGCAAAATCCTTCCTGGAGGGGATGGAGACACATTAGCACCAACGGGAGCAGCTCAGGGAAAATAATCCATCTTGATCAAAGAACCAAAACAGCAGAAAAAAATCTGTCAGTAAATGAAACTGTCCAGAAAATGTTGAAAGTTGGTGCGTCACAAGCCAGCGCTCCTCTGACAGGGCTGTGAGCTCCCAGTTTGAAGGCTTTATTTTTATTCCTCCTTCCAGAGAGAAAGAAGGAATAGACAACACTGGGAAGGATGAGAGGAGCCTGGGCATCCCCAGGCTGGCTGGGACAGCGGGGATCCAGATCTGCAGGGCCTCTGTCATTCTGCAAAATTCAGCTTTTTAAAGGAAATTTCAGTTTGTGTCCCTCCCTTTGGGAAGGTGCAGCACATCTCTGCCAGAGCGGGGTGCAGGGGGTGTGAGTGCTCTGGAGGGTTTGGGGGGCTGGGGAGGGGGCAAGGGAGCTGATGATGACTCTACAGCCCAGCTGTGCAAAATTTCATGGCATTTATTGGTACTGGTGTCTCTTGATTAAATTATATTTATTTCCTCATTTATTCTCTAACAAGTTGAACATTTCAATTTCCCAGGTAAGCCCAGGTCAGGTGGCAGCTGGCACTGATATTGATATTGAAGGGGTCAATCCTGCCACGGAGAGATTTGGCAGGAGCTGGGTTTGGTGTCTGAGAAGTGGGGCAGGGGGAGGTGGGGACAGGCTGGACCCAGCTGGGGCACAATGTGCCCGTCCTCAGATCTCACAGAGCACCAGGGTCTCCACCAGGCTGTGGGTGAGGGGCCCCAGGGCTCTGCCCCTGGCCAGGCCAGCTCCAGGTGAGGGGCACACGAGCCAGGAAACCTCCCCTGGCACCCCAGAGTCCTGTCCCTGCACCCACAGCCCCGGGGCCCTTCTGTCCCCGAAGCCACAAAGTGCTCTGCAGGTCCCTGGGCTCTCTGACAGTGCCAAGATGAGGAATCACAGAGCTGGGCTGGAGCTCACACCCCAAAGCCCTGGGAGCCATCACAGACCCACGGCCAGAGGGATGATGCCCATGGCAGGAAGCGTTTTGTTGAACCTGGTTTTGCTCATTCTGCACTTCCATCAGGACATGCTGAGGACTGGCAGGGAGCTGCTGCCTCTCCGTGTCCCTCCTGGCCTGTCCAGGCTCACCCCAAGCCCTGGAGACCTCCCAGCCCTGCTGGGAACCCCTGGGGGGGATTTGCTGCCTCCCTTTGCTGCCTCCCGACTCGTGTGTGATGAGTTACACCTCAGCCAGATGTTCCGTGGGCAGGAGAACCTATTTGGAGCTAAAAGCCAGTGATTAGAGTTGCCAGCCAGCCATTAAGAAAGTATTAAATGGAGAATTATCCCCCTCTTCCTGTTTCAATACAATGGGAGCTTCATAATGCACTTGTTTAAGTTGCCTGGTTTTAATTTTAGTTCCCACGTTTCCACCAGGACACGCAGAGCCATTTCACTTTAGCAATAGCTCCTGCGAGCTGGAAAAGAGGCAGGGAGGGGAATAAAGTCAATATCCTTGAGAATGAGACAAAGGAGAAAAAATTAGCCCAAAGAGCTCAGTTTCTCTTTCCCACTGATAACACAACTTCTCAATTTACTTGGCCAGATTGCCTTGCAAAGAGGAGGACTTTTCAAGAGGAGCAGAGATGAAAGGGATTATTACTTATAGAGGCTCTTCTCTAAAGAGATAAATTATTTGGCAATTAAGGCACCGGGAGCTGCAGGCTCCGGGGAAGGCTGGAGCAGCCCCATTAGCACATTCTCCACTGACCCCTCCTTTGGGAAAGGGTGATCCCAGTGCCCCTGCCCGGGCTGGGTGTGGGGCCACCTCCTGCTGCAGCCCTGGGAGGGGGGACAGGAGCAATGCCGGCCCCAGAGCTGCCCCCGCTGGGGGCTGAACAGAACCACGGGCAGGGGAATGAAGGAATGAAGGTTTCCCACAACCTTCTGTGGGGAGGAGGGTCTGGCTGCCCATGCCAGCCCCAGGTAACCTGCACAGGACCAGGCAGCCTCTGCCACTGAGTCAAGGCTGAGTTTTCCTGGAAATCTCTCGGTGCAGCAGGAAGGGTTGGGAGGGCAGAGGCAGGGCAGGGCAGCTGGGAGCAGCCACAAAAATCCACTTCCAAACAGGACAGAGGGAGCTGAGGCAGCCCTGCCAGGGTCCCTGCATCCCACAAGGGCTCCTGGCATCCTGCCATGGTCCTTGGAACCTGCTGGAAGTCCCTGCATCCTTCTGGGGTCCCTGCATCCCACCAGGGATTCCTGGGTCCCATGGAGGTGCTGCTGCTCCCGCTGGGGCTCCTGGGCGGGTCTGGGCAGTGCCAGGGTGGCTGGTGGGGACAATCAATGCCCCTGAGGGCACCAAGGGCTCTGACAACAACTTCCCCAGGTGTGGAACAACCTTTGCTTTCTCCTAATGGGGCCAATAAATACTTAAACAAGTGAAAAAATGAGTCGATGACCCCGGCAGGAGATGAGGAGTTCTGGCACCTGCAGGGCCCCGTGGGGCTGGGGGTGTCCATCCCATGGCAAGCAGGAACCTGTGGCCCTGCTGCTCCTCCCTTCCACCAGCCACCCCAGCAGGGTCAGGCACACAGGTCTCTCTGAGGTCCCTCACACTCCTCTGTGGCACTGGGGGATGGCAGGGACTCAGCTCTGGCAGGATGGCAAGGGTGACCCCATCCTGGAGGCAGCCTGGGGACAATCTGCTCTCTGTGAGCAGGGACAGCACCCAGGGAAGGGCTGGAGCTGTGCCAGGGGAGTTTAGGTTGGATCTCAGGGAAAGGTTCTTCCCCCAGAGGGGGCTGGGCACTGCCCAGTCTGTGCAGAGAATGGGCACAGCCTGAGGCTGCCAGAGCTCCAGGAGCGGTTGGGTGCCATCCCAGGGATGCTCAGGGTGGGATTTAGGGGGTCTGTGCAGGGCAGGGGTTGGACTCCATCCCTGTGGGTCCCTTACAANAGCTCAGGATATCCCTGATTCCATGAGCTGGGAGCACTCAGAGCTTGGAGGGCCCTGGTCCCCAGCCCGTGTCACAACGTGCCTCCAGCTCAGAGCTGGGCCACCCCTGCTGATCAGACACGTGGGGTTTGCCTCTTGTTTGTCAGCAGATGGAGATCAGGCTGTTCTGCTTGACGGGAGTTATTCCAAGGATTAATTAGTTGATGTTTCCTGAAGTACTTTGAAGATGTGGAGTGTGAGATAAGTGCTGTGCTCCAGGAGCCCATCGGGTGCTGCAGTTATTTTGTTCATTTTCCTCCTCGTTCCCAAAGTGTTTGTACAGAGCAAATCCCACAGGAGCTCGTGGGGCTCTGACCTGGTTCAGTGAGTGGCACCTCTGCCCATGTGCTCAGCACAGGGAGGAGGCTGGAGAGATTCCAGAGGAGCCACGGAGCTGCTCCAGGGCTGGAGCCAGGCTGGGAGAGCTGGGGGTGCTCACCTGGAGCAGAGAAGGCTCCAGGTGTCACAGGAAGTGCAGCTCTGATTGTGCAGGACGTGTTCCAGGCTACGAGATGGTTTCATTACTGCCCCATCAATTTTAATTCAAGCTGGAGAAATCATCGGTGTAATTATTTACTACTGTGAGATTTCTGAAAATTATATTTCTGTTACTGCTGTTATTGATCTTGAAAAGGGCCATAAATTAACTTGACAGTTCACAGAGTCCTTCACACTTGGATAATTTCTCTGCTCGACTTGCACTGTGTGTTGAACTTTCAGCACCAGCCAATTACAGTCATTCAAAGTGTGTATTTGAAGATTTTTCTTATGCAACAGATTTGATTATAATACCAAAGAACTCGAGGCAAATACCAAGTGCCCTGCATGTCGCAGAACAGTTTGGCTTGAGCTGGGCACAGGGGGATGCTGGACAGGCTTTAGGGTGGCAGGGGGGTGGCATGGCCACTCCACAGCCCTGGGAGAGCAGGTGGCCCCCCTCAGGTGCTTGGCAATGGTGCTCCCCTCGGGGCTGGCACCTCCCCGGGGTGTCCAGGCAGCTCCTGGCCTCTCATCCCAAAGGCAGCCTGGCACTGGCACCAGCAGGATGCAACCCTCACCCAGCCAGCCTGGCCCATGGCTTCACTGCTTGTCCTCAGAACTGACCTCTGATGGGACAAAGGGACGCTCACGGCACCAAAACACCTCCTAATCCATCCCCTGTGCTCTCAGGATGTTGTGATGGGAACAAACCACAGCAATCCTGGGTTTCTAGGGACAGAAATGGGACAAATCCTGCATCCTGCAGGGGTGTGGGATGAGGGAGAGCACGGGGGACAGTCTCTGCTGGGGCAGGAAGGACACGGGGTGGGGACAACCGGGGCTGTCCCCAGCCCCTGAGGGGCTCCCAGCACCAGCCCTGTCCTGCCCCATCCCCTCTGGGGCTGCTCTGTGCAGGAGCTCAATGCCAGAGGAAGAGGGAAGGGAAGGGGATGGGGCAATCCGGGGCCTTACATAAGGTGGAGATTCTGTGGCTGCAGGGGGAAGTGGCCTGTGCTTCATTAGAAACAAACTCAGTAAATCAGCAACATCTGGGCCTGCTGGCTGGAGCACCGCCCCGGCAGGGGAGGGAAATCTCCTGCTGTCCTCCCAGATTAAAGGATTTTGCTGTTTGCTCACAGTTTTGTACATGTAAAACGAGCTGGCCCTGACCAGCAGCCTGCCCAAAGCCTCGTGTTCCATCTCTGCCCTAATCCCTTCCAAAACCCTCACTCAAAGCTCCCAACATAAACCCCTGCCCTAAGCCCCAGCCCCCCTGCCCAGGCACCCACCCCAGCTCTGTCTGTGCTCGCTGCTCTGAGCCCTGCAGGGATACCCCACCCTTGGGATGTGTTTTTTGGGGTGTCTCAGGGGCAACGTGGAGCTCAGGGCTCTGACAGCCCTGCCCAGCACCCCACGCTCCCCCAGGCAGGCGGCTGCACTTGGCTGCGTAGTATTTATTCATTATATCAGAAAAGAAAACCTCATTAAATTAGTCCAGGACTCTGCTGGGTGCTCCCAGGCGGGGACACCCGGTGCCAGGGGGTGGCTGGGGTGGGGATCCAGCATTTCCTCATTTCACAGTGATGGGAGAAGGGGCAGAGACGCCGTCCTGCGGGCCGGGCCGGGCTGGGCTGGGCAGCCCCCCTCAGACCTCCAGCTTCTTCTTCATCTCCATGCGGTAGATGATCTGGTAGCCATCATCCCAGGCGTAGATCTGCCTCTCGCGGGGGCTGTACTTGAGGCTGGCGTGGGAGCCGTAGCGCTTGGGGAAATAGACCAGGGAGGCGTCCTCGGGGGCCAGGGTGCCGCTGACGTCGAAGACGCACTGCACGCGGGCGCGGCTGGGCAGGCGCGTGTTGTACACCACGTGCAGCGCCCCGCACACCACGAAGGCGCCCTCGGCGTTCTCCCGCGGGCACGGCGTGTCCCACATCTGCTCGATGTCCAGCGAGGCGGGGTCCAGCTTGGCCAGGCACATGTTCTTCTCGTCCTCTTTGGTGGCGTAGATGGCCCAGAGCCCCTCCTCGTCCGCCGACACCTCGATGTAGGTGGAGGGGGAGAGGCCGAAGACGGGGATCTGCTCCTCGGCCGGGAACACCGAGCTGTCCACCACCGTCTTGTTGGCCAGGTTGAACTTGATCACCTGGAAGGACAGGCCCTGCTGGCGGATGTAGTAGAGGTGCCCATCGTAGACGAGGTGCCCGGTGCCCACCCAGGGGTAGGGCAGCTTGATGCGGGCGGCCTTGCGGGTGGCAGAGAAGAGGGTGAACTCCCGCATGCGGGGGAAGACGTAAACCGTGTCGTTGGCGGTGCCGTCGAACACGTAGATCTTCTCCGAGCTCCCCGCGGCGTCCTTGGTCCAGAGCCCCGAGGCGCTGCCGAAACGCTTCAGGATCTTCATGGCCCTGACACTGGCGATGGTGTCACTGCAATCTGCGAGAGAGGGGCGGCTGTGAGAGCCTGGGAACAGCCCGGCCCTGCAGCGGGACTGCTGCTGCCCCGTGCTGGGTTCTCACTCTGTCCCACCCTGGTCCTCAGGCAACTGCCTTGGAAATTCACTGAAGGGGTTTAAGTGCATCCCTGGTGGCATTGAGAAGTCCCCTAGTGCACCCATGCCACAGGCAGGGGAGCCACCCTCACCCCAGCCCTGCCCCAGAGGCTTTGGGGATGCACAGGGCTCCAGCCTGGGGCTTGGATGCAGCTCCCAGGCCAGGGGGGATGCAGGAGCTTGTGCCAAAGACATCTGAGATGCCCTGCTGGGGCACAATGCCCCAACCCCTGGCTGGGGGACACCTGGAGGTGGGCTGGGAAGGGTCGGGGTAACCCTCAGACAGGACCATCCCCCCAGGGAGCCACGGCAGCCCCTCACCTGTGAGCTTGGTGTACTTCTCGTTCTTCCTCTGCTTGGCTGTGGCCACCTGCTTGTCCATCAGCGTCTCATCCACCTCCACGCAGGGTGGGGCAGGGTTCTGTGTCTCCAGGTAGTCCACCTCCCGCTCCAGCCGCTCCACGCGCACGGCCGCGCTCTCGGCCTCCGCCCGCATCGCCTCCCGCTCCTTCTCAGCCGCCTCCAGCATCCCCAGCACCTGGTTCTTGAAGTCCCGCAGCTCCGTGGAGTAGCGGCTGCTCTGGTCGTGCCACTGTGAGATCCTCTCCTGGGGTGGCCGAGGGGACACTGAGGTCTCCAAACCTCACAGCCCACCAGTGGCAGCTGTCCCAGCCTGCCCGGGCTGCGGGAGCCCCCAGAGCCATGTGGGGCTCGTGGCTCTGGGTCCCATCCCACCCTGTTCCCGCTCCTGTGGTTCTCCCAAACGCGCGATGCTCCCGTGCTGCTTCCGCAATGTTCCCAGACCCATGATGCCCATTCCTGCAATGCTCCCATGATGTTCCCAGACCCACAATGCCCCCATTCCCATGCTGTCCCCAGACCCACAAGGCCCTGCTCTCCTGTGACACCCCCAGGATGTTCCTGAACTCACAGTGCACCCCAGTCTCCCATGTTGCTCCCAGATCCTTGATGCCCTTGTTGCTGTGATGACCCCGTGAAGCTCCCAGACCCGCAATGCCCCTGCTTTCCCATGATGTTCCCAGACCCGTGATGTCCCCATGGTTCTGATGTTCCCATTCCTGTGATGTCCCCATGGTTCTCAGACCTGCAATGCCCCTTCTCCTGTGATGTTCCCAGACCCGTGATGTTCCCATTCCTGTGATGTCCTCGTGGTTCTCCTGGACATGCAATGCCCCTTCTCCCGTGGTCTTCCCATTCCTGTGATGTCCCCATGGTTCTCCCAGACCCACAATGCCCCTTTTCCTGTGATGTTCCCATTCCTGTGATGTCCTATGGTTCCCCCAGACCTGCAATTCCCCTGCTTTCCTATGATGTTCCCAGACCCGTGAAGTCCCCATGGTTCTCCTGGACATGCAATGCCCCTTCTCCCGTGGTCTTCCCATTCCTGTGATGTCCCCATGGTTCTCCCAGACCCACAATGCCCCTGCTCCCACGATCCCCCTGTCCCCCAGTGCTCCCACGCCCATCTTGCTCCAGTGTATTCTCCTGCTGGGCTGTGCAGGACCCCGGCAGGGGCTGCCAGGGCACCCCACACCCTGCTCCGTCCCCATCCCAGCTCCTCCTCGCCCAGCCCCGCTCCCAGCCCCGCCGGCCTCCACCGAGAAGGGTCGGGAGCCCCGTCCCGGGGCGATGCGGGGTGCGGGGCGGGTGTGGGGCCCCGCTCGGGGCTGTACCTCCAGGAGGGTGATGCGGCGCTCCACGTACTCCATGAACTGCTGCTGCTGGGCGCGCAGGGCCGGGGCGAGCAGCGGCAGCAGCAGCAGGCAGCGCCAGGGCCCCATGGCCGGCAGCAGAGCAGCCTCCAGCTCAGTGCTCAGGAATGCTCCGGCCTCCCCAGCCCTTATTGCATCCAGATGTGCACAGGGAGGGGAGGCTGCTCCTTCCCCGCAGACCAGCCCTAGGCGCTTTAACCCCTTCGTGCCCCACCCAGCGCGCTGCCCCCGGGCGGCGGGGATGGGGCAGGAGGCTGGGGACGGGCTGCTGGCAGGAGTTTGGGGTGCAGGGAGCGCCGCAGGAGCCCCGAGCGAGAGGACACGTCCTCATGAGCCGTAGTGTGGGGACAGGGAGGGGACAGCGGGGGGACAGCCCTGGCTCCTTGTCTGCAGAGGTGCCCAAGGCCAGCGGCCAACCTGAGCCTCGGCCATGTCCAGGTCTGGGAACAGGGATGTCCCTGGGGACAGGGACAGTGCCAGCGCAGCGGGTTTGTCCCCTGGGACAGGGACAGTGCCATCCCAGTGGGTTTGTCCCCTGGGACAAGGACAGTGCCACCACAGCGGGTTTGCCCCCTGGGACAGGGACAGTGCCAGCACAGCGGGTTTGTCCCCTGGGACAGCGACGGTGCCAGCACAGGGCAGCCAGCAGGAGGGACAGGGATGCTACCCCGGGGCCGTGTTTCAGATATAAAGGAGGGTATTTACGGCCCGGCAGGGCTCGGGCAGCCTGGACCAAATGTCGCCGGGCAGGCGTTCCACGGTGTCCGGCAGCCCCGGGATCCTGCGGGTNTTGCTGTGTTCTTATTTTGTGCTGAGGCTGGCAGTGAGCACTGACCACCAAAAACTGGGATGTGGAAGATGACACCAGCTCGGATATTTGGCATGGCCAGGAACCTGTTTGAGGCCAGGGATGAGGTGAGGCAGCCTTTACAATACACTTCTCATGATCTGCCCTTACCCAGGCAAACAGAAATCAGGAGTTGGATGAACAGAAATCAGGTTTGACATTTATTGCCACCACTGTTCCCAGCAGGGTGCAGAGGTACCCAAACCTCAGCTGGACCATGGCAGCAGAAGCACCTTCAGAGCCAGCTCTGGACTTATCTCAGCTTTTCTGGACTCCACTCCCTTTTGCCTCAGCTTACCAGTCACAGTTAAGACAGTGATTTTAAAAAGCTAAATTTAATCTCTTTTTATTCTTCCTAATAGGAAATGTGAAACAACTTATTAGTTAAAGAGCAAATCAAGCTTGTAGGTTAGAGCAAAACCCACTCCCTGCTCTGGCATCCAGCACAGCAAAAGCAGCCTCCCATGCACTGATGATTATTTTTCTGGCTCCAGGCATGCAAACATAAACCATAAAGCCACCCAGAACCTTCTTAGAAATGCTGTGACTGCACAAACTGTGAGTTCACCAAAGGAAAGGTGAGCGTTTACGGGGGCCCAGTTGGGTTTGAGTTTTCTAGTTCCATCTCTAGTTTTTTAATCTCCAGGAACAGTTTCTGTATTTCCAGCAGGCTTTTCACTTCTTCTACAGGCACACTGCATTCAAAGGTCGATTTAATGTAATGAACCTCTTGACACACATCAGCATCACCTTCTTTCATCTGTTAAACAGCAAAACAAACCCCAGAAAAGCCTGTGAGGATGGACTGCAGCAGAGGCAGAGCCACCCACTGCTCAGCTGCGAGGCTGCCCTGTCCCAGCAGGGGCTGCATCCTCCTCAGAACCAGAAATGAAAAGCTTTTGAGAAGTTTAAGCAGTTTTCATGTTAGAAATCAGGCAGCACCCACCCAGGGACTCAGCCAGGCTCAGCAACCTGGGACTCTGAGCCCCTGGGAAGGTTGAACCATGGCAGGGGGGAACTGGATGATCTTTAGGCTCCCCCCAGCCCAAACCATTCTGTAATTTTGTGGTACTCACACACTTGGGCAGTGGTGTCCAGCTGCCATCAGGCAAGCACGTGGCTGTCCAAGCATCTTCCATCATTCCATTGTCTGGAAGCTGGTACCCAGGAAGGCACTCGAAGGTGACAGTCTCCTTGGTCTGGTACCACCTTTTCCCACCTAAAGGGCTTTTCAGCCTTCCATAGGGCACTCGTGGCTGTGGACACAGGACTGAAAGGAAAACCCAGGGAAGAAGGCAGCTCAGCCAGAGGTCAGAAAGGAGTTTGGGAAGGCTGAGCCGGTGCAGAGCAACTTAAAATTGTGGAGCTGCAAAATCAAAAAATACTTCTCTTCAAGAAGAGGGTGAAGGTCAGAGCAGCCCCTGTGAGGTGCTGTGAATTCCTTACGGATTTGCTGTTTCTGGCAGTGTCTCGACCCAGGCATCCCCACGGTGGGGGTGGACATTTGGCAATGAGGGAAGGGAAAGTCAGTGAACTCCTGACCTGTCTTAGAGTCTCCTTTACACACAGCTGTCAATAAAACCTCAACTATTACCTGGAAAACACCAGCTTTGGGAAGGTTGTTTCTTCTGCAAAGAGGGGAAGGACTCAGGAAGCCCCAAGGACAGACAGAGCCAGGCAGTGCTGCACCCCAAGCCCTCTGCTCTGCCCTCGGGGGATGAGAAGGGAGATTTTGGAAGCACCCTTAAATGCCCATCACATTTGCAGTGGAAGAGCAGAGTTTCATTCACCCCATACCACAGTTTGTTAGTGAATCACTACACCCTCCTGCCTTGGGGGTTTGAGACACTGAACCGAAAGGAAAATGCANTGCACTCCGGGGCGGGCCCGCTCCAGGTCACGTTCTCCCCATCCTCGGAGGTGCAGTAGAGGGCCTCGTCCCCGATGAGGGACAGCCCCTCTGCACAGCTGTACTTCACTTCAGAGCCGTAGGGGAACTGCTTAACCCCCATGCCAGAGTGCTGCCCGCTGCCGATTTTGGGAGGGGGATCACAAACTGTGGGAGAGCAACGGGAAAAGTCAGGTTTTCCTCATTCCATGAGGGAGGCAGAACGCAGGGAGGTAACAGGAGAGGCTGGTTCTCCGTGTTCATGCCAGGTGCTGCTCTCCTCACAGTGCTCCCTGCCTCTGGCCGGCTTTGGCCCTGGCTGTACCAGTGCTCCCAGTCTGACCCAGCTGATGAACCCAGCCTCAGCACAGCCCCCGCACTGCAGCATCTGCCCCCTCCTCTTCAGCCCCTTCCCCTTCCTTATCCCCTCCTCTTCTCCACGAGGAATGATCTGCTCCTAAGCAAGGTCAGGGAGTGGTGAGTATCATAAACCCCTTGAATCCTTTCAGAAATGGCTGCAAGTCCCATTCACCAACACATTTCACCAGTCACAGTTTTGGTAGGAGATGGAAATGCTGAAGCCCCTCAGTGCTGTGCTTTGGGCACCTTCTCCTCACACCTCCCGCGATTTTCTCCCTGCTGTCCCCCCCCCACGGATGGAATCCTCAACCCTGCTGCTGCTGTCCCCACTCACCCCTGTCACAGTAGGGCACGGGGGGTCTCCACGTCCCCTCAGAGGAGCACTGGGCCCTCTCGCTGCCCCGGAGCACGTAGCCATGGTCACACTGGAACTCCACCTGCTGCCCAAAGCTGTACTCGGCTCTCCGGGGGCTGGCCTCTCTCCCGTGGGGGATGACTGGCGTGGGACACTGCACCTCTGAGGGACAGAGAGGAGAGGAGAGGTTGGCACAGAGGGATTCCCAGCAGTGGTGCCGTCCTGACCCAGCCAAGCTGCCAGGCAGCGCTGCCAGACACCTCTAACCAGAGCTGGCAGGCTCAGGGGTGGCAATTACGGGATAACAACCATTTCTCTTGGGAGGCAGAAGGATGTGAGAGCCCTGTGATCAGCCAGAAACCGCACTGGGGGGATGGCTCGTCCCTGGCTGCATCCCTGAATCCTTGTGGAGCCGCTAAATAAGCGGGGGGAGCTGCAGCTTTTCCTATCCAGGCACGCCACCTTTTGAGCAGCAGAATTACTGCCAGGGAGAGCCGAAGCTGCTCAGAAAGCCCTGCTGGCCCAGCAGCACGGGCAGGGGGTGACAACGGTGCCACTCCATCGGTGCTTTGCTGGCAAAGCCAGCGCAGTGGTGTACTCACTCTGGCACAGCCGTGGCACCGGGGACCACGTGAAGTTCTGGAGACAAGTGATGGTTGGGGACACTCCGGGGATCAGGGAGAACCCGGCTCTGCAGGTGTAGGACACCGTGGTCCCAACGAGGAACTCGCGCCGGTGCTGGGGGTCGGCGAACTCCACAGAGGGAGGGTGGCGACACTGCCCTGGGGACAGCAGGGGACAGCACAGAGCCTCAGCACTGCTCTGGGGACAGAGCGGGGACACAGAGCCCCAGCATTGCCCTAGGGACAGTGCAGGGGACAGCACAGAGCCTCAGCACTGCCCAGGGGACAGCAGGGGACAGCACAGAGCCCGAGCACTGCCCTGGGGACAGAGCAGGGACAGCACAGAGCGGGGACACAGAGCCCCAGCACTGCCCTGGGGACAGCAGGGGACACAGAGCAGGGACAGCACAGAGCCTCAGCACTGCCCAGGGGATAGCAGGGGACAGCACAGAGCCTCAGGACTGGGAGCTTTTCCTTGGTGGAAAACCCCAAAAANAGAGCAGGGGACACAGAGCCTCAGCACTGCCCTGGGGACAGAGCAGGGACAGCACAGAGCCCCAGCACTGCCCAGGGGATAGCAGGGGACACAGAGCAGGGACAGCACAGAGCCTCAGCACTGCCCTGGGGGTAGCAGGGGACAGCACAGAGCCTCAGGACTGGGAGCTTTTCCTTGGTGGAAAACCCCAAAAATAAGTGAGGGACAGCAGCACCCCTGAGCTTGGCTGTGGGGTGAAGAGAAAGGGGAAAACAGTGGGGAAAATTCACCAGAGAATGTGAACTGAGTGAGAATCTTTATTCTTGTGCACTTTGGTACCTCGTGGGTGTCCCCTGCAGGAAGGGACAGCCCTGCCACGCTTCCCGGGGCGATCCCAGCGGGAATCCAGCAGCGCTCCTGGTGATGCCCGCCCTCCAACCCCCCTCCAAGTGCTTCTGGGGAAATGGGAGCAGCCGATTGCAGCAGGCAGAGGCCAGGAGGGGGCTGTGAGCTCACCTGGGACGCAGGAGGGCACCCGTGGGTACCACCTGCCGCCGGGCATGCAGCGTGCCGTGGTGGCAGTGCCCACGAAGCCGGGGTCACACTGCAGCGTGGCTGTGCTGCCGTGGGTGAAGTTCTCTGCAGAGCTCAGCTGCCCGTTTGCAATGGAAGGGACGGGGCACTGAGCCTCTGTGGATCACCAAAAAAAAGGGATTTTCAGGGGTGTTCTTGCATAATGCCACCACGGTGACCAAGTGTCACGGCAGCTCTGTCTGGGGTGAGAGGAGACATGTCACCCTGGAGTCAGGAGCAGAAGTGAAGGCCACACAAACTCCAACTCTCTTCAGCAGGCTAGTAACAAGTTTATTAGAAACCCATTCCTTTTTATGCACTGTTCCAATAGAGGTGGACATGATTGGTCATTTAATCAACACCCCGTCACCAGTGGCTAATTAAGAAGATGCCCTTTGGTAAACATCTTATGAGGAAACAACTGTTCAAAACACCAGCTGCGAGATTGTTTTAATTCTTTCTCTCAGCCTTCTCAAAACTCCCCAGAACAATCCCTGAGAAAGTTTATCTGGCTTTCTCTCTCTGACCAGGCTGTCAGTATCCAGAGAGACAAAGCTGTGGAATGACTGCAGGGACGGAGGCAGAGGTTTGGGGTTGATAAACATCCTGAGCAGCCATCAGCAGGACCCTGAGCCTGTAGGGTTCCCTTCCTGCACAAACACCTTTCCTGCCCTTCCCTTGGAGCCCCTGCAGGGCACAAGAGACTCAGCTCAGGTGGGTGACTCCAGGTGCAGCAGCCCCCTCCAGCCTGACAAAAAAAGAGCCTCTACAACAACTGCATGACCTCTGTCACATCACTGATGTCCCAACAAAAACTCCTTTTTCCATGTCTCCCAGGGGAAATATTTGGGGGCTTATCACAAATAACAGAGAAAACAAAACTCCAGCAGCTCTAACTGGGGTTTATTTATGCCTGGCAGTGCTGGCAGGTCACCAAGACAGAGTTAAAAACATGTCAGAACATCCTGGTCCTCATCCAGGTGCTGCAGCATCCCACACCTGCACCGTGCCAGGGCAGTGCCACCCCTGCTGCCTTTGGTGCCATCCCCATGGAAAATATCTTGGAAGATGTCTTGTTGTGTCTCTGGGCAGGGAATTACTGGCACCTCATTAGCAATGTTTGGCTTTGGGAAATGGGCTGAGAAGCATCAGGAAGTAAAAGCAATAAATATTAAGAATAAAAGCAGTGTGCACAGGCAGTGCTGGTGCAGGGCTGTGCACCCTGGAGAAGTTTCTGGAAAGGTTTAACTGAACCCCCAACTTCTAGACAGAAACTGCTGCTTATTCCCCTTCCCAGAGACATTCAGTACTCAGCAGATTTGCACTTCTCCAGTTCTGAGGTCAGCCTGGGGGATGCCTGGCCATGCCCCAGCTGCCTTGGGCTGCTCTGGAGGCTGCCCCAGGGCTGAGGCATCACAGAATCAGTCAGAGAATCAGGGAAGGGACATTATAGAAGGGACATTAAAGTTGGAAGGGAAGGGACATTAAAGTTGGAATGGAAGGGACATTAAACCCCATCCTGGGCAGGGACACCTCCCACTGTCCCAAGTTACTCCAAGCCCTGTCCAGCCTGGCCTTGGGCACTGCCAGGGATCCAGGGGCAGCCACAGCTGCTCTGGGCACCCTGTGCCAGGGCCTGCCCACCCTCACAGGGAACAATTCCTTCCCAACACCCAAACTAACCCTGCCCTTATTCACCCTAAACCCACTCCCCCTTCCCTGTCATGCCAACCCTGGTGAAAAGCCCCTCTCCAGCCTTCCTGGAGCCCCTTCAGGCACTGCAAGGCTCTGTCAGCTCTTCCCAAAGCCCCCGTGGAAGGAAAGCAGAGCCCCAGAAGCCGAGACCCCGAGCAGGGAGGGGAGGACACTCACCCTGAGTCGCCGTGGGCTGCAGCACCAGAACCATCAGTGCCAGGAGCTGCCCTGGCCCGAGGAGCCCGGGCATGGTGAGGGATGGGAGCTGCCCTGGCAAGGAGAGATCCTCTGCCCCGAGAGCCCCAGGGAAGGGGAAGCAGCAGTGGGAAGTTGGGGACAGGCCAAACACGCCACTGACACCACCCCCAGCCCTGGGATGTGCAAGGCAGGGGAGGCTGGGCACAGAGGGAATGAAGGTGTTTTACAGCTAAAACTGCTCTGCAGCAGCCTGGCCTCGTGTCTGAAGCAGGTTTGCACCCAGGGCAGGTGGGGTGGGGGGGTCAGGCTGCTATGGAAACACCCCCCACAACCCTGCACTCATGGAATAGCACCTAATTGAGCTGTTTATTTACATACACTATAAATAAACCTATTTACTAATATTATTATAGACATTATTATATAATATAAATTATACATATCATATATATTATATATAATAAAATATATAATATATAAAATATAAAATATATTATATATATAAAACATATATTATATATAAATAATAAATCTAATATATATATTATTATATATTTATTATTATATACACTTTATATATTATCTATACTTCACACGTATTATAGAAATACCTCTCTTTACTAGAGATAGGACAGATTATTAAAACCCAGACAGAGCTGTCAGTACAATTTCAGGTTTATTTTGATCTCTGGTCCCATCACAAGACAAGTGGCCCACACAGCACTTCCCCTTCACTGGATGTTGCAGAAAAAAAAATTTCAAAACCATTCATTTCTATCTGTCCTTGGGGCACACACAGAGATGTGGCATTGGGAAGAATACCTGGCACTTTTGCTTTGCTAGGACAGAGGCTTTGAGGTTTTCTTCATCATGAGAAAAGTAATTAGGCATGAAGGGGTTGTTCCCACTAATGAGCACAGCGTGGGTGAACTGGGCAGCACTGGGATAGACTGGAGAGGTGCAGCAGCTGCAGGTGAGTGCCTCTCACCACGTTCACGCCTGTTTCTACCACCCAAATTCACTTTCCACTCAGCTCCTTCCTAAGTGTGCACTGCCAGTGTAGCAAACAGACCTAAATGTGAAGCTTTAAAAGGCATAAAGTGATCTACAAACTGAACCTGGTGAGCTCTAAAAACTGACTCACAAGTCATTGACTCCTCATGTGACCAAATCTGTGGCTGATTGTTAAATTTCGTCCTGGTTACTTCAGCACTAGCACAAATTCCAAAGTCATAAAAATCCTCAGTCAGCATCACGATCCAGCACACAGAGGATGGTTCTTACAATCCCAGTGCCACCAGTCAGCTGTAGGTGGTGATTTTTAGCTCCTTTTCAAGTTTCTGGATCTCCAGGAGGAGCTTCTGGACTTCCAGCTGGGTTTTCAGGTCTGACAGAGGAATTCCACACTGGAAAGCTGCTTTGTTTTGAAGAACCCTCTCGCACACATCACTCTTCCTCTTTAAGAGAACCAAAACAAAGGCAGAGTGAGACTCCAGTGTGGGGTGGCAAAGAACCACCCTCGTGAAGCTGGACCAAAGCTATTCCAGGCTATAAATGGGGCAAGAAACAGGAAAAACGGGGCAGCTGGTGGTACTTACACACGTGGGTGGTGGTGTCCAGGTGCCATCAGCTGAGCAGGTGGTTTTGGAAGATGTCCCCAGGTGCCCAACACGTCTGCAGTAGAAGGGCACCGATTCATTCACCTCATACCACAGCTTGTTGAAGTGAACCACGACGTCGTCCTGCATCGGGAGCCTGGGGCACCGAACTGGAGGGGAAAGGCACACAAAAAATCCAATAACGGGAGGAGATGGAGGAGAAAACACCCTGCAAACTCCCCCTGTGACCCCGCAGAGCAGCCCCTGGTCTGTGCAGGGCAGGGCTGGCACTCACCTGGCTGGCAGGTGGGCACGGGCGGGTCCCAGGTGCCATCAGCCTGGCATCGGCTCTGGGCAGCGCCGTGCAGCCCGAAGCCTTGGTCACAGGAGAAGTGCAGGAGCAGCCCGTAGGGAAAGGTGAACATCTGTGGGGTCATCCTTCCCCTCTCCACCACGGGCTTGGGGCACCGAACCGCTGCGGGACAGAGCAGAGCTGGCACTGGGCTCTGGGGACAGCAGAACCCGGGCAGGGCTGCTCCTGCCGACCCCCTGCTGGCCCCCAGCCAGGAGAGCCCGGCTCTGTCACTTCCACGTGGATCATCCCCCCTCCTGTGGAGGAAGCAGCATCTGCAGGCAGCCCTGCTGGCTCTAACCCCGTTGTTCTGAGCGCTGACACTGCCCCGGGGCCCGGCTCGGGCTGATGCCATGCCCTGGTGCCATCCTCTGAGCCCAAAGCACTCACCCCTGCACTCCGGGGCGGCTCCACTCCAGGTCAGGTTCTCCCCATCCTCGGAGGTGCAGTAGAGGGACTCGTCCCCGATGAGGGACAGCCCCTCTGCACAGCTGTAGGTCACCTTGGCACCATAAGGGAACTTTGTGCCACCTCTGCCAGAGTGCTGCCCAAAGGGCAGTTCTGGAGGGGGCCCACAGACTGTGGAATAAAGGGAATTGAGAAAGAAAGGCACGAGCAGTTAGCATCTTCAGGTGAGAATCAAAAGCATTTCTGAGAAATCAGCAGAAAGTTCATTTCATGGTTGGTGTGAGGCAAGTTCACAAGAAGCTGCTGCCTGGATTCTGGCCTCTAACAGCAGCTCAGGGCTCCAGAAATATCAGGATATTTCCAGTGGTGGCCTCCCCACTCCTGGAAGTGCTCAAGAGACATGTGGATGTGGCACTGGGGGCCACGGTGGCATTCAGTCAAAGCCTGGACCTGATGATGTTGGAGGTATTTTCCAACCTTAATGATTCTAATTACAACTCTGGGAGGGGACACCTGGCTCAGCTCTGTCACGTCTTGGGGTCTTGGGGACTCCAAGACTTTAGGGAGTTTTGGTCCCCAGCCCGTGCTGGCGAAGAAGCAGTTGGGACATGTGGCTTTTGCTCTTCAAGGTTGTTTATTTTCTCTTATCNTTGAGCTTCCTGCCAGGGTCTCAGGTCAGCTAGAGCAGCTAGAGGAATGTCCTGGTTTCTCACAAGCTCGTGTCCCCAGGAGCAGGTGCTGCAGGCAGATCACCCACTGCTGGCAGGAGATCTCTTGTCCCCTGTGTGTCACACGTACCTTCGACACAGAAGGGCACCGCGGGCTCCCAGCTCAGATCAGCCCCACAGGTGATGGACTCCGAGCCCCTGAGGGCAAAGCCCTCCTCACAGGCCAGCCTCACCTGGACCCCCACTGTGTAGTCACTCCTGCTTTTAGAAACCTCTTTTCCATGAGTGATGTCTGGCTTTGGGCAATGTGGTTCTAGAAAAAATGGGAAATAAAGGATGTTGTGTGTTTCCAAAAAGAACTCCAGTCATGTTTTCTGTGGAGAAGAGCTAACAACAAATCTGAACCCTGGGCAGAAGTGACCATCCCCCAGGTGCAGGTCTCAGGCTGCCTCTGCAGCCCTGAAGGGTCAGTACAGGGAATTGTCCATGCTCTAATGCTGCCTGCCCTGGGAGGTGGAGCAGGTTTTTCCCTCCTGGCAAGCTTTCCCTGAGTTTTTGTGGATATTGCTGTGGTGCTGGGTCAGCAGTTGGAGCAGTGTCAGTTATTTACTTATTTTCTCCTGACAGGGGAAATGCCTGGGGAACACCTCTGCCCCCCAGCCTCATGTCAGCAAAACAGCCCCAAACACAAATCACATCCACTTCCAGCTGGGTAAATGTCTCCCAGGGTTCCTCAGGAACCTCCCAAGCCTCTAGAAGCTTCCAACACACCACCCTTGCACCCCTCCAGACACCAGCTCAGCCCTGCCAAAACCCTGCCCTTTTTCCATGGGGCCCCTCTGGACCTTTTGCTGCCTGTCTATTCCACATTAACCCAGCAGAAGTAGATCTGGGGCCACCTGGAGTGGGGGAAAATTCTCCATGGCTTCTGTCAGGATCATCCCTCCACTCTGTCCCACCTGGAATGCACTCTGGCACTGCTGGATCCCATCCACCGTCGCTGCCACAGAGGAGGGTGACGCTGCTGCCACGGCCTTTGAAAGCAAATCCTTCACTGCACACCACTTCCAGCCTGTCCCCGCTCTCATAAACCTCCTTCACTTGCCAGGGGTGCAAGGGCTTTCCATTTGGGATGTGTGGATCTGGGCAAGGAATTCCTGGGAAATGCCAAACATGAGCGAGGGTGAAACCACGGCAAAGCCAAGTGGGTGACAGGAAATTTGTTGTGAAGACATTCAATCTGCCCCAAAAGCATCCCTGGGCTTTCCTGGGGGGTGGAATGTTTGTGGTGCACCCTCAAGACCACAATGGATGTTTTCCAGAGGTTGAAGGGGCCGGAAAGCAGAGCTGGCAAAGAAAGCAAAGCAAACTCTGCAGCTGGGGAATAAATCAAAGGAATTCCAGG
Organism: Ploceus nigricollis; assembly: GCA_013399945.1. Taxonomy (NCBI): domain Eukaryota; kingdom Metazoa; phylum Chordata; class Aves; order Passeriformes; family Ploceidae; genus Ploceus; species Ploceus nigricollis. The sequence continues at coordinate 27,914 of VXBC01006352.1, forward strand.
GTCAGCAAAGACCAAGCTGGGCCCTGGAGCATCCCCCTGTCCCCCAGGCTGTCCCCACCCCACGTGCAGCTCCTTCACACTCTGGCAGTCACAGGTAAGCCCCAGGCACTCACTTTCACACGGAGGTGGGCGTTCACTCCACACAAAATCCTGCAGGCAGCTGATGTTCCAGGTGGTTTGCCCCGCTCTGAACTGGTGGCCCTGCTGGCACTCGTAGGTGACCACGGTGTCCACAGGGAACAGATTGCCAGCCAGCCTGGTTTTCACAGCATTCCTCACATCTGGGGGGTCATCACAGCTGCCTGGGGGTGAGACAGCAGTTTAGGGACAGTGCTGCATCACAGGGCCAGGCATGGAGGGAACTTGGGTAAAAACCACGGGCTCACATTGTTCATTCTGAGATGCACTGAATCATCCAGGTTCAGGAGGGGTAAAGAGGGAATGCAAAGGAGACTAATGAAGACATACAAATATTTTTTTTTCCCCTGGAGAGAGACTTTTCACAAGGGCATGGGGTGACAGGACAAGGGGGAAGGGCTTTAAGGTGAAGGAGGTTGGGTTTAGATGAGATATTGGGAAGAAATTCTTCCCTATGAGGGTGATGCCCAGAGAAGCTGTGGCTGCCCCAACCCTGGAAGTGTCCAAGGAGAGGCTGAAAAAGGCTTGGAGCAGCCTGGGCCAGTGAAAGGTGTCCCTGCCATGGCAGGAGGTGGGTGGGATGGGCTTTAAGGTCTCTCCCACCCCAAACCATTCCAGGACTATCATTTTGGACTGCACGGCGATTTTCACCGTTACAACAATCTGTCATTTCCAGTCAAGCTGATACTCCCTGAGCAGGGGGGGGTCCCAGGGGCTGCTGTCCCTGCACACTCACTGCGCTGGCAGAGGGGCAGGGGAGGCTCCCAGAGGCCGCTGTCCCTGCAGGTGGAGGCCCCGCTGCCGCGGAGGCTGTGGCGGAAGTCACAGTCGAACACCACCGTGTCCCCAAAGCTGTAGTCGGGCCGGTACCCGCTCAGCAGCTTCCCATTCTCCACTCTGGGCTGCTTGCAGGTCACCACTGTGCCAGGGGAAGCACACAGGGAAGCAGCAGTTAGGCTCCAGAGGGGAGGTGAGGGCTTTGAAAAAGCCCCCATCGCCTTTTGCCTCCAGAAGGGCTGAAAACAGCCAGGACAGAGCAGGGTGATGTGGTGGTTTGTACACCCTGCCCCACCTTACAGCAGAGGTTTTTAAGGCAAAGCATAAAGAGAAGCCAGGAGAGCAGGCTTGGGAATTCTTTGCAGCTGTTCTATTTCACAGCAGGTGAGAGGGATCACCTGCCCTGGGAGCACAGTAAAATCCCACTCCCACATCCCTGAGATCCTAATTCCTGCACAGCTGCCACACTCAGGGGGTCCCATCTGCAAGAGGTGATTCCATTCCAGCAGGATGAAGAGGAGAGGAGGTTCCAAGGGAGGAAACAGCACAGCAGGAGCAGGCAGCAGTGCAGGGGATGTGGGAGCAGCTCACCTTTGCATTCTGGAGCAGGGCTGCTCCACACACCGTTCAGGTTGTCCGTGCTTGTGCAGAAAATGGAGGCCTCTCCCACCAGGGAGAAAGGTCTCTCTCCCCTCCTGGACCTGTGGCACTGGTAGGTGACAGAGTCCCCATACTCAAAATAGTCCTTGTCCATCCCACTGTGCTTCCCATTTGCTATTTCTGGAGGGGGTGCACAGGGAATCACTGTGGAAGGAGGGGAATATCATCATGGGAATGAGGAGAAGAGAAAAAAAAATTTAATTAGTTTTAAACCAAAGGTCTGGCCAGAAGAAGGTGGAAACAGGAGGTGGCAGAAGGGTCAGAAATCAAAGGCAGGTCTTGAGGAGCTGCACCAGCCCTGAGCTCTGGCTGGGCACTGAGAGGGTTTGGGATATCCCAGGCTCAAATGCAGCTGTATCACTCCCAGAGAGTGAATGAACATTTCTGCAGGAAGGGAAACACAGATTAAAAATGTCTTTCTATGCTCCACCATGCACTGAGATGCCAAAATCCTCAGCAGAGCAACACAACAGCCCCTTTATCCAGCCCCAGCCACATCCCAGATAATTAAAGAATAGATAATTAAGGAACTCTGCTTACCCTCACAGGTGGGAATATCTCTGTTCCATGTAAGAGCCTCATTTCTAAGCACACATTCGATCTCAGAGTGCCCAATCAGTCTGTACCTGTGTGAGACAGGGGAGAGGGAATTGCTCCACAGACTCAGTCCTGATGTGTTTCATCAGGACCACCACCACATCACCACCAGCAAGGTTTAGGCTCCTTTGTCAGAATTCCAGCAGATCAGAAATTGGTCATCGGTGTCACTTTCTCGAGGACATGCTGGCTTTTGACAAAAACATTTTTTTAATTTAAAAAGTGACACGTTTCTAGGAAATGCATATACTTTATGAACTACTTACAGCTCTGAGCTCAGTATTCACATCTTTCCTGCAAAAGGACACTGAAACATTGGGAATGGTTTGAAAAGAGCCAGGAGGGTGAACCTGAGTTTGGGAAGAACTGCCTCAAGGCTGGAGATTAAGACACTCACAGTCAGTCTTAAAGCTCCCAAAGGAAAGCACAAAAGGTGTTTCAGTCAGGGTCTGCAATTTCCTACATGGGGGAGGCTCTGACAGCAAAAGGGGGGGAAAAAACTTTGGAAAACTGGCTGGAGAGGAAGAAGCCCTGTGGCCCAGGTGCTCCTGGCTTACCCAGTGTCGCAGGTGAAGTTCACTTTGGAACCAAAAGTGAATGCTCCAGGCAAGACCAGTCTGCCATGGGCCGGCTCCCCGGGGTAGCTGCACGCCTTGGCTGGGGACAACAGGGCTCCAGTCAGCTCCCAGCTCAGCTTCTTGGCAAGAGAGCCAAAGAGTCCCCCAGTTCTGAGCCAGGGGATGGAGCAGAGTCCTCCAGATGTCCCCTCCAACCCGAGGTTATTCTGTGGTTCACGGTGCTGGGCAGACCTGCCTTGTGAGCTGCTGCCTCTGGGGTTTGCAGTGACCTGTGGCAGCATCTCTTCCCAGCTAAGGGATTCTCCCTCTGCAGCTCAAATGCTTTTCTAGACACAGGGGCTCCAAATGCCTGAGCAGGACATCCTTTGAGTCAGCAGTGAAGCACAGCCAGCACCAGAGGTGATTTCAGCTCCAGCCATCACTGCCAGCACCCAGAGGAACAAACCCAGTGCTTCCCTTCAGGTCACTCATTGCCACCATCCCCAGGGCTCACTTTGGATACTGCTCCAACAGAAGGAGCTGACTGCATCAGCAATCAAAAACAAAAGCCACAGAATGGTTTGGGTTGGGAGGGACCCTAGAGATCATCTTGTCCCAGCCCAAGGGCAGGGACACCTCCCGCCAGAGCAGGGACACCCAAACCACACTCACGTATGCAGATTTCACTCGATCCATGCCACACCCCGTTCAATCCACAGACGAGGACGCTTGGAGTGTGAGCCTTTCTCCCAAAGCCTGGCCGACACACGAACTCAATCTCGTGGCCATAGGGGAAGAGCTCGATGCCCTCCAGGTGCTCCTTGGGCTGTGCCGACTGCAGCCGCGGCGGAGCGGGGCAGCGACCTGGGGACACAGAGCCGTGTTACAGGCACAGAGTGTAACACTGGCTTCTCACAAATGTGAAAACGGATTTTATATGTGTGATCTTAGTGGAACTTTGTTATATAGTTTTTACTTCTGTTTTTAATTAAGCTTGGACATAGTAGTGAAGTAGCTGATACAAGTGTGCTCGTGTTAAAATGCCTGCTTGTGTGACATTCACATTCCCTGGACACAGAGACATAATTCTGTCTCGCAGGATTTTCCTGGAGAAGCACAGAGAGAAGGAGAGAAAACAATCCTTATCTCTGCTCCCGTGTTTTCCACACTTGGAATGTGTTTGGAGATTGTTTACCTGAAGTGATTGCTTGATTGGATTCTGGTGAAGATTGTTTGGAATTCAGCTGTGTTCAGGACTCTCAGAGAGAGTCACGGGTTTTGTGAGTTAGTTGTTAGATAGTAGGTAAGTAAGTATGATATAGTAAGTGTCTCTTTAAACAGTATATTAATGTAATATAGTTAGTTTTAATAAAGCAAGTGTTCAGCATTCTGAAGCCCTGGAGTCAGATGTCAATCAGTCATCATTCATTCCTGTGTCGGGTTCACCTGTGGTATTGATATGCTTGGATGGGATAACATCCACTGGACACAGGATGAGGACACTGCTACAGATCTGCCAACCATCAGCACTCACCCTCTGAAGACAGTGGGGACCAAGGCCCAAAAACTGGAGGTGATAAGAATGGATTAAAACCAAAGCCAAAAAATACACATGGTCTGCAAAGGCAGAACCAAGGAGGAGCCAGGCTAAACAGTTCTTGGAGCATGTAAACTAGTCTGGGGGAAAGTTTACTCTGCATAAGGGTCTATGAATATGCAACAGGCTGATGCAATTAAAAGGTATTTAAGGGGTATCCCCGAAGATAACAGGGTGCTCTTGGCTGAGTGCCAACCCTAATAACCTTTGCTCTGTGGTTCTCATCTCCCATTGTCCTTTATTAAACTTTTTACATTTTCACAGGAGACTGAACGTGTTTTTCACACCCCATCAGAAACATGCTGCCAACAAAGGCAGGGGGGTTTCAGGCCTCATTCACCCCAGAGCTCCAGGGGAGGACCCCTCAGTGCCCCAAAGACTCCTCAAAGCCAGAAGCAAAGAGAAGTGCAGCCTGTGGCTGGCAGGGATCTGACCCCTCCAGTCCCACTCCTCACACCTCACCCAGCAGATTCAAAGGCTGGACACAAAGTCCACATGAAGCATTTCTTCTCCCCACTTAGTATAAATTATTGCACTTTTTCAGCTAAAATAGTTTTGTACCTGCTTCCCACAGAAAGGGGAAAAAAAAGGCAAAGGAAGATGGATTCTGATCCCAAAGATTTACAGAGCCCTTGAAATGCACAGGCAGTGAGGAAAACAGAAGGATCCAAGCCTTGTAAAACCCAAGAGAAGGTTTTCCTCCAGGGGGTCTTAGCTCATCCTGATGGACTCCTTCACTTACTGTGGACAGTCACAATGAGAGCAGCAGTGAGGAGTGACCCAAGCACAGCTGCACAACTGCTCGGCCTCCCCAGCTCCAAAGCTGACATGTTTATTCCTGCCTGGAGGTCCCACAGATGTCACCACATTCCCTTCCTGGGCCAGTATCTGTGAAGACAGCAGAGGGGTATTTAGGGGTATTTATACTCAGCTATATGCACAGGTCTGATTTCTCCACCCCTGCACAGTTCCTACAGTCACAGGAGAGGAGCAGAAGGAGCAGGAGCTGAATTTCTTTTCTAGAAACTTACAATTAAAACACTTTATTTGTAGTAATAAATCTCTTGGAAGTAAATTCCTAGTCAGAAGAAATCCTGCTGGGGTCACCAGAAGAGTTCCCTAACAATGAATCACCCTCAGGGAGAGAGAGAAGTATCTAAGCAAAAAGTTCCATCAGTCCATGCAAATATTCCCTGAGTGAAGGGAATATTTCAAGCTGTAAAGCCCACAGGTCAATCAAACCAAACTGCTTTACAAAATGGAATTTAAGTGCAATTTACACTCACCTGGCACCCCTAGGGAGCTGGAAGAGCCCTCTCTGTGTTACCCAGGGTCATTCATGAGCCCGAACCCTCCCAAAGTTCCAGAATCTCCCAGTGCCTCCCTCCTGGGATTGAGGGTCCCCCTCCCTGCTCCCTCCCTAAACCCAACACCTCCCATGCCTGTTTCACTCCTCTGCCTTTCCCTCAACCCCTGCCACACCTCCTGGTTTAACCTGATTTCATTTCCTGACCTGGGTGCCTGCTGGAGCTGCACAGGAGCTCCAAGCCAGCTCCAGGAGCAGCACTGGGAGCTGCCAGGCTGGGATTTCTTACCTGGAGCTGTGGAGGCAGGAGATGGAGAGCCCTGGCGTGTTCAGCACTGGCAGGATGGAACAGGGACTGCTCTCCTCCAGCCCCCAGGCTCCAGGCAAAGGAGGAGTTTTATAGTGCCCACATGCTCCGATCTGGCCCCACAAAGAGAAGCTCCAATTCTGCAGAAACCAGAGCTGGCCCAATGACCCATAAATCATTAACTCCTCCCCAGCAAGAAGGAAGGAGTTTATTCCACTACAAAACTGAATGCAACCCAAGCAGATGTTGAAATTGTTTGGTTTTATGTGTGGAGGTGCCAAGTCTTTGAAATAATCCTTGCTGAGCTGCTCCACTGGGAGCTGCTCACACTGAGGGGTGTCCTCAGGGGAGCTGCTTCACCCCAGGGCAAGACCACCCTGAGTTCACCCCCTCTGACCTCAGGAAGCCATGGCCAGCACTCCAAGAGGGGTTTCTTCAGCCAGCCCCACCCAATTCCATGGAAGCAGCACCAGCTGGGGCCCAGCAGCACAGGAGGGCCCCGGGAGCTGAACACACAGAGGATTCCAGAATGGTTCAGTTGGAAAGGACCTGAAAGCTCAGTTCCACGGAAACCCTGAGATTCTGACCTCCTGTAAAAACACTCTTAAAAGTGAGGAGGGAAAGGGAACAGCAGCAGGGTTTAAGAGCCCCCATTTTCAACTCAGATTCCCAAACCAGAGAACACCTGCCCACCCCTGCAGCCCCTCTTCCTCCAAACATCCCAGAGACTCCCTGAGCTCCTCAGAAAAACAGCACACAGTGGAGAGCTAGAGCAAACAATGGAAAAGAACAGAGGGAATTATCTGTGGTTTTTAAAGTCTCTTTATTGTAAATAAACACTGACAGATATTTATGCTCAAGTGCACAGAGCACACAACACACAGCACGAGCTGACAGGCACTGCAGCATTTTAAACCTAAAAAAAAAACCACTTAGAAGGCAGCAGAGCAGGAAAGTTTACAAGCAGCTGGGTAAGATCCCTCTCAGCAAACACTCCAGACAGAGCTGCAGTGCAAACAGAGCAGGGGGACACCAGGGGGACAGTGGGGGTGGCACTGGCACTGCTCACCCAGAGCCCCTCAGAGGGACACGGGGTGAGGCTTGGGGACACCCCCAGGGCAGGTGGCTCTGGCCAGGCTGGTGCTGCTGCCTCTCCTCTCTCCTCTCAGCTGCTCCTTGGCCCCTTGGCAGCCAGGCCAGGCTGGCTTTAACTGTCACCCACCCGAGCTGCCAGGAAGGGGACACCTGGCAGAGGTGACAGCTCTGAGGTCACAGCCAGTGTACACAGATCAGCCAGCCAGGCTGGGTTTAACTCTTTTTCCTGCATTTTTCAGTTTTTCTCAGAGATTGGAGCAGTTTTTAGCCCAAGTGCTCCTTTTTCTCTGCAGTGACACACAAGGGCAGGCAGGTCCCACTGAAGGTGACAGCAGCCAGCACCACCTGTGCTGCTTGAAACAGAGGCACAGAAAGTCAGGGGGTCACAGAAACCCCCCCAGTCCTGGGGAAATGCTCAGGAAGGTGCCAGGCTCACATCCACACCTCCAAACCCACCCCCAAACCCACCTCCACCTGCCCAGCCCACCACACTGACAGCACAAGCTGCTGCTGAACAAAACCATAGTTTTTGTTCCACCAAAACCATCTCAAAAACCCCGTTGTGCAACGTTTGTTTGTTCTGGGGTGTTTGCACGCCCAGTGCCAAGGAAATCAGGTGGTTTCAAGGAAATCCCTGGCACAGGGAGCTGCATCACCCCAGCCCTGCAGCCCGAGGGCTCAGCAGGACCCTCAGGGCAATGATCTGCTCCCAAATCTGCTGCTGCTCTGCTCCAGACATGTTTGCTTTAAACCTTTTCAAGGCTAAAATGCAGGAGGAAAAGGCTTTAATTAAAGCACTGAGGCACAAACACTGCAGATAAGGATGAAATTCCATCCCACAGCCCCAAAAGGGACCCCCAGCCACCGACCCAAACTGCAAAACACCTGATTTTCAGCAGTGATTAAAAAAAAAGTCACGACCACCAACACATCAACAGCGACATTCACAAATCCCAGCAGGTAAAAATAGAGATTTTTGTCTCCTTACAATCATTTACTGCTCAGTGAGATGAACACAATGAACTCTTCAGCAAGTTACCCCAGCATTTTTGTGCGTAAACATCCTACAGTACATTTTCCACTCCTTTTTCCACAGAGCAGGAGGGGTTTTGGTCAGAGCTGGCCTGACAAGGATGGGTTTGTGCATTCAGAGCATCTGGAGTGTGACAGTGAGGACTGCCATGGACAGGCTCTAAATCTCTTCCTTCAACATTTCATCTTTTTTTTTTTTTCTGGTTTATTTCTAAGCACAAAAACATTTAAAACCCAAAACCAGACCTGGGGGGGAAAACCCTGAGGAGAAAAACTAATAAAAACTCAATTTCTCACCACCAAATTTCACCCCTCTGTGGCACAATCCCTTTAGATCAATACATTTTTCTGCTCCTCAGAAATCCTGAGGGGTCCAGATTAGTGCCTTGGTCCTCTCTGTCTCAGTTTTATCAAATTACAGCTCTGGGAGTGTTTAAAACAACCAAGTTTGAGCTCAAAATGCCCAGGTTAAGGTTCAAGCTCTGGGGTTGCTGAGCTCCTCCACAGCCAGGGGACATTCTCCCTGCTGTGGGTATATCCAACATTTATTTACACATTTAAAATAAGCAACTTCTGGGGCCCAGAATTGCTCAGATAAATTCTGGAGTCACCTGGGAACAGCAGGTCCAGAACAGCCTCCTGCTCTGTACCCAAATGTTCCTTTCTTCACCCAACCTGAGGGTCCTGCCCTTATTGCAAGAACAGCTGGAGTGGGGTAAAATGGAGTTTGGCAAAATGCAAGTCAAGACTTGTGGGAGAGAACTGAAAATTTGGGGTTTGGTGGGGATTTAAGGAAAGGATTTAAGTTAAGACACGGCCACACAGAGCTGCACCACCTGTGCTCCAAACTCTACAGCAGCTTAAAACTATGAAAGGCAGCATTGGGAACATTCACAGCTTATTCATAGGCAAGTTAAAAGCTCGTTGTGGGTCTAAAATTCGGTGTAAAATAAAGAAAACTGGTAAAAACCTTGTGCTTCCTGCAAACCCTGCCCAGGAGCCCTGCTGGTCCCAGCCATGCTCCCATTTTCTGGGGTAAATGGATAAAACACCCCCAAAATGCAGGAGAAATGAGTGAGAGGATGGAGTTTAGGTAGGGAGGAGAAGCTAAAATGGGGCTTGAGGTGGGATTTAAAGCACTGGGAGCTGTGCTGCTTCCAGAGAGGGGCAGGAGGGTTTATTCCCATCTGTCCCTCACAGGAGGCAGCCCGTGGGATGGATGTGCTGACCTGGGTGTCACATCCAAGCAAAAGCCTTCCCAGGGCAAAGGAACTGGCTCAGACTGGGGGATTCACACCAGCTCTCAAGGAGGGAAAGTCAAACCCTACCTGGAGCTCCCTGGATGGCTGAACAGCAGAAAAAAAAATTCAGTTTGAACTTGGAAATAACTTGGAAATGGTAATGGAGAGATAAAACCTCGGGGATTTGGCCTGGAAATGCCTCTTCCAAAGAAAAGCTGCCTCAGTGAGTAAAAACATGATTATTTTGTCCTCCCACTGTGGTTAATTTTGGCTCCTGGCCAGAAGGAAAGATGTGGAACACTATTTCAACACCCGGGGATGCGCTGGCTTACGAGCGTTAAAAGCAGCTTGGAAAAATCTCCACAAGAAATCTTCTCCAGCCCCGTGGACAGACATTCCAGCATTTGGAAAGAAAAGACACAGACAGGCTCTAAAATCACAGTTCAAGGCAAGTACTGGCCAGGGTGGCTCACGGCGCCCCAGGGATGCTCCAGTCCCGGCTCCTCCTGGCCCTGGAATTCCCAGCTGGATCCAAGGTGAAAGCAGGAACCTCTACACTGCTAAAGTGGCCATTCTCTGCAGGGAAAAGAGAAACAGGAGAGGTCACAGCAAGGAAGGCAGGAGAGGGTAAAGCTGGAGACAGCTCAGCTCACGGAGAGGTGACTCCAGCTCCATGGAACCTGAGGATTTGCTTCATCCCTTCCATCCCAGCACACAAACGTGGGGAATGTGTGCAGTGGGACCCACGAGGGGCAGTTTTAGATGATTGGCTTTAAGGCATCTACAGCATGGTGTGGCAAAAAGCTGATAGGCCAAGAAATGCTTAGAGTGTTTTGTAATTAGGAAATAGTTGGCTTCTGATTGTGATGGGGTGAATTATAACATCTGTATTGTCTCACCCTTCTCATGACATTGAAAATGGAATAAAAGTTTTAAAAACACCTCTCAGTTGCCCCATCTCTGGGTCAGAAAAGGGCATTGTTGTCTGACACACAAAAGACCTGTTTCACTCTTTACATCTGGTAAAAGAAAAAAAAAGAAAACTGGTAAAAACCTTGTGCTTCCTGCAAACCCTGCCCAGGAGCCCTGCTGGTCCCAGTCACGCTCCCATCTTCTGGGGTAAATGGATAAAACACCCCCAAAATGCAGGAAAAATGAGTGAGATGGAGTTTAGGTAGGGAGGAGAAGTTAAAATAGGGCTTGAGGTGCTGAGGCTTGAGGCTTCAGCCTCCTGCCAAGCCCCCCTGAAGGGTTTCCCTGTGGCAGCCTGAGCTCAGAGTGGTGGAGAAGCTCAGGAGTAAGGAGGCAGGTTGGTTGCTCAGGGTTGCTCACTGTTATTTACCTTCTCCATGGGGAATCACACTGCCAGAACCACCCAAGAACCATCACAGTGACCACCTTGCAAACTGACCACAATGAATACTTAGAGCTTTGATAAAACCCCTTCCTCTGCCTCACTCAGGGCCCAACAGACACCAGGAACACACTCAGACTGTGAAAATCAAAGACAAATCCACGATCCAGTGACTCCTGCAAAATCCCTGAGAGCAGAAACATCACCACACCTTGTCCTGGGACACACAGCTGGGACCCTGCCCTGCTCAGCACCATGAGCCACCCATGTCCCAGTCCAGGGATGGAGCAAGCTGGGCTAAAACCACAATTTGCAGCAGCCAGCACAAGCACAAGCCCAGCTGGAGCCCCTGGATCAGCAGGCTCTGAGGTCCTCCCTCATCTCAGGTTTTATCCAGCACAAGATTCCTTCTGCTCCATGGGTTTGTCCTTGCCCAGAGTGGTTTCCATGCAACACAAATCAAGAGAAATCCAACTTACTAACCCCACAGAGAGCACACCCAAGCTGCTTGCAGTGGTACTCAGAGGCAAGCATTTCCCTCTGGAGGCTGCAAAGGAAACAGAGAAGCACAGCAGGGCTCATAGTGCATCTTAAAGCAGACTGGAATAGGAAAAGCAGCAAAGCAAATGAGGGGAGGAGTGAAGCAGCCCCAAAATTTGGTGGTAGCCCAAGGCAGGTTTGTGTTGCAGCAGGAGGTGGTAGAAGGCAAGGACAGTAAAAAACTGGGACAAAGAGGGTATTTGTAACTTTTCCAATCAGGTTTTAGCCCAGAAGCAAAATCCTACCCAGAATTAAGGCCCCTGCCAAAAACCCTGTGGCACTGATGGAGCCTGACTCTGAAAGACTGGCACCAGAGTTCCAGGTGGATAGGGGGGATTTTTATGTTTTGGGGTTGGTTTTGAGGGTTTTTTTTTTCCTTAATCCAATCCAGGGTGGATGATTTCCATGCAGAATCAGAGACCCTGCTCAAGATCCTGGGCAGGGTCTGGATTTCAGAGAGGACCAGGGGCGATGGTGGGGAGGGGGAGCAGAGGGAAGGTACCACCTGGACAGTGACTTCCAGCTGTGGCTGCTCAGCCCCTTCTCGAGCTTCCAGGGATGGGAAAGGCCCTCGAGCTT
>VXBC01006352.1:55660-119260 GCA_013399945.1 Ploceus nigricollis
AACGGGCAGAGCCGTGCGAGGTCACGTTGGACAGGGCTTGGAGCAGCCCGGGCCAGTGGAAGGTGTCCCTGCCCTTGGCAGGGGTGGGGCTGGGTGATGTTTAAGACCCCAAACCATTCCATAGTTCTGTTCCGTGACTCTCAGCAGTGACAGCACAGCCGTGTTGTTGTGTTTGAGGAGCAGCAGCTTTGAGTTTCCCCTTTACGTCCCTCTCACCTGTCCCTCCTTCTGTCTGGCAGGTGACACTCTCATAGTGGAAGAGGACACATCCAAACCCGAGCCTGACTCGCCGGTGGTGGCCAAAAAAGCAATGTCCCAGCCTGTCAGGGAAGCCGTGCCCGTGCTGGCCAGGAGGGTGGTGCCAGCAGACAATTCCTGCCTGTTCACCAGCGTGGCCTACGTGGTGGAGGGCGGCGTGTATGACCCCGGCTGCGCCCCGGAGATGCGCAGCCTCATCGCCCAGATCGTGGCCAGCGACCCCGAGTCCTACTGCGAGGCCGTGCTGGGCAAAACCAACAGGGAATACTGTGACTGGATCCGCAGGGAGGACACCTGGGGAGGAGCCATCGAGGTGTCCATCCTGTCCAAGTTCTACCAGTGCGAGATCTGCGTGGTGGACACGCAGACCGTGCGCATCGACCGCTTCGGCGAGGACGCGGGCTACAGCAAGCGCGTGCTGCTCATCTACGATGGCATCCACTACGACCCCCTGGAGCGCCGCCTGCCCGGCTCGGACCTTCCCCCCCAGACCATCTTCCCCAGCAGCGATGACGTGGTGCTGGCCCAGGCGCTGGAGCTGGCGGATGAGGCCCGCAGGAAGAGGCAGTTCACGGATGTGAATCGCTTCGCCCTGCGCTGCATGGTGTGCCAGAAGGGACTGACGGGGCAGCTGGAGGCCAGGGAGCACGCCAGGGAGACTGGACACACCAACTTCGGGGAGGTGTGAGCTCAGCAGGAGGAGGGTGCCATCGACTACCTCACCGCTCCGGAATCAAATTCTGGAGTCCCAGATAAGCTGTTTGTAATCATAAAATTCCGTTCACAGAGCTTGAAAAGCGAATTAACTTCATGGTGGCCAACGCGCAGGTTTGGGAATAGGGGATTGGGAAGAGGGATGGCACTTGGGCAGGTGGTGGACAGTGGCACCACACCTTGATTTCATCACCTTCCGTGTGTGTGTGTGTGATCTGAGCAGACAGACACAGCCAGGCTTGTCCAACACTGGTGTAAAATCCACCTCTGAGGTGCTGAATGTACATTTTCAGGGTAATTCAATTAATCTGAGGCTTTGGGAAACACATATATCAGCATCACGTACACTGAGAATTAGGCTCTGCCTAGGGGAAACTCTCAGAGTTTAGCAGCTCAGAATTAGCAGCTCTCAGAGGGGAAACTGCTCGTGCAGTGCATGATTTGTAATGGAAATATCAAGTACAATATCAAAATAGAATTTATAGTGGAAAGAGGATCTCTGAGCTGCCCTATACCATCAGGAATAGACTGTGTAGTTTGTGTGCAGAGAACTTTAGGGAAAGCAATGGCCTCTAAGCTTTAAGGTAGCCTTTAAATTAATGAGTAGATGGATAAGTGTTGAATAAGACTTATTAATCCTCCGTAGGTAGTTTTTAGTTGCTTGAAAAATAACTCTCAACACCCCGGTGTTTACACTGCATCAGAGCATAAGCATGTTTCCTGGAATACTTGGGATTCTTCTTCATAATAGCATTGGAAATTCCTGCAAGAGGGAAGTGGGTGGTTAGGGAAGTGACTTAATTTGCATCTGTTAAATACATTGAATATTTTACTTGAGTAGAGCCAATCACGGCCATGGTGTTACTAAGCTGTTCCAGTTTCCAAATACTGTGAATGAGCACTTTAAGGTTGAGTTCTCACTCTTTGCTGGTAAAAAGTTTTGCCCTCTGAAGGCCAGAGCCAGAAGGGAGGCTTGAAATTCCATCTGCTTTCTGCCTTAATGTGTTTGATTTGAGACTTTCATTGTGATAATGAAAGGTGCAGCTGAATATTCAGATGAAAATAAGCTGGGAAAAGTGCCCCACTCCTTGGACTGTTCAGAATCAGGGAAGGTGAAATTGGTTTAATTGGAATATCTTACCTCATAGTGGGGTTGTGAAGCTTAACAGCAAGTGCTTTCGAGGGCTTTTAAAAGGTGCTGTAAAGGTGCATATTACTGAAGGGGATTTATGTTGTTTTTTTTCTTTGAAATGCCTGCAACACATCCTTGTTTCTTGAATTTTAAAATATCCTTTGCCTGCCATTCTTCTGTTGCTGTTTTGAGTGACCTTCCTTGCACTTTTAGACTGGGGAACAAGAAGGGGCGTCCTCGGACTGAGGCAGAAATAAACCCACTTTGCACGTGGAACCTAAAACCCAGTTTGAAAGGGCTCTGTTCCCTCAGGCACCTGACCAAACTGGTGCAGCAACACCACCTTTTCTGCCAAAATCATATTTCTAGTTCTCAGCAGAGACTCCACTTGGATCTTGAACTACAGGAGGGTTTTACTGAAGAAAGAACGTAATTACTTAAGTGCTTTGCTGAATTAAGGCATGAATAATTAAACAGCCTAGGATCACAGAGCACTATGGACTGGGTTTGTTTTTAATTCAGTATTAAAACACACATTAGCACTGTTGGGAGTTCCCTATAGAAAGCCACTTAGCTTCCAGTGTTAAACCACACTCTGCTTTTAGCCTGTCATTAGGAAAAGAAGATAAAAACCCCCCAAAACCCAACATTAAACCCAGCCCTGTAGAAGCTGATGCTTAAAAACCTCCAGAAATAGCTGACAGTTCAAAGGAACTTGAAGATTACACTGTGTCATAACTACTTGAGCTGAAATACTGGCTAGGAATGAGACCAAGAGACTGGCAAGCCCCAGGTGTGCTCTCAGCTTTCCCAGGGAAGCAGGGAGGTGCCTGGGACAAGGAGCTGATCCTCCCCCTTTGCCATCTGTCACATGGACACAATACCTACCTCAGAGAGGTGCACGAGGTGTCTTTGAAACACAGGTGGAAGATCCATATTTATTGTCTGCCTTGACTTTGGGGAACAACCCTTAGATTTTAGCTTTGTGCCCTGGATGGATTTCTCAAAGTGTGTAAAACCTTTATTTTTTTTTTCTGGTATTTCTCAGTTGCAGTATTTAAAAAATAAGCTTTATTTAATCCAGAGTGTTGAGCTTTGCTAGATCATGTTTGCATTGGGAATCTGCTAACAGAGAATCAGTTCCCTTGGAGGGAGACGTGTCACTATCACTGCTTGGATGTTCTCTTTTGTTGCCTAGAAAATAAAATCTCTTTGATTAAAAAAAAAATACCTGTAATTCGTGGTTGTAAAAGTTGTTATTGTTACAGGCTGACAAAGAACAAGTCCTTGGTACTGACTGTGAGAAAAATTTCTCCTTACTCTCTTAAACTTTCCAAACAGAAAGTATCTCCATTATTTAAGATGTAAAGTGTGGATAGATTTAAAGTACAACTCTTTTTCTTTTTAAAAATTCTTATTAGAGTGTTTTTTAGTACTTTTTAACTAGGACTTTCCTTCCCTTAATGACATACTTAGGGAATTATCCTAAAAATGGCATCCTTCTAGTGGTGGGATGAACTCTGAATATCAGAATGGGATGAGATGAGCTTCAAGATCCTTTCCAAGCCAAACCACTCTGGGATTCTATGAAATGTGGTACCTGAGGTATCAGGACTCAGCTGTAAAGAGAGTTTTACATCCCTCCAGAATCTTTTATGCATTGAATTATACAAATGATTGAGCCAACCTCACAAATATTTGTGTCCAGTATTACACAGATATCCTCCATGGATACCATAGCCAGAAAGAGCAGTCTGGGGAGAAAATCAGTAAGAACTGGAATTTCTTAAGGACAAACCTAATTCTGAAGTTTGAGCAAACTCCTCAAAAGGATGTGTCCCAGAGGGAAGGTGCCACCACCTGGAACTCGGGCTGCCTTGACAGTCCCAAGGGCACCCTACAAACTGACATCAGGAACCTGGGGTGGTGAGTTTGGTTTTATAGGGAAAAGCGACAGGGATTATATTCAGGGGCCTGTGGCCCTGAATGGGCGGCTGCCTCCAAAAAATCCGAATGGAGCAGGATGTGTCCCAGACGCAAGCTGCCACCACCTGGAACTTGGGCTGCCTTGAGAGTCCCAAGGGCATCCTACAAACTGACATCAGGAACCTGGAGTGGTGAATTGTGTTTAAGAGGGAAAAAGGCTGGTGTTCTTGTCCAGGTGCCTGTAGCTCTGAATGGGCTGCTGCCTCTTTAATTTCCGGATGGTGTAGGATTTCTCCGTGACCCCACCACCCACCACCTCCAGCTGGGGCTACCTTGACTGTGGTAATGGCCTGCTGCAAAATGACATGAGGAACACAGTGTGATCAGTTTCACTATACGGTATTTCCCCCGGGATATCTGCCAGCATCTAACCCTAAACCCTATACCCTAGCCCTAACCCTAAACTGAAATCCTAACCCCAACCCTAACCCTAAACCTTAATCCTAACCTTAACTGTAACGCTACTTAGGGTTAGGTAGAGAAGAATATTAATGATATGAATTGTGTAACTCTCATTGGGATCTCTAATTAGGATGGTATAAATAAAAATAAGAAAAATAATAGACTTTTGGGTGGTGTTAGGATTATTTATGTGCCAGACTTGCTCTTATACAAGATATTTGGTACCGGGGCATGGGTATTAGCACCCTGAAATGCAGATTTAAACCCTTAAAATGCTGAAAAAGGGAGAACTTCCTTCAAGTGTACCCTGGAAAATGACGAAATGGGGCAGTTACCTCCACTTAAACTGACACAATGGCAAATAAATAGGATCTGCCCTTTAATTTAGTCCCCCAAAATATAAGAAAAATAGGTGTTTGCNCCGGGGCATGGGTATTAGCACCCTGAAATGCAGATTTAAACCCTTAAAATGTGGAAAAAGGGAGAACTCCCTTCAAGTGAACCCCTGAAAATGATGAAACTGATACAATGGCAAATAAATAGGTTCTGCCCTTTAATTTAGTCCCCCAAAATATAAGAAAAATAGGTGTTTGCTGCAATTTACATTTCTCATATGATGGAAAAAGGGGGATTTTCCCTCTCAATTCAAGCCCTTAAAAACCCTAACCCAACCCTAACCCCTAACCCTAACCCTCACCCTAACACATCTGGAGGGGAATCCTATCCCTAACCCCAACCCAACCCTAATGACAGAACATCAGTCCTAGGCATGTCCACCAGACACTGGAGAAGAGAACCAGCAGTGTGGGCAGAAGGAAAAAAAAAAGATGGAAATGTATCATTTCAATTTTTAAACAGATTCTCAGTGTATGTATCAGAAGTTTTCCTTCTGCTTTATTGTTCTACAATATCCAGAATGCACTGGCCTCATCATGTCATCCCCATGCCATGCACAGAAAAACTGGATTAATGGGGCTGAATCCTGGCAGCTAGCACTGAAACCAGTAGGAACTGGTGTGGGACACCAAGCACTAAAGCCATACAAGAGCTGCAGCTGGTACTAAATTGTTTACAGCTATTTTCTATACAAAGAAAAGTTGTGGGATGTAAAAGGAGGTGACAATTTTATGTAGCAAAATGTACAAATAAACCTACAGGATGAGTACTTCATCACTGTACTGTTTCGATAGGACTTAATGATTTTTATACCATCTTTGCTGAACACTTGTTTTTTGAATGGGGGATCAAGGACTTCCAATAATAAACTGCATTCATTTTCCAGAAGCGTAGCATGTTTGTGGGTAAAACCTGCATCACACCCCTGAAAGCCAAGCAAGAACCTGGTTTAGACAGTGCAGAACCAACAGGCCATGAACTGGAGTTTGTTTTTAATATCTATATAAAAAATAATGAGCGATTTACAGGTCTCTCTCTAGTTAGAACCTCAGAAGTCTGTATAAAGGTGCTGTACAATATATAAACATTTACACCCAGTACATCCATACACTGCGTAGCATTCCAAGGCCACATGGCTAAGTCTGATACAGGAAGTACAGATACAAGGTCTATGGAAGGAGAAATCACATACAGGTAAGACATTATCAGGTCACATGAACATATAGAAAAATAGAGAGGAGTTGATGGCAGGGAAATCATTTCAGTGGGGCTAATTAATCTGGAATTAAAGGACTGGATTTGTCACTGTACTCAGTGGTCAGGCCGAGTGCACACAGCTCAACATCAACCAACCTCTGGGGAAGAACACAGGGCAATATCTACACAGGCTACTTCAGAATATTAAATATTTCACAGTCATATTCCACCCAGGGAGTATTCGTACGTGTTATGCTACACAGCAACCCTGGTGTCAGTGGCTCACCTGGTGTCGAGCAGGTGAGCACAGTTCAGAGCTGCTTTAAAGCCTTTTGAATTCCCAAAGTCTTTGTTTAAAAGCTTTTTGAGCAGTCAGCTGTACTTGTGAAGAATTCCACTCAGAACTGCCTCACTGTGCTTTGTTAGCCTTTAAAAACATTTAACGTTTCAAAGCCAAAATGAGATATTCACTTGCAAAGAGCAAATCATGTTTGATTTTAAGTAAAGCTCAATGATTTACTCTTCTTTCTCCAGCAAACTGGGCCAAGGGCCTCCTTTCACCACTTTTATGCAGTCATTAAAAATCTCAGATGTCAGGAAATAATCACTAAAACCATGAATAAAATAAACCCATTTCTATCATTCTTACAGCCATAGGACTGATGTGTCAGTAGGTTCTGGTGGTAACATCCCTCTTTAAAACATCTGTGCCAGCCCAAACCATAAATGGTGTGTCCTGTATCCTGTTTGTCATCAACACTCCTTGATCACACATCCATAGTAAACAGGGGAGAGTTCTAAAATACACAGGCAAGAACTTCACTGAAAATGCTGCTCTGGTAGCTGAGTCTGTCCTAAGGTCAGTTCTTACCTCTACAGAGGGAAAAAAAACCCCAATTCCTAACTAGCATTAAATAATTAAAGATGGGACTTCAGTATCACCTCCACACTGAGGCTGAGGGTGTCATGGTGCCACGAGTGAAACCAAAGGAATTGTGTTATTTAACAGAACCCAGAATTTTCTTTCCTCTCACAGATGTTTGCAACCCAAACCTCTGTGAATCAAGGAAGTGATTCTGCTGTGTCAGAAAAAGCAAAATTACAAAATTATGTCAAATACCATATTTAGCTACAAGGTTTTGTATTAGGTATAAAAATTCCAGGAAATGTATGAACTGAGCAGCATCAGCAGCTCATTTGCTGCCCTGGAACTGACAGAACCAACTCACTCGTGTTCTCCCTGACCCAGCATGAACATGTGGGTTTCCTGATGTAAACATGGAATCTGCTCTACAGAAAACATCCACTTCAGCCCAAACCTGCCTTGTCTCTGACTGGAATCCATGTGGGAAGAGTTAGATTGACTGGATACAGTAGATAGCTTGGCACAAGAACAGGAAGTGAGTCAGGATCACATTGGCAATAGAGGCATTAAATAACTTTGTTCAGAGGTCACAATACTTGGGGAAGCTGCAGCAGTGCAACACTGGGAGCAGCAGATATGGCCTGCAAAGGGACACGGGGACAGCAGCTCATGGAAGGGTTTCACTGAAGCAATCTGAAAGTCCTTCATGAAGCTTAGATAATTTAAGAACAAATCAAATACTTCCCCCCCTCTAACCAGTTTCTGAGGAAAAAAAAATAAAAATAAAAGACAACTGTGTGAGAAAAACCAATGCTTTAAATTACCCTTACTGGAAAATTGATCAAAACATGTTCTAAAAAACAGTGTCTCTCAGTCAGTCACACCCGTTTTCCAGGCACCCCTGCTGCTGGGGTGCCCTTACAGCCACTGGGGACCCTCCATGGCCCAGGAGTTATCAGTGTTTTCCTTACTGGAGAATTCCCCTCAGGTTGGAAAGTTCCATCTTTGGTTTCATTGGGCAGCTCCACGTGTCTCTCTCCATGGTGTCTGTTCAGCATAAGAGCTTCCTGTGTTTCCACCCTCCTTTGTTTCTCCATGGAAAGCAGTGGGATATTGGAAAGGCTGGAGGTTTTGAATCTGCTGGAACCTGTGTCTCTAGAGCTGGACTTGGTTAATAAATCATCCTCAGAGGCATTTCTCCTGGAGTCCCTGAAGGGAAGGTGATTCCCACCAAACACTGGGTA
The DNA here is from genome assembly GCA_013399945.1 of Ploceus nigricollis. Classification (NCBI taxonomy): domain Eukaryota; kingdom Metazoa; phylum Chordata; class Aves; order Passeriformes; family Ploceidae; genus Ploceus; species Ploceus nigricollis. The sequence goes on from VXBC01006352.1 coordinate 63,855, forward strand.
ATGTTGGTCTGCAGAACACCCTTCTGTCTTTTCCGAGGTCTTCTGCTTCATCTCTTTCCTGGTGACTTCTGGTTTATCATTCCCACCTTTCAACTGCTCAACAGAATGGGATGTTTGGATCCTTCCCACTGGTTCTGTGCTTCCTGGCTTGCTGAGATGCCTCTGGGGACTTGCTGACCGTCCTCGATTTCCATGGGAAGCCTCCTTTTTGTCACTATTCTTCATCCCTTTTCCTGTGGTTTTACTCTCACTCCTGGAACTGTCAGATTTACGTGAGAGATTGCTTTTCTCAAGATCCCCTTTCCTGGGGCTGTGGAATCCCATGTGAGGGTATCCTTCAGCAGCCCCTGACTTTGCTGGACTGGCAGATCTGCCCCTTCTGGTCCCTGCTTCTGAAGCACCTTTAGTGATTCCAATCCCAGGACTTGAGGGACATTCCCATCTGTTCTTTGCTCTCTGGGGAGAAGACTGAGGCTTCCTCTCACACAGGTTTTCAGTTAAAGTGCTTATCTTGTCAGGCACAGTGTTCTCTGCTTGTTCCAGTTCCTCAGACAGCTGAACTCTGGTTAAAGCTTCTCCTGGTACTGCTAAATAACACACTTCAGATGGGGAGGCAGAATGGGAAGATGAAGGTAATAATGGTGACTGTTCTTCATATATTACATTTGATGAAGCAGGATTGTAGCTATCCCAATCACCTGGAAGCAAATGGCAAGAGATTTGATTAAATACACAAAAAGTAATAACTGGCAAACTACTGAGTTCAATTCAAAAAACATTATGGAGTGGCATACTTTCAAAGCTTTATTTAGCCAGATTTCTGTATTGTGGTGTTCTACAACAACCCTGAGGATGTGATTTTGGAAAAAAACATCTAGTGCTCAGAATGCTGGATCCCTGCAGGACTGACACAGTCTTGAATCAAAACAATTTTAGAGCCTACACAGCAAAATCTCAAATTAAAAAGTTCCTGACCTACATTGTTTAATAAAACCTAACGAACTAGAACTGTTATGCCTAAAGAAATCTGAAAAAGTGAAAAGTTGGGGTTATTCATAGCTTTGCACTTTAAAAATAGGAAGAGATGAAACAAGACATGCAGATTTACCAAGTCTTTAAGGAAAAACCAAGAAAAGCACTGAAAGCCCTTAATGTTGCTCAGGTTTCACGTAGGGACACAGACTGGAAGGAGCCAAACCTGAAGGAGGAAGAGAAAAAGCCCAGAAGTACATACCAAAAAAAATCACAGAGTACAGCAAGCAAGATTTCAATCAGAAATGTGGGATTAACAGCAAGGCAAGAGGCCATAAACCATTCCCCACTCCACCACTTCCTTCACCTCATCCCAGGCCCCACTCTAGACAGAGCAGGGCTGGCCTGGACATGCTCCAGAGTTCCCCTTTGTCTGATTCTGTTTCTCCCTCAAGCTCAGGGAATTTCTGTGACTGGCAGGGCCAGTAGTGATGCTCAGGACCCTTTTCTAGCTTTCAGGAGGAAAGAAATTGAGACAGTTCTGAGCAGATTTTACCCTTTGAGTGAATGCCAGTAAGTGACTGAACACACAAAGTATTTGGTAGCTCAAACTGTGCGTTTGGGATTTTGAAAGGATAAGCTTGGGGTTGGTCACTGTGACTGAAAAACTCCTTATCAGAAAAAGTGACCCTACAATTTAGGAAGTTTAGCCATCAGCACCTTGGTGTCAGCATCAGGGCTTACAAAGACTAAAATGCATATTTAGGAAATTTTATGTTCTTTGCTTTAAAATGCTGCTGCTGCCACTGCCACAAGTCTCTGATTTGCAGTCTTGGGACTGAGTCAGACACAAAGTCATCAGTTCTGAACTCTGTGGCTCTAGCAAACATTTGCTCTGCTGTCCTTCCTGGTTTTTTTGGTTTTTTTTTTTTTGCCTACAAACTTGTGGTTTCCTTTTGTAGATGCAGAAATCACCTTGAATCAAACTGAATGCCTTTGGAGAGTAAAGTTGTCCCTTTCCTGCTTCCTGAAGTTTTGGCTTTGAAAAACAAAGCATTTCATAATTTAGAAGGCTAAAACCAGAAGTAAATATGTACAGAAACAAACTTTTAACAATACTGTAGCACAGAAAATTTTCATTTAAATTAAAAGGCAACCAGGGTTAATCAGCATACTTTTATAGAAAAACTTGATTAGCTTGGACAGAGCTGAGAAACTAATTAGAAATATGGAATAATTTCAGATTGAGCAATACTCCTATGTACTGTCATGTGTTAATTTTAACCTGAATATTCCTTGTATTTGAAAATAGACATTTTATTTTTCAATTTTTATATTTTAGTTTTTAATTTAATTCAATAATAAATGCACAGCTGTCACAAAGGCAACTGCCAACTACTGCAGTGAACAAGTAGCAGAATCTCCTTATCCCACTTTACTTCCCTGCCTTGCGCCCTCAACACCAAACAGCCCTTGAGACAACGTACTGTGATCTGGTATCAGTCCAGTCCCTGGCCTCAGCAGCAGCAAAACTTTATTTCCTCCAGCCTGAATCAGCTCAATGGCTCGTGTGTGAGTGATTCCTTGGGTAGGTTCTCCATTAATTTCCACAATTTGGTCACCAACCTGAGGAAAAAAGAGCAGCAGATTAGTCTTTGGGAATCTCTGACACTGTGAACTGGTTTTTAACTTAGAAAGAAAAAATAACAGAGGCAGATGCTTCTGTTTTCCTTCTCGTGCTAAAATCCAGTGGGCATTAGTGACACCATTCCAAACAGGATGACAAGCAGGATGTGACCCAGGGTCTGGGGGTTCAGAGGTGCATGAAGGTCATCTGCTCAGGAAAAGATTTCAGAGATCTTAACCACATCTTCTATTTATTTACAAGTGATGAGGCAGATACAGGATGTGCTTGAATATATTTTCATTGATTCTGGATCATGCTGTAGAGGGAGCACATGGGTCACCCACATCACACCTGTCTGAGGTCACCTTATCCACAGCACCTTCCCTACATCCACTGCCGAGCTGAACACTGCACAAACGGGTTTGAGGTAGGGAAAGGAATTGTTATTTCTGGTTGCACAGATCAGTGGTGAGGTCTCAGAGCCAGTAAACAACTCTCACAGGTACTGGGCAGGTGATTTCAGCCAGCACTAACTTCCCTGGCTGCTGGAAAGGGGCTGGAATAGCATACCCCAAAAATAGTTCTCTGTTAGGCAAAATTGGGAAGGGAAATGGGAAAAAAAGGGAGTGGGAGCCTATGTGGCACTGCACACAGAGGCCAACAGATGTCACTGGTGTGTCACATTAGCAGCTTAAAGAGCCTTCCTGGGCTCTGTTGAAGTCACTCTGCCAAAGGAGGTCACTGCCGGCTCCTCATGGACGGGCTGGGACTGAGACACACCGGGACAGCTCAGCTAGCTGGATGAGAAATTCCTCCTCACACTGTTAAAGTACAACCAGAAAGAGACACCACATCCAGATGACAAGGAATGAAAAGGGTGAATAACCTCAGGCTGGGCGAGCTCAGCCCATCCGTGCTCTGGGCTGGGCTGGGCACTTGGCACACACCAGCACTGGAAGGGGTTTAGTGTCAAGGATGGGAAGATCAAAGATGTGGCTCTGCACGTGACACCCAAACAATCCCATCCTGTGCCTGAAAACATTGTCCAAACTCTCTTTGAGCTCTGGCAGCCTTGGGGTTGTGACCATTCCCTGGGTAGCCTGTTCCACTGCCTGACCACCCTCAGAGGGAAAAACCTTTTCCCAATATCCAACATAACCCTCCCCTGACACAGCTCCAGCCGTTCCCCCAGGCCTGCCACTGGTCCTGCCCCTCGGGAGGAAGCTGCAGACCCCGGTGAGGTCTGACCTCCGTCTCCTCTTCTCTGGGCTGAACAATTTTTTTGGTTGCTTTGCCCCAAAAAGCAAAGCCCTGGAGCTCAGTGTGACACCACTTGAAGGAGGACTATGACAAAAAATATTAGCACTGAATGCTACACTCGTGTTGTCTCTCAAGCATGTGGGGAAAATGTTTACTGTGAAGAACAGGATAAGAGAAGTTAAGAATACTAAGAATTCCACATCCAATTAAGCCTCACAGCAAGTATCTGTGCCAGCCCCATTCTGCAAATACAGGACAAAGAGAGGCAGAGCCACATGCCAGCAACAGGGAAGCACAAGGACTGCGAGGGGTGGCATCTCATGGGCACCTGGCTCACCTTGATGCTCCAGCCTCTGAAAATCCAAACCTGGGCAGTAGCCATAGAGTCTTGCTTACCATTGTTCCTTCTGCTGTACCCATGTACTGTGCTTTTACTACAATATTTGAGAGTAAATTCCTTACACAAAGGCAAGAATTAACATAGTATTTGGGAAAAAATCAGGATTGTAGCTCCAGAAATGGCAAAGAACAGCAGCAGCATAATGTACACACAAACATTCCTTAAAAATTAACTGACTTGGACAGTGATTCTCCTCCCAGATCTCTGGTGCACTGTGCAATCTCTTGTTGGGGCTCCTAAAATACCCACGAGTACCTGCTGCTCACACCCAGGGATGCTACTGTAACCCCAGCAAAGCAGACAATTCCTTTAGGACAGCCAGAGCTGTTCATGGACCTCTCATCCAAAAGCCCATGGCCACAGGGACAGCTGGAAGAAGGGCAAAGGCCCAGATGCTGTTCTGAGACCCTGTCCTTGTGAAAATCCAAGTTTGTTGCCACTCTGGGTAAATTGATGTATCAACTGCATCAACAAATTGATTAGAGAAGCCAAACCTACATGGACTCTCCCATCCTTGACTGCTGGCCCATCCTCAGCCAGACGGAGGATGAATAAGCCCATGTTGTATTCCTTTCCTCCTCGGAGGCTGAATCCAAACCCTCGAGGGCCCCTTTCCAACTCCACTGGGAAACAGCCAGCATTCTGTGCAGGAAGTCAGAGGGGGGAAAAAAAAAAAAGAGAGATGAGGACCTGTAGGCAGATTCAACCTTCTGTTTTTCTAGAAAAACATTACAATATTTCTATATTTTGAGCATTTAAACAGCATTCATCCCAACTCTGGGGTGACTCAGGGTAATGGTTTTAATCTAAGTCCAAACATTCAGAACGTCTTTCCTTCTAAGTCTGAGATAGGCACAAAATTCTTGAAGAAACTTTGCCAAAGGGTCTGTAGTCCACTCCATTACAAGCATTTTGTGTTTCTTTCATAACTATAATAATGACTGTTCAACTACCCTGAGGAGATCATCACATTAAAAACACGAGCAAAAACATTCTGTGAGACACTTCAGTACGTTTTTATACACAACGTTCTACTGTTCCACCTGTATCCGACAGGGAAATGTTTTAACATTCAGAGTTTTGAGAACTCTGTGGCAATGCCACTAGAGTGCCTTGATGGATGAGTATTCCCTGTGTCTGCACATCCTCTGGATGGATTTTTGTACCTGGGAATGACGGCTGCCAACACCTGAAGCAGCATCCAACTGTGCCATGTGCTTGTGCTCAGGCCAGGACAGCCGGTAACTATTAGAAACTTCTTTTCCAGCTTCACCTTCTGTAGCTCCCCTATGGAAAGGTGAAAGGATGTGGATGTTGCCTTCACATTAATCCCTCTGGCTAAGCTTTTCCCACCATTCCCAGCCCCTTTTCCCAACCTGTCAGGGTTGATCGGTGCCAATCCCAGTGGTCGGTGCTGTGGGGCCGGGCTCTGCCTGGCCGAGTTTGTTCCTGATGGAGGACCACGTTGCTCTAGAATCCAAACAAAATCAACAGTCACAACTTCACAAGTCTGCAGCCAGGGCAGTGGTCACCACCAGTGCTGGGGCTACTGCTCCCAAGGAACCACAGCCGTGACACCTTGAGCCAGCTCATGTGGGCACAACAGAGAGAGGATTTTCCAAGCCAGGGACACAAGTACAACTCATCAGTTAGTTAGTTAGTCAGTCTCACTGGTTAGAATTCCAGCTCCTGGAATTCTATTCTTTATTTTTATTCTTTTACTCTGCTTTTCCTCTGGAAATACTAACACAATTGTATGGATCCTGACATGAACAGAAGGGTTTTAGCCTGTTTGCAACTTGATAAACGCCAGAGGGGATCAGGGCTGATCAGATCCATGAAATTGGTTCAGATATCCATTATCGTAAGATTTTTTAAGAGATGAAGAACAATGTCCATTTGAGAAATAGCCCTCTGTAAAGGTAAGGGAATGAGGATCTGCAGGAGAAATGGGGATTTAGAGGTGAAGGCCCCATCAAATAAAGGGAAATTGCCAACTCATTTAAGGCCCAGCAGAGTTTTCCATTGCCCAGCTCCAGGCAAGGTGAGGAACTGGTCTCTTGGGAGAAGGAGTTCACTGGCAGGCAATCAAGAGGAATGTTAAAGTCTTTTGCCTTCTCCCAAAAGCTAAGTAAAAAATAAGGTTTTAATAAAACCATTTAAAATAACTTCCTATTATTTTCCCCTCCAGGGAAAATACTGTTAGTGTGCATTTTACAATAAATCCAGTGCATTTCTGGAAAAAGCTCCATGTTTCAGGATACAAAAATGACACTCTCACTTAAGAATAAAGAACTACAGTCTATGCAAAAAGCTGCCTCTTAGCTGGAACCTGAATGGCAAGCAGTGGCCCAAGATGGACTTTTGTGATGAAATATAGACTATTAACTCCTTTTCCCTGAAAGGGTTAAAAAACAATCATTCCCAGCACCAAAACTAGAGCTGTTCCAGCCCCATTAGGTGCAGCACATCACTGCATTTCTTAATTAAGAACAAACAAATTCCACTAAAATACAAAAAAGCACTCAAGAATGTTAAGGGAAGAGAAATTTAAAGCATATTACACTGAATTTCTCAGGTATGTGAGACCTCCTGAGCCCTCCACACATCTGCTTGGTGCTGTTCTCAGGACATGCCTTAAAGAGGTTTTTCTCTAGAGACAAAATGTCAACTTTTACTCTTGGTTTATCCTCAGATTTTTAATTTAGAAGCATAGGCAAGAAAAACGCCATCTGTTTGTACAAATCCTGCAGCCTCCTCTTGTGTGTTTCCAGCTAATACATGACAAAAGCTGACAGGCTCCTGCTTTTGTGAAAAATGTTAAAGAATCTCTTCTGGCGCATGAAGGGAATTCATTTATTCCCATGGAAAGCAAAGATCACAGGCCTGTGAAAGCCTGGGGGGAGGGAAGGGGACCAGGCAGAGGTTTTGTTGCTGCTCTCAGAAGACAAAGCTGGGGAACAGCAAACTCTATCAGGGTTTCTGCCTTGTGAGGCTCAACAGCTTCCAGCAAAAAGGGCATTTTGTGGTTTTGGAGCTGTATCTTGGATTTTCCTGGGTGTGAACCAGCCCTGTGAGGCTCATCTCAGTCCCTGAGTGTCTGAAGCCCTGACTCGCCCACATCCATGCTGGATTCCCCCACTACACAGGGCTTTACTGTGAGCTAAAGTCTATTTCTTCAGCTACATCAAGGGGAATTTTAAAGTGGAGATATATTCCCACTCCAGTGGAACCGGTTCTGCTTCTTTTGCCTTCATTGTCACAAAATTCTTTACATCTGAAACACGCCAACTCCAGCTCCTCTGAGCTACAGATTTTTACTGACTGATCTTTTCTCTGGTTTTACCACCTGCTGCTGAGGGGTTCTTTCCTCTCTTTGCTGAGTCTCCCCAGGTTCTGTTTTTCTCTCTGTATTTTGACTCCAAATCTGTAACTGAGGCAGTGGGAAAGGTTTTTACACAAAGTCCATGTAAGGTCATACACAAATGATGGGTAGAAATATGATATTCAGAAAACTTATTTTGAAAACAAGTGGACAGTGTTCCTGCCCATGGCAGCCCAATGGGCTTTCAGGTCCTTCCAACCCAAACCAGTCTGGATTTGATGACTAAAAGCTGCAGAGAAAACAGATCTAATTCAACCAACTCAAACTTCAGTTGCTTTATAAACATCACCCATGGCAACTGCTTTGAAGTTTGTCCCTTCAAACTGGAATGAACCAGATTTGATAAAAATAAAAATCTTAATAGAAAAATAAGAACTTATAGAGGTCTCTCTACTTTAAGCATTAACAAAAAGGAACATTAAGTCTTTGAAATTCTGTGTTACAGGTTGAGATGGCATGTTAAATATTTGCAATGAACGTGAATTTAGAGAATTATCTGCTAGCTTTATTCACAGCCTGGCTCTAGGTACTTCTTATTTCAAAGGAGAAGAAGGCCAACTTTCTGACAAAATAATGACAGGGAGTTTAATTAAACCCATAAGCAGCATTCAAGAAAAATGCAGGGCGGGAAACAGCTTTTCTCTCCAAATTACTGGATTTTATATATTTACGTTTTTGTTTAGAAACAATACCACAGTGCATGCAGTGTTACATGGGAGCTGTCATTAAGTCACAATCTCTGAAGATGGGACTTTGCAGTCCTTAGGACTCACTGCTGCTCAGGTGACACAGCAGGTTTTGCAGGTGCAGGATTGGCAGGAAAACCCTGCCAAGGATTTTTTCCCGTGTGGTGGGATGTGACCCTTTTCCAAAGGGGAGCTTTGGCAGACAGAACTGCAGCATGTTTCTGCTGCAGGGATGCAGCATTGGAGAATTTGTGTGTTTTAACATGGGAGAAAGCAAAAACTCATGGTTCAAATGGAGAGATTTGGAAAGCAGGAGTCCCTGTAGCCTTAGAGCAGGGAGAGAGCATCCTGGCACCACCAGCCTCATTGGGAACAGCTCTGGCAGCACCTGCAGCAGCAGGAGCTGGGCCCCTGAGCCAGGGAGAGAAGATTTTCTCACTAAGCATGATCCTGTGGCTGCTGCAGCCCCCTGAGGGGTCATTTCTCTTTGGCTGGAGAATACAAGATCTGGACAGGATGTTTTGATGTTAGCAGCACTTTCTCTCTCACACACATGAGAATTTCTCTCACTCTTCATTGCGTTGTTAATAATTTTAGCTCCTTTTTGGGTACAACCACCTTGTTGTGGCAGCTCCTCTCTCTGTCCCAGCTGCCTTCAGCTCTTCCAGAGGAAACACATGAGCTTCCAACTTATTCAGCTTCCAGGAGCTGATAATCCCCATGGGTCCCACTCAACTCAGGATATTCTAAGATTTACTCTCTTTAATTTCCAAACATCTTCAAAAGGTCCACTTAATCCAATAAACTTCAGCAGTGATAAATACCCAGCTTTGATAGTGTGGTGGCACCTTCCTTACCTTCCTCAGCCACCACTGTGAGGGTCACCACGTTGCCTGCATCCTTGATGAGCTGCACAATGCTGTCATGGGAGAGCTCCACAATGGACTGGCTGTTTACTGCTGAGATTCTATCACCCACCTTCAGCTTCCCACACTGGTCAGCCGGGCTCCCCTCGATAACCCGCCCGATCTTGTGAGGAATCACTAGGAAACAAGAACAGGTACAGCAACACCATAAGTATTCACAGAATTATGGAATATCCTGAGTGGGAAGGGATCCACAGGGATCAAAGTCCAACTCCTGGCCCTGCACAGGGCAGCCTCAAGAATCCTACCATTTGCACATCAGATAAGCATCACATAGACCCAGAACTGCCATCACAGAATCATGAAATATGCTGAGTTGGAGGGACCCACAAGGATCATCAACTCCTGGCACTGCAGAGGACATCCCAAAATCCAAACAAATCCCACCCTGTGCCTGAAGAGTGTTGTCCAAACACTGCTTGAGCTCTGGCAGCCTTGGGCCTGTGACCACTGTGAACAGGAGCCTGTTCAGTGCCCCACCACCCTCTGGGGGGAAGAAGCTTTTCCTAATATTCAACCTAACTCTCCTCTGGCACAGCTCCAGCCGTTCCCTTGGTCCTGTCACTGGTCACCACAGAGCAGAGATCAGTGTTTGTCCCTCCTTTCCTGCTCCAAAGGGTGAAACTGCTTGTACAGGACAAAACTGCTTGTACAGGACAAACTTGCAAATAATGAGGAATGCTTCATTGTGAGTGAATGGAGATGCCAACCCAAAAGCATGGCCTTGTCACATACAGGGTGCTGTGCCTGAAGGAAAACATGGGAAAGAAATGGATCACATCTGCAAAGGGATGAGTGGGAATGTGTGGCCCTGGAGTGCACCAGAACAGTTGGTTTTACCATATATAATGTAGTTTTCCATTTCATTCATCAACCCTGACAGACAGTGTGGGCTCAGAGAGAGTTATGGCCATCCACTGTAACACAGAGATTCAGATGCATGGGCAAACTCTTCCGACTTGCAAACAAAAATTAACCCTTAAACACACTTCAAAAACATATCAAACTTCTCCTGCTGGGGACTGATTCAGTCAGGTGAGGACCTGAGCAGGGAGCCTGTGCAAGGCCAGCAAGGTGCTACATCAGCTCTGCACAGACCTGACCGCTTTTCCTGGTCTCTGAGATGAACAGGCACTTGTAATAATTGTCTCAAATTTCCTCCAGCTCTCCTGGTTCCCTCAGTTCACCCCAGAGTGACACTGTGCCCTGCACAGACTCCTCCAGAAGCCAAAGCTATGGGGCCAGAACGGACAGACTGGAGAATAGAAGAAATGTTAGGAGAAGCAGAAGGAAAAAAGACCGATTTCAGTTCCTTTCCCAGAGATGAGCACAGAGGCAGAACAAGAGACAACTATGCCTGAGCCACATCCATATCTCACAACTGCAATACCAGACCAGACTCCTTTTTCATTTTGATGATTTTTCTAGACAAACACACTCAAAGATGGTAACAAGTTCATTGTTTACCACCAAATACTGTACACTCTACTTCCTCAGATCCCCAAAATAAGAATATATAAATATAAACATAAAGCCAAAGTTGAAACTATGCTTCCATTAAAATGCCAATGAATTAATGCAACATCACTACGGCCTGACAAATATCTACATCCCAAATGCTGCCCTGTGACAAGTGCACACTCTTGGGTATGGGTTGTATGAGATATAAATTCCCTTTTCCCCATTTATGTCACAGCTGGGTGAACAAGAGCATAAATATGAAGAAAGACAGTCCAAGACTCAACTGGCTGGGCTGTGCCAGTGTGAGTGAAAGCTGACTATGAGGGAAATACCAGCACCGCACAGGAAGAGATCCGTGGAGAAGCCCCAGCGAGGTCAGGCAGGGGCAGAGCCACCAGGACATGGCACTTACCTCCAGGAGGAGGTTTGTTCTTGGAGGTGAGGATGACGAAGCCAAACCCTTCGTTCTCCTTCCGCTGCAGACGGACGTCGTAGACCTCCGGGCATGGTTGGTTGGCGAAGTCGACACGGTTCAGCCGAGGAGAGCCGTTCTGTGTCAGGACAGGCTGTGGCTCCTCCTCCTCTGCCTGCTTTTCCCCTTGCAGGGAATAGACAAATAACAAATAAGGAACAAATCACACAAAGCAACTTCAGCACAACCATGAAGCTCAGTTGTCAGTGTCAGCATGAGGTGGCAAAAGCAGTTGCTAATTAGAGCAGGGGGCCCTTGTCAGCTGTAAATCCCACCCCAGCTTTGTCATTCATGGAGTCACAGACTAATCTTCTCTAAAGCGTTGATCTGGACACTGATCTAAAACTGCAGCATCTCAAGATCTGGCTCTGAAACAGCTCTTGCTTGAATACAGTTAATCTTCCTACATGCTAATGCTGAAAGACTTGAGAATACAGCATATGGAAGGTGCCCCTGCCCGTGGCAGGGTGTGGGACAAAATGAGCTTTAAGGTCCCTTCCAACCCAAACCATTCTGGGATGTCGAGAAAACAGACTGCATTATTATGCAATTTCCATACCACTAATGGCTGTTCTAACTACTACCTGCAAAAAGGTTTCAAGAAACCACCCCTGCATCATAATTTTCAAAGCCTTACCTGTGTGAGCAGTGCAAACTAGTGAGCAACAGAGTCCAAGCCTATTAAATTCTGCTTTTCTCCATTTAAGAGTTATAGCTGACCCTCCTCAATCTCAGGCTGCTCAGCCCCAGTGCAGTAATTAAGTTCCAGAGCAGCTTCAGTGGATTTGATTAGAAGCCCTAAGTGCTCTTTCTAGGCAAGCAGACACCTACCACTGAAGAAGATCTTCCTCCGGACAGTGAGCAGCACCTGCCCGTTCCGCGCGGCGCTGGTCATTAAATCCAGAACTTGCTTGTGTGACTTCCCTTTCACAGGGACTCCATCGATGCACATCAGCTCATCCGCTGCACGCAGCCTCCCGTCCTTTTCCGCTGCTCCCAACGGGATTATGGCTCCAATATAAATCTGTGAGCAGAGTCCAGGGGTTTGAGAGGGAACGTGAGCTCATCAGAACACACAGTGGTCGGAATCCAGGTGAATCTGTGCAGATGAGGTCTTTTGGGGAAGACTCTTTTAAGATTACCTCACTGTCTAGCTCTAGCAGAAATGCAGCTAGCAAGTGTACTCTGCACAAGCTGATCTAGTGGAGACAATCTGGAGTCTCAAAGTATTCACTAAATACTTCAAAAATCTTTAATCTATATCAGTATCTATTGTCAGTTCTTCTCTCTTGAGTATGTTTGCCAGTTTACTGAAAAGCTCAGTTTTTGAAATGAGCACACACCATGTACTTATTATATATATGATTTCCTAGACATTTATGACACAAAAGCCTCTGACATTCATTCTACTCTGTTTTTTTTTACCAAGACTGAGGAAGAATGACTGGGGAAGAAATAAAAGCTTGTGAACAAACTCAAGTTTACTTCTGAAAAGTTGCTTATAGACAGTTCCACATTTCAAGTTGCTTCAGTTCTCAGCTTTTGGTAATTAGATAATGAATTCAAACATCAACAGTTCTGCCTAGTCCCCACCTCAAAAAGTGCTACTAAATATAATACAGAGAAAAACACGACACTCAATTTCATATGCTATAATCACTTTCAATTAAATGGAAGATTAAGGGTAAACACAGCTAGTACTGCTGCAGGTTAGGAATGGTAGGCAGCTCATGAGTATACAGCACTCAAGACATCAGCTCCACACTTCCTAACAGCTATGGGTGTTATGGAAACCAAACACCACAAATGCTATAAAGTGCAACAGAAGTAACATTCTCTGAGTTTGCTCTTTACTTTGAATGCATGTTAGTGAGGGAGGAAGAAAAAAAAAAGGCTAGCACTGGATCACAGCTGGGAATGGAAAAACTGAATTCCTTCACTGTAATCAGAAAACAATCTATGCAGATCTATTCCAAAAGCTTTTTCTCTCCACTTAAACAGCTTAAAGAAAGGTCCCTGATACATAGTACAAGTCTTAGAGCTTCTTCTCAGAGAGAAATTTATGCATGTTTGAAAATAGAGGGGAGTCTCCTAAAACCTGCCCTTGGAGAACAGACCATCCAGGGGTGTCTGCTCTGGCATTTGCCCAGCTGCCTCCAACACAATGCATGCTTAAAAATCCAGTGGGAGAAGCAGGGAATAAAAGGGGTGTGTCACCATCTCAAACCTCGTTTCACTGGGCTGCAAGGAAAGGAACAGCCTAATGAAATTTTGACAGAAGGAGCAACCGCTTCCTTCCACTCAGCTGCTTCCCAGGATGCGCTGCTGTGCACAGCTCACCAATGACTGAACTGCTGCCACTGGGATCAGGTGACAATGGGCAAAGCCTGGGGACCAGCACGGCCCTTCCGAGGGCTGCAAGACACAGCAACAGCTGTAGAAACACCACCAGTGTTCTCGGCCCCACAAAAAATTGTGGCCAATTACGGGCTCGGTAGTGGGAAGGGCACAGAACCTCGGAGACTGAAGTCCACAAAGAGGGGAAAAAATAAAGGTAATCAGGACCAGTTCCTGACCTCTGAAAGGCAGGTAGTGAATCGATCAATTTCAATTTTGCCATCACTGAACCCCCTGGATGGGATGATTAAAAATGAGGATGACAGAGTAGGAACATTCCAATAGCAATACTATGAGATAACTGTGAGCAGTTTCACTTACAGGCTGATCTGGTCCGTCCCCACCAAGCACCCGGAAACCAAAGCCTGACTCTTGTTTTCTCAGGAAAACATCTAAATCTCTTGTGTTTGGAGCTAAGAAAAAAAACAGTATTTCAAAACATGTAAGGAGCTATCTTGGATTATTGAAGGATTCTTGAAGGATTATGCTTTGGTGGTACACTCTGAGTCTTCTAGTGACAAAACACAGTAACCAGGAATACACTGATATTCTCTTTTCAAAATGGTATAATTAATTTTCAAAGCAGAAATCTCAACTACATCTGTGCAGCAGACCAGGATAAAAGCCACTCTGTGACACAACTCAGAGCTACTTTTGCAAGCAGGTCTGCTGCAGTTGACTTCAGAACCATCCTTGAGATTATTTCTGCAATTAATTGTTTTACTGAAAAGATGGTTGAAACATACTTTTTTTGTTTTTCTGATGGCTGTTTGAATTATGCATTACTCGAAATCTTTTCTCCACAAACTTAGCAACAAAGTCTCAGTAGTTTTACTGCATATGCAACAAAAGAAAAAATTCCTTTATAACTGAGTATTTTCAAGCTGAAGATGATGTACTTACGTTTATCCTCATAAATTGTCTTAGACTTCAGGTAGACTTCGGACGGGTCCAGTTTAGGAGAGCCTGGTCGCACAGCAGAGGGCGGGAAGGGCATCGGCTGCGGAATGGTATCGCTGACAGCTTCCAAACTCCCAGAACTGTCCTGCTTGTCCTTCTGAAACAGGCCACAGATGCAAAATCCACATTAATTAAAGGCATGACTACACTTGTGGGTGCAAAGACAATGAACACCACGCAGAAGAAAAACACAGGAAGAAAGGAACAAAATTACAGCTTTTCCAGTGGATATGTCTGACCAGAGTACTAAAGTCTTCCTCACTAGTACATGAATTTCTACTGGAGACTAGGCTTGGAAAGAGTTTGAAGTGACTGATGCTCAGAGAAGAGTGAAGATGGGCAGATGCTGGTAGTTACCAACAGATGGGATGAAGTGGGGCATAAAGGACCGATCACATTTGGAGAGAAGACACCGAATCCTTGTCAGGCACCTGCCAGGCTCTGGACCACAATCCAGCACCATACCACAGGCACTGCTTCCTGTCCCCTGCCAAGCTCCTTTCAGGCAGCACCAGAGGTGCTCCCAGCATGAGCTGTTTGCTGGAACAATATACAAAAGGGACAGGAGGGCACACCTGGGTAGCATGAGGTATTAACAACTCGCTATTTGCCTTTTCATGATCTGACAGCTGCAACACTCCTGTTCATGAGGCAAGGACACCAAACATCCTTGTGGTCCCTCATCTAAATCCCCAGTCAATTATGCAACAAAATAACTCTCAATATTTCTTCTGGGCTGAAACTCAGCCTGGAAAACTGGCACGTGGCAGTGCATGCTAAACCACAGCAGGAGCAGAACAGACGTAGATCTGCCCTTCCACCAAGAGCAGAAGAAACTGCCCAGAGCCATTCAGCAGTTTGACACTTCTTGTATGTTTATAAACACAAGAACTTGCCCTTTTTAAGTGAATTATTTTGCCACGCTGCTTAATGCCACTGAGCATCGAGCACTCTGTGGGCTGTTGCTGCTGTATGTGTGCTGGAATAGAATGCCAGTCCCCAAGTCCAAACTATTTTTAGCACATTGCCATGGGATCCATGCTGACAGGGCCAGGGCCCTCCAACTGCAGGGATTTCTGCTCTGATTTATTCAGTGCGGGCAGGTGGATGCTTGCAAGGAACAGAATCTGAAGATCTTATTGAGCACAGTCATCTTTGAGCATGCTGAACATGTGTGCTTGTGTCATTCTACTGCTGGGATACAACTAAGGTTGCACTCAAACAGCAGGATAAAGATAGAAAGAGAAGTTACAGCTATGTTCTAGTAATGGGGTTTTCATAAATTGCCCTGATTTGTTCTGTACAAAAAACATTTTTAAAGAAGTATCTGTGTTCGACCAGCCTAATTTACAACAGAAACCTTCATAATAAACATAAGCATCAATATCAGCATTATTAAATCAGAGGTTGTTCTATTAAGACCAAGGATTCTTTACTGAGCTAATATATATTAAAGATGCCCTGACAGATCAAACTTCCAAGAGCAATGAGTATCAAGCCAGGAATGTACAGCTCCATAGAGACGTGCTGAAAATATGGATCCAAAGATAAGCATTTCCAGAAGGGAGCACTAACCAGTCCATTAATTCTATGTGAGGATTGAGAAAAATCAAAGGATCAGACACTTTCTTTAGGAATGAAAAAAATGGATACTGTATTTTGTTTCCCTTTTAATGGGTACTCTAACAGCAGGTACTTAGACAAAGAATTTATGCCTACAAAGCAGATGTGGTTTTGCTAAACCATCTTGCAGGTTATCACAGGGACTAAAATCCAGAGGAAATGAGATTACAAAGCAGGTCAGAAACAAGTTAAATACATCACCAATACTCACTCCTTTGGCAGCTTTAGTAGGAGAGGGTGGACCTGAAGAAAACAGAAAGTAACTTTAATAGCAGGTTACTAAAAAGTTTCAACAACATTTCAGCAATATAATCAGCTGCTCCTGGGGTGAAAATAATAGCAGCTGATTCACTGTGCTTTTAAATGGCAAAGTGACCAAAACCATCACTTTAGAGAAGTCTCAATTAGAACTGAAAGCTGTACAACAATGAAAACTATCTATTTCTCTTTCTGCTAGAAGCTGGTCAACCAAGTCACCCCTCAGTTCATGGGATAAAGAGACTTATGAATTTGTCTGAAGGAATTTCACTTGCCACAGAGAAATCTAATTATTTCCTTAGCTGATTAAGGAATAGTAGTATTTATACAGAAACAGATCCAGAGATTTTTGCAAATGCCAGTAGCTGAAGTCAGGGTTACAATAAAGCCTGAAGGGACACTGAGCAGCCATGAGCTGCCTCATAATCCATTCAGATTCAGCTTCCTTTGAAAGACACACACTATCTACTACAGTTTTTGGGGAGAAGATGCATTCTGGTCTGTGACTGACAATCAAGGAAGAGGTATGAATATGCAAAGAAAAAGTCTGAATTTTTTCTGCTACTCCCAGTGATCAGCCCCACCTCTTTACTAATGCTTCTTCCCATCTCCTGCAATCCCCTGTTCATTACAGACACAGTTACTGGAATATATTTGGAGAACCTCACAGAACTCAGTCGATCATATGCTTTGCATTATACGGGAGACCACGTGTTTGCTTTAGCACTCCCCAGAGACTTGGAAGAGACAGTGCATAAACATATCACCATATAATTGTTGAGGAAAAAAGAACCAAAGAAAAACCTAACTAGAACTTCGAACAAAACACCAGCAACACGCTCTCACCCTAAATAGTCAGGGGTATAAATCAAACTTAGAACATAATGGCTCAGAGATATAATGAACTGCTGCTTAGCTGTCAAGACTGGACATGATTTAGCTATCACACTAAAATAGGACTTTTAAAAGCTTATAACCAATATGGCAAATGCAATTTTGTCTGTACCTCCTCTTAAGATAAGCAGGGGCACCTCTGCTCCTACTGGAAACTGCTTGAGCACCTCCACCACCTGCAAGTGGCTCAAGCTCTGCACATTCTGATGGCAAATCTCCTTGATGACATCCCCTTTCTGTAGGCCTTGGCACCACTGGCTGTCCAAAATCATCTTCACCTTCTGGCCTGTGGGACTGTCTGCAATGGCAAACCCAAAGCCTTTAGGCCCTTTGACCAGAGGGATGGTGACCAGCTCCGGCTGAGAGCCTCCTGAGGAGGCAAAGGAGACCCTCTGCTCGGCTGAATCCACGGAAGGGCCGTTCAGGCGACCGTTGACCAACACTTTCCCACTCTGGTCCAACACAACTGTTGCTGCTACTAAATCTTGGCTGGACACGGAAGCATCTCCCTTGGCCACCGGCGGGCCATTAATGACAGGTGTGGCTGTCACGATATCCACCACGGGGTCTTCATTGTCATCAGGAAGAGGGTATCCACGACACAGAGTCATGTTCACATACTGATTGATGGGAATGAGCTGAAACATCTGGACAACATCTGCATGGGTATGGCCAAGGACACAGCTTCCATTTATGTCCACGATGACGTCGCCTGTTACAAAAGAAATTTTGACGGTGTCAAAAACAGAAGTGAAACCTTCAATGAAAGCCTACCTTGAAGAAAACACAGTGCTGTCTTCAAATTAATAACTAGTGCTGGGGATATTATCTCATGGCTAATATTGCCAAAAAGCATAAAGGATTTCCTCTTTGCATTTATTCTATTTCATCTCAGGACACAGTGCACTAAATATATAAAATTTAATCTGCAGCAGATTTAAAAAATGATACTGTACAGCCACAGGAGATGAAGCAGAGCACGCACACTACAGCAAGCAGATGTCTTCTACTTTAATTCATATTGCATAGTATCCTAAACCCAATGCAGAATAAATCGGATTTTTTTGGCCCTGTGTTTATTTTAGGACTGGCTGAACTTAAGCTAAGATTGCACACACACACATGCTCCAAACTCTTACACTGCTGCCACACGTGGCTAAGAATACATTTTCAAAATGAAGTTACGTGGGCTTCAGATCCCAAAATCTTGTTTTGTGTTTTCATAATTTTGATGTGAAACTTTGCATGTGTGGTACAATATGCCCTGCAAACTGTCCTATCCCTTTAATGCCAGGCATCAGTAAAAGAGGATCTCTCTTATTCCATGAACTACAATGGGAATAGCTGCACATCTTTTCATTCCAACAGTTCTGCAGGATTGTTTTAATTATTGCAGAGGTGGAAAATGAACCACATACAAACAAGTTCAAACAATACATCAGCAACAAAACAGAAAATTGTTCCATTTCATAAGTAAATAGTATTTATCATTCAAAGTAAGAATTCTTTTACTCATTTGAAGAGTAAGAGTTTATGCTATACGTAAAGAAGCATTTTGCCCTTTCTAATATGCAAACCAGAGGTTGTGGTAAGGTTATAGGTAACTTAATTACACATATAATAACTATGAAAAAATGCACAAGTCTTCATGGGTTGCTCATCCCTCTTCTCTTCTCACTTGTCCAGCTCACACAACTTTGCCTCCTCACTCCTGCTGTGGGCTTTTTGCAGTTTAATAATCAGTGTCATGGTTTTTGGCAGCAACAAGGCAAAACAGACCAGGATTCAAACACACTATTTTTACTTCACTTACAGAGAGGGAAACCATTCTATGAATAAACATGAAGACAAGTGTCTTTCCTAAAGCAGAAGTACTGAAACCCTCAGAAGTGCCCTTAAAGTCAATTTTTATCTAGAATGCTGCTTCTTTTCCTTTTCAGCCACTGCTCTGCACAGATCTTTCACAAATATGAAAATATTTAATTTACTGAGGTTGTGGATGGAGTCGTCCAACCTCCTGCGCCTCTAGCTGTGTTCTCCAAAGTACCCCAGGAAATGGAAGTTTACAGAAATAATACTTGACCTGGAGCAATTCTTCCATCTTGTGCAGCGGGTCCATCTTTTAACACATTCTTCACCTGGAGAAACTCGTCAGGCCTGTCCCCTCCGATGATTGTGAAGCCAAATCCCATGGTACTTTTTTTCAGGGATGTCCTTATAAGTGCTCCAGTAAGTTGGGATGGATCTCGAGTGAAGACAGACCTCCCCGGTCCTTTGGAATGCAGACAGGAGGGCAGGAAACCAGGGTTAATCCCGGTAAATTTTTTGTTTATTTTTAAGGTGTCACAAAGGTTAATGATTTGTTTATTGTTGATCAGCTTCTGGAAGCACTTTTTAAAGGATAAACAAACAGACAGGAAAGTGCTACACTCATTTTCCAGCTGAATTCAGTGAATGGAAAAGAGTTTTTCTGAACAGATTGCAACAGAGCTGTATGCAAACCTCCCACCTCGAATTCCCAATTTTCATCCTTGAATACCAAGCTTAAAGTAGATCAAAAGCATAAAAACTCCAGGTGTGGCTTTACCTGCATTTCCAGATGGCTTTTCCATATATTCCAATATTTGGAATATATGGCTCCTCCATATATTCCAAAGCTGTTTATGACAACCAGCTTTAGAACAACCAAAATTATTTAAAAGCAGTCTTAGTGCCTCAGTTCAATTTTAACATGAAAAAATCCTTCAAGGAACCCAAAAGATCTCAGAGGGTAACACTGTAATGGCAAGCAAAAAGACAAGGCTGATGCCTTGATGAATTCCAGAATTGGGTTTTTATAAAAAGCATACTTGCAGATAAAGATATATGGGACAAAGAACACAATATTCAGTGATACCTGATTTGGAAGGGCCAGCATCAGTCTGTCCTAGTTGTTTTTTCCTTTTGGCTTCCAATACTGGATTTTCAAATTGAGTTTTCTGGTTAATATGACTGCAGGCATACAAAAGGTAGGTCAGGATTTCAACAAAAAATATTCTGACTACTTCCCAAAAAAGACAACCCCAAAAAAATACATCTACAAACACTATTTTTTATTATGTCAGATGAGTGCTCTGGAGAAATGAACAAAAACTCTCATAACCAATACTGAAAGTATGCTCATTCTTTCAGCAGCTTACTTACTTTGAGGCAAATAAAATTTTACTCCCTTTAATCACCAGGCAGAGTTGTAATAGTTTAGACTTGAGCAAATCTGCTTTTTCTCTTGACCCATCTACCTATACTAAACTCAGCCATCACCTTTTTCCTAGTAGATGATAGAGAAGTACAGCACAGGAGGGGAAAACCAACAAATTTGAGCATAATTCAAAAACCTTGGCTTTGCAAAGTGAAAAATGTTTGCTTTTTCTCTGAAGCTACATTTTCAATTCTACCATTTTTCTTCTCCATGGTTAAGGAGAGATTTAATTTCCTCTGGCCTGAAGGAGATTCAAAAGAGCTCCTGCAGCAGTTTAGTGGTTATTGACTTGGCTCTTTGAAGACAGCAATGATCTGCAAGTTATTTTTACTCTTCTAAAGTTATCAGGTGCCACTCTTAAGTCAAGTGACTCTGTTTTTGTTAAGCTAAGAAAAATGACATCAGCTCATTTCCATCTATAAATTATTTTGGTTGCAACTTGCTTTCCTTCCCTGAAATGAAAAACAGTCCTTAAGTCTTTAAAGTCACACTGTGGATTTTCCCACATGCCAGTGCTACCAGAAGTTTGTGCCGTAAGTTTGCGACCCCAGAACTGTTTTTCCTGGATATATTTAATAGTTTCACAGAATCACAGAATGGTTTGGATTGGAAGGAACCTTAAAGCCCATCCAGTTCCACCCCCTTGCCATGAGCATGGATACTAGACCAGGTTGCCCCAAGCCTTGTCCAACCTGGCCTTTCACTGCATTACAATCTCTCCTTTCTGGGGATCAAGGACTTCAGAATTTCATGCTCTATTTTTATGCATGCCAAATCAATAATTAGCACTTACTCAACGTAATATGTCCCATACTGAGGGTCTTCTATTTTCTCCCATCCATAAGGAAGTTCTGCAATCAGAAAGACCGAATTCTCCATTACAGGGGAAAACTAGCCACAAACATCAGAGTTTTCATTAAAGAACACCTAGGCTCATGAAAAATATGAGAAAAATACAGGTCCCATTTTCTTCCCTTTTGAAAGGTAAAAGCCTGCTCCAGGGAATCTGAAGCCCTGCAACTCTTACTCTTTCTTGCACTAAATGATGAGCCTTGTATTCAATGAAATTACACCACTTTAAACGTATAATAAACTTAAAGACCAGTTTGTACTGAAAATTACATGCAAAAGGCTCCTTTTTATGGCAAATTCAGCACCTGGTAAGAGGGTGCCAGCAGCTCATGACTGACTGAAGGTAATAAGCAGCTACCACAGAGGGCAGCTTATCAAGCTCATTGTTCAAGTTATCTTGACCATGGAAATTTAAATATTAGAATAATGAATACAGTCAGCCAGACATTTTAAGGATAAATTTGTCCTGCAATCTTGTTTGAGGCTGCCCTAAGTTTGACAATAACAGGAATTTCCCTAGCATATGACAGCAGGTTACCAATTACTAATACCAGTATTGCTCCACAGGGTCTGACTAAAGACCCAATGGATCTATTAATTTAAGTATTGTTCATTTGGATATCCTGCATCTCTGTTTAAAGAGCTGCAGGTATGTTTAATAAGCAGCAGTATGCAGCCATTGCTTCAGCTGGCTTCATTATGGATACATGGCTGTTAGGCTGGGCAATTTTGGAGGATGACAGGTCACTCCGAGCCTGCTTCAGCTTTTGGAACATGTTAGGCATTTGCTGAAGACAGACCTATCTGATACTCTTTTCTAGCAGACTAAATTGCCCATTTGTGTAGGAAATGGTTGCAGAAATTGCCTGGAGGCTACTGACCTGGAAGCCTTGAAGGAATTTAAATCAGTCAGATTGTTCCCTTAGCTTCTGCATTCAAATACTATGTCACATGCAATAGTTATCATTAGCAATATGTATTTTGCCATACCTTCTTTGTTATTTCTATATTCTGTTACTTATGGATCTTCTCCTTCTGCTATATTCCACCTATACAACAGTTTCCAGTGAGATCATCACTCACATGCAGCTTTCTCCTTAAGAATGACACTTAGTGGAATGAGACATCTCATATTCTGCTCAGGAATGCAGATAAACCTAAGTTTGGCCAGATTCTACTACTCCAGGGAAGATACACCATGGACTTTCCCAGTCTTATATAAATTCCTATTGCCACCAAACAGGGGACACTCAGCACCACACTGTCAGCTCCAGGGTCACATCTACCAGAAAGAAGCTTCTACCACAGAAGTAATGGACTGTATCTAGCTGGGATAAACTCATACATTTATCAGTGACAGGTGACAAATGCATTCTGAACATCTCACCTCCATCTTCACAATCTTCAGGAGCTTTGGCCTTCTTACAGAGCCGGGGATCAAGCCATGTGGTTGTCTTGGTGTTGTGACTGTGGAGCAGAATACATGCCAGTCAGAGAACTCCCTCACACCGAAGAAACTTTCTTTCAAGTATTTACTATTGTAGGAAACTGTAGACTTCAGATAATAAACCTTTATTTGTGCCTCAGCCACAGCATAAAATACTAAAAAGAAAAGGCACCAGCACACTGGAGACTGTCCAGGGCACACGGGAAGTGTTAGAGGCACAGATCCTCCCCCCAGCCCCTAAAAGCTCATATGGGAACAGCAGCTGTTTCTACCTGATAGGAAAAAAAATATTTTTAGTCTACTTATATGCCAAACTCTCAGGAAGGTTTCTGTTTCATTTTTGCCTTAGAACTCATAAATGAGGCAGTTTTACTTGTGTACACATGAGCTGCTTTCCTAACCTGGGCTTTCATCTGGGCTATTTGTATTTTGAAACATCCATTCCCAGCCAAGGAACACAAGCAGAGAAGAAAAACTAAACAAGGTCTCAAATTTCAGAGAAATTTGACATAGAGAAGGTTTCCACGTCACACTTCACTTAGCAATACCCAGCCAGCTTTGTATTTGTGAGATACAAAACTTAGAACAAAGAACCTGACTTTGCAGGTGGGACCATAAGGTCCTCCTGCA
Organism: Ploceus nigricollis; assembly: GCA_013399945.1. Classification (NCBI taxonomy): domain Eukaryota; kingdom Metazoa; phylum Chordata; class Aves; order Passeriformes; family Ploceidae; genus Ploceus; species Ploceus nigricollis. The sequence continues at coordinate 87,343 of VXBC01006352.1, forward strand.
CAATGGCAATTGTACCGAGCGTGCAACATTGAGGACTATGAGTAAGGAATGTAAGAGTAGGAAAATAGTAAATTTCATAAAGAAATAGAAGCAGCAAGAGAAGAAGAGAGGTGAAAGAGCAAGCTTTCCAGACTGCAGCCACCAGCACTTCTCTCCTCCAAGGAGCAAGTTACTCACTCGATGAAGTAGATCATGCCAGTGTCTGTGTAGGCCATTTCCCAGTTCTTGGGTAGTGGTTCCAGGGTCTCATCCCTCGACAAATAATTTCTGAAATCCATGTTGCTGCTTGTCTGGTTGTAGCTGGGAACAGGTTTCATCCAGTCAGGAGAATCTGAATGTTTTTCTTTGTTTTCTGCAGTTGTTCAGGGAAAGTGTTTGTCAGATGCTTATGTTGTTTCTCACAAAGAACCACCCTCTTAATCTGGCTACAAGTGGATGTCAAACACGTCCCTGTATGTGATGTGCATTTTTTCACTTTTTTTTTCAGCTGTGAACTTTGAAAAGCTGACATGAAAAGACTGAACTCTGCTCTTCCCCTGCCAAACAGAATTAACCTTGTATTATGTGTCTGAGCCTACTCTGAAAAATCAACACTGGCAGAAATCCAAGTTGACTATGCTCTGTTGCCATTTCTACAGAGAGAACAGTGTTTGTAATGTCATAAAACAATCCAAAAAAATCCTACTAATATTCCTCAAAGAATCAGAAGGAAATGTAGAGAAGACCCAAACTGCCAGTAAAATAAACAACACCTTCCTACAAGCCACAACTAGAAAAAAGATCCCAAAAATTCCTGCAGGAAACTTTAAATAGAAGCCTCTACCCTTCAGAACCGAGGTTATGCTTGATACCCTCTGTGACATGATGATATCCCTGACCTTCACCCAACCACCAGCCTGACCATTGGCCCTTCTGTGGTGTTGCCAGCCCTGAAGATGATAAGATTAGGTCAGGTCTGGTCAGTACAACTCTTGTCCTAAACAGTCACACACAGGATCAGCTGCAAATGCAATGTGACAGTTCCTCTCCACCATCAATCCTCCCCCCTCCAGATGAGTAATCATGACAGCAAAAGGAAAAGGGCATCTTGCCAATCCCAGAAAGGTCCTGCTGGACACCGCTCCAGCCTCAACACGCTTGGCTTTACTTCTCTCCACAAGCTCCCCCTTGGGTGGTTTCAGGTTGTGTGATAGTTCCCCTATGCAAAATCATCTGAAAATTTTACAGTATTGAGCCAATGCCGCCACTTTAACCAATCACTTCCTTAAAATCTCCTGTGTACAAATTCAGTAATTGCCTCAAAATTCAACAGTAACATTTGCAGGGTATGAATTCTACTCTGTGAAGGATTCTGTTATTTCAAGAGTGGACAAACTTTTCCTTCCCACTTGTGTAACTGGCCCACATCCAGCACCACATGTTCTTGACCAAGCAGTGCATTTTATGATGCAATTGCACATCTGGCTGGGAGAACAGCTGGTTCTTTTTAAAAGGTCATCTCAAAATCAAGTAGAAGCACCAGCCTGAACAGAAACTGCCTTCATACTTCACCAAAACTAAGGAAGCACGAATGTTATTTGTATAGTCCTTATCCATTCATACAATACTCCAGGGAATTTCACCCCTTGTCAACCAACCTATCCCTCCACTGCCATTAACTGCTTCCTTTTCCTCCTCTTCCTCCTCTTCAGGGAGAGAACTTTCCATCCTTTGCATTTTGCTGACGGATGTGGTTCTTTTCCTCTGCGATTCAGTATCAAAATCATTGTCAAAAAGAACTTGATCCACTGGATCAGGCTGAAAGGGGCTGGGCTCTGCTGGAGGCTTTGGAGTACCATAAAAATTACCTGAAAATGAGACAGAAATCAGGATCACTGAAGCACTGATACTGCTGAAGGCACTAGCAGCAGCTGTTACCAGTTTAGTGCCCATGCAAATGTATTTTGATGAAATTTTAAAGCCTCAAAGAAGACATCAGCACTACCAAAACCCAATCAACAGTCAAAGCCTGTTTATTCATACACTGACTTCTTGCTAATGCAGCACTAGTTGTCAGAAAACAAGAGGTTACCTGAAAACTTTTATCCTGCTACAAGTTTTCTAAAGAAAAAGATGGATTTGGAGCAACAGAAATACTGAAGTCAAAAAGCAAATTAATTTTATGCAGAAACGAGGTATTTATTTCCATAAAACCAGTTAACAAGTAATTGATTTTTAACACTTCCAATTTTCTACTGACAACACACTTGCAAAACAAAGATGTTTGATATGGCTTCATATCAACATCTTCATATCAATATCTTGATATTTTCACTTCAGAAAAAGGAACAGATTTTTTCTTCAGTATTTTAATCTAAAGCACAAAGGAATCATCTCCTGTTTTCTGGAAAAGAATTTCAGCCATTGACCTCTCTCCTGACTGCTCATATGATTTTTATTAGGGAATTGAGCACAAAGCAAGGAAGCTTCCCAGAATTCCTGCTGGGGTAACTTTTTGTGCCTGGATATGGTTTTGACCACATAAATACATATAGAAAGAAAACCCTTCTGCAAGTATCAAGCAAGATCAAGGCTCAGAGAGGGGACAGCCAGATAAAGTGCAGCTCAGGAATAAAAAAAACCACAACTACTAGTTTAGCCTAAATTTGCTTAGGAGATTTCCACAGACTGGACAATATTAACAGATAGTGTGGGACATGGAAAACAGGAGGCACAGAGCCTTTCACAGGATTGTCTACTTTTGATATCTTCTTTTCTTTTTTCACCATCTTCATTACAATGTTTTTCCTCACCACATTTAACAAACCAAACTTTCCTACAGATTTGGACAATCTGGTCTAGTGCTGTTCAACTTTTCATTGAAAAATGCTTTTCTTTCCCTGCGGGGTCAGAATTTCTCTTGCCTTCTGTCCATTTGAGGCACACCTGAGAGGAGAACATGGCTCTGTTCTCTGAAGTGTCCACAAAATTGACTAAATTCTTTTAAACTTGTACCAGGCACAGACAAACCTTTTCAGAATGCTTCCCAAAAATGCAATGGTAAGAATAATCTGGTGGGATTAAGAGCGGTTGAAAGGACAATCTGTGGATTATCAGAAAGCTTTAAAACAAGATCGCTCCTCCTCTTCACAGTAACCCAAAAATAGACTAACTATTGTCTCTTTACTGCTGTCATGACTATCAAGTGTGTGGTAGAGAGGGACAGGCGGACGGAAGATTTCGGGCTGTAACGGAAAGAGAGACTTTCTCCTCTTTATCTTGCTATAGACTAGCCCCTCTGACGTAGCAGAACCCCCTCAACTATATAATCTCATGAGACAAAGCAATAAACGCCATTTTGACCATCTACCATATTAGTGTCTGTACGTGTCAATAGACCGAGTGACCCGGGCGAGGCCGGGTCGCCGTGCTAGCTTTTGAAACCAAGTCGCCTGCCTCCTCATCAAGAGGCAACACAAGTGAGCAGGAAAACTGGTACCACAAGGAGCTACACTTGGACTAAGATCCTGGACACAAGCACTGGGTCCTTATTCCCATTCCATTAAACATCACTGACATACCATCATATGTTCCACTTTCTAGTAAGGCTCCACTTTCTTCCAACGCTTTAAACTGCTCAACAGGAATGAAATTATAGTCTACCCCAGGGACCTCCCCATCTCTGGGAGCCCTTGTAGTGCCTGCAAAGACAGAGAAAACACTCTTGTAAGACACTTAAGTGCTGCTTTTACCAAATGCTGCCTGCTGTACAGTTCTATAAAAACAATGTATTTTCAAATCCTTATACAAAGATGATGTCACAGAGTTAAAACAACTGGCGAGCAAGTGAACAATAACATGTAACAACTGAGCCAGTAACTTACATAGGAAGGACAGTTCTGGTATTGGGGAGGAGAGAAGCAGCTGGGTGAGGTGGCAATTAAGAAAGCATTCTTTCTTATGGTCAGTGAACCAAAACCAACTTTTGTGGCAGCTGACGAAACCTGGGCCACACAATCCCAGTCTGGGATTCTGGGAGCAGCTGTGATATTTTATTTTAACCCAGCTGTGAGGGTGCTGCATCTTTACCTATTTCCACAGCACCAACTCTCTAATTTGCAATGAAGTCATCACGACTAAGCACATTTGATATTTGGGCCACCAAATTCATAACTTGGCACAGAATTTATTTTTTAACCTACAATTCAGAGTGTAATTCAGCCACACTCCAACCGTGGAGTTGTAGCTAAACTTTATCAGTAAATTGTTGTATTAATGCAGAGGTTCTCAAAGTGTTTTGTCTAGGAAAACAGGCCTCCCATAGTTACAACAGCTTAATTAAAGCTCTCCTGAAAGGACCTTCATTGATTCATTACTATTCATTACTGCCTACAACCTAATAGCATTTTAAAAGCATGTATCATTTTTTCAGGCAGCAGCATGAACAAGAGCTAGTAAATAAAAGCTAGTAATAGTGAAATGCAGTTTAGGAAAGCTACAAACTCTCAGGTGTGCTCAGAGAGAAGAGAGCAGAATTCCTGTAGATACAAAAATGTTATTTGACAAAGTAAGTTTTTAGTGCAATGAATATTTAAACATGTCATGGAATATGGAAACAAGAAGCCTTTTTAATCAGTCTTCTCAGGATGAGCAAACAGTCTGCCTGTATGTTCTGCCACTGTCACCCCTTCTGCACCCAACCCCTCCTCCCACCCTCCTTCCAGATGCCCTGCTCTGTCAAATGCACTTGACACTCAAGGTCTCAGTTTGCTCTTTGCGAAGAAAAAAACCCCAACACATTGACAAAATTCAGGATGTTTTGGCACTGCTTGATCATGCTGAGAAAGATTTATTTCTTGTGGTGGCTGGGGTCATTCTAACAACTACTGACAAACTTGTGAAGAGCAACATACAGATATTACTGAAACAATCTGAACTTCGAATTCTCAAGTTTTTGCTGCTTTTCAGTCCATACTGGCTGCACCAGTTCATGGCAACTTCAGATGTGAAGCTACTGTAGCAAAGCCAGAAGTCTCTGCTACGAGGTAAAACTCTAAATCAGATTAAGAGAGAAGGCATTTCAAACTCACAAATTATGAGGCAGTTAGCAGGAACAGATGAAATGAGGCTGATCTTTACATACTTACAAGGGATGGTTCTCAAATAGAGATTGTCTCTGATCACTTGCTGGAGTTTGTGGTCTATCGAGCCCTTCTGGAACTGAAGGCTCAGGTAGTGGCGCAAGTCCTTGTTGATGACTTTTCCTTAGAAAGAAAAAAGAATAAATTAGAATAATTTGTAAAGCAGGATCTCACAACGAGAATTGTGTTTCACTGCTACAGAAGTTTTAGAAAAAGCATGCAGTTGGAAGAGATGGGTTGTTTTAAATACAACAACCTTGATGGAAAATACCATTTTGTGCTATCAAATGACAGAATCCCAGAATGGTTTGTGTCAGAAAGGAACCTTAAAGCTCATCTTGTTTCACCCCTTGCCATGGGCAGGGACATCTTCCACTATTCCAGGTTGCTCCAAGCCCCATCCAACCTGGCCTTGAATGCTGCCAGAGATGGGGCAGCCACAGCTTCTCTGAGCAATCTGTGCCAGGGCCTCACCACTGTCACAGGGAAGAATTTCTTCTGGCACAGTGGTTTTAAGCAGAGCTGACTAACAACCACTCCCCCATATCTCCTGAACAAAACAGTGACAATATTCTGGAATTGTTTGAAAATCAATATAAAGTATTAAAATACAAAACCTATTACCAAAATTCAAAATCTCTACAGACAAGAAACTATTTCACTGCATTTTGAAGTAGTTTCCATTCAATTTACACCTACTCAGTAGTCACCTGAGTTCAATATTTTGTCACATGGGAACTTGCATTCCTCAAATTATAAAAAGAAAATATTTCCTTCTTTAAAACACTGCACAATAGAAGGGAGTTGGGGTTTTTTATGATTACTCCTTTGCAAAACTTCTGTCAGGTATCATTAGTGAATCTGTCAAATCACTGGAGAACCACAGCCCCTTCAGCACACAAATAACTGAGCTCTTGTATTACTGCCTCATCCTTCAGACAGGAGGGTACAAAGCAATCTTTTGTACCCTGTCAGCCTCCCAGAAAACACAGTAAATAGGGTTCAGTGACCTTGGTAAATTTAAGTTACGTACTACAGCAGAACACTCAGGGCTTTAGGGAAAAAGCTCAACCTTTGTCTCCAAACCCAGAGCAGGAGATGGGCAGCAGCAGATGGATGCTGGTGCAGCACAACAGCAGGAAAAAAGGCTGAACAGACAACTGCTCCTGTTAAATTACATCACCAACAGGTTATGAAATGCATAAACCTGCCCCAGAAGCGTTTCTGACAGGAGCCTTTGAAGTCTGTGAGCTCAAAGTTGCTGAGGAGACCACCTCAAACAGATCACAGACCCCACAGCAGTCCTCATACAAGGCCCATTCACCTACATCTTCAACCAATTACCATACTTACACATATGTCAAATTTGGAAAAAATCCCAAATCATCAAAACCCTCCCACCACTAACCAAGTTTTCCCAACCATGTGTCACTTCTGCAAAGCTGGGTGCAGGTTTTGGTTGTGGCAAGTTTATACTTTCCCTTCCCTTTTAGCCAAGGTGACGACATTCCACGCCTTGTTCTCAACTCTCAAACCTGACCTCAGCAACCACCACTTGCCAACAGCAAACTGAATTTCAATCTGCACCCTCTTCCCTCCAAACAAAACCATGCCACAATGAGGACTTCAAAGCGGAACCAAGATCACCTATCGGCCCTTCAGAGAGGTCAGTGATGTCCACAGATCAAGCAAAACACACCCAAAATCACCTTAAACCCTCAGGCAAGGAGAGAAGAAGCCCAGCACGTCCTCTGAACAAGCAGCACGTCCTGTGCCGAACACAAGTCCTGAGCTCCAAATGAAGTCAACTTCTCACCTCCTTTAACACTGCCATTTATTTAAAAATTACTTCCAAAAGACACAAAAAGCATTTTGCAGTATTAGGACAACACCTCAGCATTGTCCTCGTGGCTGTCCAGCAGTTACACAAGCAACAGCAATTCCCACTAATGCAGTTCTCCACCCAACCCCTTCCCAGGAATGCACAGCAACTCTGCAGCCCCCACCTCAATTCCCTATTTTACCAGCATGAACTGTTCCTCATAAAACTTTGGATTTGCTTCCTGCTGCATAACAAGCACAACATGTCATGGAATATGGAAACAAATGGGGTAATCTCCAGCAAGAAAAGTATTTTCCATTTGTTACTACAAATTACTTCATTCTTTGTAGACAAGATAGTTCCTCAACATTAGAGAAATGTTTTGCTGCTAAAATGGTCCATCCATCTCCTTGTCAAAGCCAGATATGCACTTCAGCAATCCCAGCATATTTCACTTAGGCAGATCAATACACTTATATTTCACTGAGGCAGATGGATCTGTTCATCAGCTATTTTCAGAGTACTGCACATTGGAAAAACCAGACAATATGTGAGAATCTGTTCTGGATGTAGAATTACAGACGTTATTTACTCACTGATCTTTCCGTCTTCATGTTTAAAATTTTAAAAGCTTATAAACCCTTTTCAATAAATATAAACTCAGTTTAAAGACAAAATAAAGGCAAGGCTGTTACTAAGGATATGCCAATATTGAGGGGTTAATCTTAATATTAAAAGCTTAGAGACTACACTATACTGTGAAACCAAGATGACTGAATTGAAGACTGACAGGATTGCCTAGGGAAAATAGAGAAAAGTCAAACAAAATAGTGGGCAAGGAAGAATTACAGAAATTCACTTAGAGAATGGTGTGCATTAGAAAGCAGAGAAATAAAGTAATATTAAGGATGCTTTAGGCAACCTCTGGCAAAAGTCAGATTATTTTCCCGCCAGGAGCTGAATATGCTTCTTTTACATTGTTTCACACAGGCTTTTAGGAAAACCTCATGTATCAGCTGCTCTCCAAAATGATCTGATAAATGTTGGGTTGGCGTTTGCTGTGCTGCTGAGCCGCTTCTAAAGGATGACACCGGCAACACAGGGACCAGTCAAGAGGAATAATATACTTTATAGCACTCAGGTTCTGCCAGATGAACAGGCACAAGCCTCTTGTTTTCAGTTTTAATTTAAATTAATCAAAAAGAACTGTTTAGATGAGGATATGCACACTGGAGTTGGGGGAGGAGAATTAAGTGACTGCAGAAAAAGAAAAAAAAAAAAGGCTCAAGTGCCACTGCAGTAAAACACAGCATTGTGAATTAGGGAGACAAAATAAGGGGAGAAAGGGGGTTGGGGGTAGGGCTGGTTTCTGGGTGCCAGGGCATGTCCAGCCTCTCATCCACCAAGAAAACAGCCCCCACAATTGGAGGACCGGGCAGGGAGGAGCTCTCCCAGCTCAGCCCAGCCTGCAGTGATCTGCCGCCATCTCCTGCTGATCCCCTTAATTCCACCCCCCAAGTCTCCTCACTCCCTTCCCCAGGGGAGTTTGAACAGCACAGGGTGAAAACTGCAGATATTACATACTGCGATGCAATTTTGTTTTCTCGCTTAGAACATAGCAGAGGAGAAACGTAACCAGAGTATCATCACGTACATTCAGAATTCCACGCATGTGAACAGAATCCCAGAGTATCCAACAGCTCCGCTCAGCTGTATGATGTGTTACATAAGCTGTGGCTGCCGTAGGCCACCGACTATGAAAATTCCAGTGAAACACACGTTAAGAGCTATAAAACAGCTCCATGGCTTCACTCACAGTCTAACTAAAATAGGAATTCTCAGGGCTCATCAAGTGGAAAACAGTTACAGTTTAATTAAACTGGGCTGTCAATACACCCACTGAGATTAAGTGATTTTTGATGTGACTAAGCAAAAGCCATTTAAAGAAACGTTCAGCTCCACAAATCAGGGATGCAGTGTTAGGAAACCCAAGCTAGAATTAGTGTGTAACACATTAGCTTTATTATATTCGCCAGCAACTATTAACATACAATGATTTCACATAAGCTTCAGATCTGAACACGTGCATTCACTGAGGACAATGAATGATTTCCAAGCATGCAAGAGAATCACTGTATTCATGAAATGTGGAGAGGCTGGAAAGACCCAGTGGTGACGCAGCCATCAGTACCTGCCGTCCTTCATCTGCAAGTAATTCACTGTGACCTGGCAAACACACACCTCTGCTCTCAGCACAAGGAGAAGATGGGAGGTTCAAATTATTACAAGTAATACAGAAAAGAGACTAGATCATTTTGAGAATGTCCAACCCAGTCAGCAGGTGCTTCCTCATTTTGTGGGTTAGAAGCATAGATGGATTCCTGTGCAGAAGCCTGCTTTTTCTTCAACAAAGGGGGCTCACAGCCCTGGGATTTCTGAGGAGAAAGGCTGAGACTAGCAGCAACGCCTGGCAGCTTGTGTCCCAGGCCACCAAGGGCTCCATGGCATGCTCACACTCAACACCTGTCTCCCTTCCAGGTAATGATGGTAGGAATTCAAGCTGGGACTCAGCCTGTGGAAGAGAGGAGTTCACTAAGAAAACCCAGGCCACTTCAGGAGGTGAGGTGACAACCATGCCTGGACCAGTGACCCATGTGGGAAAAGGGATCCTGGCCCCATTATGGACTCAGGGTAACTTCTGCTCATTCCCTGAAAAACTGCAGCTTCTTCAAAATGCAGGCAAGCTCCCTGTCAGGTGAAGCATTACATTTCAAGGCTCTTCACAGCCACAATAATCCATTAAACCAAACTCATTTACTATCCGAAAGCTGAGAAATGTTAGACAGGGTTATGCCGAAAGGCTTGTTTAGTCATAGTTTGCTATATGCCATCCAATAAATTCTTGGTAATACAGTTTGACTTACAGAAATGATGGTAGAGATAAGCATTACAGTATTAATAAATCATTTACCAGGCTGCTCAAAATACTGACAGGGCGTTTACAGTACTAGTGAAAGAAATGAAAACCTGTTTATCCAGATTTAAGAAATAAAGTTACCACAAACTCCATTACAGAACGTACATCCCAGTTGCCTTTGGGGATTTTCTTACTTTTGTCAGTAACACAAAATCGACTCCAGAACCACCAATAACTACGAATTTTGACTTTTTAAGCCTCCAGATTTAGATCACTCATTACTAAAAACTAAGAGGTGTTCAACACCAGCCTTCACAGGATAATGCCTTCAGAACCTCAGTCAAGGTGGTGACCGATTCAGACAGACAAAGTTTCTCATTCCACATTCTTGAATATCCCAGCATTCTGTGCTGTTTCCTTGAAATCCTACAGGGTTGGAAAGATTCTCCCAATAAACCTGGCCACTGTAAGTAAACCAGTGGAAAACTAATATAACTGTGTTTGCTCATGAAATTCCATCATTAAAGCATTTCAAGTTCTGAAGGTAACTAAAATATCTTTTGAAAGGCACATCACCAAAATGTATTTGAGAAACACAAAAAGGAGTGGCAAATCACACGTTGTTTATTCCAAAATATACTTGGAGCTGAGAGGGACAACATGTGAAATGTAAACAGTGGGAGCTTGGATGCAATCCTCCCGGATTTTAGTTCTGTCTGTAAAGAAGTAGAAAAGTCAACTGTACAGAAGGCTCTAGAGTGTGAGTATTTATGGGTGGGTTCCTGATCTGCCATGAGGAAAAAAAAAAAAAAATCTAGCTAAAGCTGTCAGTGCCATTTGGGCGGTGTATGAAAATAACACTTGGTACTCAGTTAACACTTGCCATTGTTCACAGATGTACCAGAACCACTGAAGACTGGAAGTGAAGAATAAGCCTGGAGTGTAGGACCAGGGCGAATGGCTTCCCACTGCCAGAGGGAAGGAATTCCTCCCCGTGAGGGTGCTGCGGCCTTAGCATGGGTTCTCCAAAGAAGCTGTGGCTGCCCTGTCCCTGAAAGTGTTCAAGGCCAGGTTAGACTGGGCACGGAGCAACGTGGTCTAGTGGAAGGTGTCCCTGCCTACGTAATGAGACTATCCTTAAGGTCCCTTTCAACCTGAACCATTCTGGGATTCTGTGATCCAGCACTGCGAAAACAAGAGGTTCTTAACCTTTTGCCACCTACCCTGAGCTCATTTCCCTGCCTGCTCCAGCGTAACCATGGGCAGGGTGGAGGGACACTCTCCTGTACCCACAGAGGGCAGCCCTGGTCTAAGCACAACCAGCAACAAACAGCTTTTTTTTAAAACCACCTAAACGCACAAGCTCTCAGCTCACATGCCAGAACACACTCTGAGCAGGGAGAGCATCAGCAGAGCGCCGGGCAGATGCCTGCCCCATCCCTTCCATCTGCTCCTGGGACATGGCCATGCCTCCGCAGGGCATCCCCAGCCAGCACATGGCAGGGAGGGGTCATGCACCACTTCAGAACTAAGGAAAAAGTAGGAAATTGAGACCAGCTGCATTTGGAATTGTTACCCGTATGTAGGGCAGCAATACTACTCAGTTACACAGCTCTAGCACGGGTCTCTACTTTTCTTCTCTGTATCTTGTTACATCTGTAGACGTTCTCAGCCAATGCATGATTTCCACAGAAACGCAGCATTTTAAGTTGGTTTTATGCCCTGCACTGGCAGTAAAAAAACTTGCATAGCCTAATGAATTGCCTACAATCTTAAGGATTTTTAAAATAAAAATTCTTTTGAGTAAAGTAGTTCCAACTTTCAGACTCCAGCTTCACACATACCAGTATCAGATATGATTACAGTAATACATTGTATGCACACAAAAATCCATTAACCATGGGAATACAATCAGGAGAATTACCAGTGACCAGGGTTTACTCCGATAATGCCAAGTATTTTAATACTCTGTTATTAAATAGGAGAACAGCAAGGCTCAAAGGTCTGTGCAGCTGTTTCTGATAGAAGATCAGACACTGAAGGAGACATACGCAGAACTCAAGTAATTTAAAATAATGAACGGGTTTCAACTAAAATGCAAACATAACCATTTCCTTCAACTTAACACTGGGGAAGAAAAATGCAAAAGAACTTTATACAAGAGAAGTTTGACCTTTTTTATTATATACGGAGACTTTATTTTCTTCCCTTTAATTCAATATTTTCTTGAGAAGTGAAAAAAACACTGAACAGATTAACAATGTTTTGCCTATTTATAAAGATTTGTTGTATTTTCAAAAATGGGGTAAACTGGCCCATGATTTCCATTTCAAGTCATATGCATTGACAGTGATGGTAAAGAACAAGAATCCAGATAAACTGCACCCTGTGAGCCTCTGCCACTGTCAGGTTTGAGACAGAGAAAAGGAATGCGTGGAAAAATCACTGAGCCCAGCCTGGGAGCTCGAAACGCCTCACAAAAACCAAATGTGATTCGCAAGATCTAATTATGACTCTCAAAGTGACAAAAGGACGTAAAGCACAAGAGGAAACAGGCTTTGACACCACAACAGCAGATGAATCAAATACACTGACCAGAATAGAACATGGAATTGTTAAGGTTGGAAAAGAACTCTAAGGTCATCAAGTCCAACCATCAACCAGCACCCACTATGTTCACCACTAAACCATGTCCTCAAATGCCACATCCACATGTTTCTTAGAATGCTTTCAGGGATAGTGACTCCACCACTTCCCTGGGCAGCCTGCTCTAAAGCTTTACAACCCCTCCCATGAAAAAAAATGTCCCANTACAATGAAAAAAAATGTCCCAACCTCCCATGAAAAAAAATGTCCCAACACCTAATCTAAACCCTGCCCCCAGTGTAACTTGAGGCCATTTCCTGATCATGATCTACTCAAACCACCACGCAAGTGATGGAGCTGGTACGGCAACACACCAATGGGTTCAAACATGTTAAAAGGATGTTACAACACTCTAAAAGGTCAAAACAACAATCAGAACCTGTAATACACAGACACATAAAAAAAAATTAAAATACAAAATTGTTTTAACAATAGCACTTTATTAAAACTTTTTCATTATGCACTCAAGTCCTTTCTGAGTCTTAATCACTGTGCAGCTCAATACACTACAGAGGCTATTCTGGGTAAGTAGTATCTGTCGCTGCAACACTTGTACTGTGAAGTCAAATACAGACACTTACAGCCATGAAGTAAGAGTCCTCTGTAGCTGTCACAGGTTACAGTAATACATAAATCATTTAGTCTGCTCTTAACTGAAAAGTGGAGCACCAAAACAAAGACAAGTAACCTGAACGACGGGGATGATTTTCCTAGGGCTAACTATGGCTTGTTTTTCCCAATTTATGATCTTCCATTCATTCCCTTAAATTTACAATGTGAAGTTTTAATTTATTCACACTAGAGAAAATGCTTTACTGAGACAGCAAACAAATCCATTTGGTCTGGAAAGCACAATTAACATATCCAACTGAACAAAACGTTACTTGAGTCCCCAGACTGTTCTAATATTAATGCTTCCCTTTGGAAATCTTCAGCTTATGTGCAAATTCAAACTTACTGACATTTAGTATTATTCCATGTCACACCGCAACAAGGGACCGCACACAGGGCACCTGTGCAGATTAACCTGTCATAGTGTTTGGCAGAAACTGCCAATCCTTCTGTCTGTCCGGAGAGTGCATCATGTTTCAGATGTGATGTATGTCTAACATACCATATCTCATTGCTTAAGCAGCATGCAGCTCTACAGAATGACACATTTCAATCACATCCCCAAAGAAAAATGTCCTTGCAGCTGCTCTCTGTTACACAAGCCATTTAATCTACTTGGGACTTGGCACTGCTTTCCCAACAGAAGGGTACACGTTCACATGCCAAGACCTTTTTTGAGTGTTCAGATCAGAATAGAATTTATGCAAATCACAGACAGGTTTATTTTTAGCCTGCTTTCCATAGGAAGCAAGATATGCAATTACACTCTGCATAATTTCTAGGCCCACTAACCTATTTCAGTATGGAGTTTGGCAGGGCAGGAGTCTGACAAAGATATTCTATTGACAAAGATGCTGCATGCCTGTTCTCCTTTGAGCAGACAAACTTGTGGGGTGACCATCCACCATGGAAAACAGAAAATGTTCCCAGCAGAGGCGTCCTCCAGCTGTGTCAGTGAGCAGTAGTGTGTAGACCATCACAGCTGCACCTATAAACTAATTTACACAACAGCAAATTGGGCTTTTAAATACCAGCCCCATCCTGAACATCGCTGCTTTGCACTGCCGGCAAGTATAGCACCTCTTGTAACAGATCATTCCCATACAGGAATGTCACCCAAGGGCATTTTAGTGGCTCCTCAATGGCACTTTCCCATGAGACCCCCCCCCTCTAGGTCCCACCACCACAGAGGCCCCCTGAGCACAAAGGTAAAGGAGCAATTCCTGCTCCAACAAACATGAGTCATCATGCAACCTTTATGAAGGAATTAGAGCTTCCTGAAACAGGCTTTTCAAGGAGCCTGGGAAATCCCAGCACTGCTGCAGGGTGGGCTGCAGCATTCCCAAGGGACAGCTGATGCTTCAGGCTGCAGATTGCACTGCTGTGACTCACCACACTCCAGAGGACTCTCAGGAATCTGGAATCACCAAGATCTACATGCCAGGTCAGCACTCCTCTGATCAAACCCATAGAAGTGCTGTGTCACAGCAGTACTGATTAGAGACATCTCACAGTTTAATTGGAAAACAACCCCCCCCCACAGTGCTCACTGCACAACACGGGCAGTCAGTGAAATCACTGGAACTCCAGATGTGCACCAGCCATGACTAATGTCAGTGCCTGACTCACACAGTTCACACGGCAATTCTACACTGAGGGATGCTTTACTCAGTCTGCTGCAACACCCAAAGGCCAGGGGCACACCAGTGTGCAGCACAGCATCCCACAAAGAGCAGAGACGTTGATCCACGTTGATCTATCACACCCATAAATCCCTCTGGTGTCACTGCACGAACTCCAATTCTATTATAACCCAATTTTGCAGGGAAGCTTCTGTTTACAATCTTTATCACAGGCTGTTGCTGAAGTAATCAAGTAAGAGAAGACCATTTCCCTACATGTTCAGTTAATCATCACATAATATTAAAAATGAAAGGAATTTCTCTTTCTGCTTGCACAAGATATCCTATTATTTCATCACTATTCATTTAATTAGACTTATTTTTAGTTATGGAACCCAGGATTTTCAATTAACTATGAAAGAGTGCTTTCTCCAAGGAGTACACATGTGAGGAGCTGAGTGCCAGCAACAGAGGCACTGCTCAGCCTCTGAGATCCAGCTGCTTTCTAGTGAAGTATTGTGGTAATCACATATCCTCTGAACAGAGAGAGAGATAGCTCTCCCAGGATTTTCCTGGGAAGCTGTGAGAAAGCTCAGAGAAAAGAATGAGAAGTAATTTTTATCTTCATTTGCTGCATCTGTTGTTTGGTACATGGTGGAATGTGTTAGAGATTGTTTATCGAAGAGGGATTTCTTAATTGGACTCTGGTGATGGTGTTTTGATTTCATTTGACCAACTGGAGCCACACTGTGTCGGGACTGTCTGTAAGGGTCACAGGTTTTTATATAGTATAGTATAGTAGCAGTATAGTTTTTAGTGTAGTGTAATATAGTAGAGTACAATAAAGCGCTTGATCAGCCTTTTGCAACCATGGAGTCAATGCTAATTACTACCCGATGGGGACCCCTGCTACAATAAAGTACAAGCATGCTGGACTTGCCCAGACAGTGCTGGCACATCCCATCACAGCCCTTTCCTGCAGGAACCCAGGTCACAGCAGCCAACCTGGCACAAATACACCAGAGGTGCTGACTGATGAGCTCCAAAGCATGTCTGGGAGTGGTGCAGGGTCCTACTGACAGCCACAGCTCGTTCAAAGGTGCTCTGCCAGAGGTGCTCACCTCATTATTTGGCACAGTCATTGGAATTTCTAACAAACCCAGCCAGCTGAAGCCGACAGACTCGCCCTCATTACTGATGCAGCATTTAAGTTGAAAATCCGTGCACTTCCCCATCACCAGTTTGCAGAAAAACACGCCTAAAACCAGTTCTAAAATCAGCCCGACTGACCTTGGTGTGACTTACCACAATACAGTCAGCTCTTGAGGAACACAGGTGGTTGAACTGACGCTGCCAACGTTTAATGTTCAGAAATTTCTTCTTTTTTTTCTTAAATTAATATTATTATTTCCGCATGCTGTGTTTACTGTTTTACGTATGCCTCTGCCTGCCAAGGAATTGTTAACTAATCACCATGAGATTCATTTTGTTAGCACACAGCTGGGTACTTGGTCTTGCAACATCTGTTTCTCAGCATTTCTTTTTCTTATCTATCTGTAGTTAGCAACAGAAGTGTCTCAACGGAGGAGGTCAGTATGTGGAAAAAGAAGCTGGTAAGCAACAGCTATTAAAACATAAACCTTCATATTAATAACCAACTCACAGAATCATAGAATATCCAGAGCTGGAAGGGACCAACAAGGATCATGAAGTCCAACTCCTGGCCATGCACACAACCACCCCAATATAACAGCAATATGATGATCTTCTCTCAAGAAATACTTCTGCAAGTGTTCAGAACACCTGCATTCAAGAGATTGGCAGATTAAAAATGGGCAAATAGCCTATTCATTAAAAGGATAAATTTGATTTTCATAATCGGAATTTACTGAACATTAAAAGAAAACTTGCTCTTTCAGTAGTCAATTGTATAATGGATTCAGCTCTAGCTGGCATGTGCTAGTATTTCCTCACCTATGGAGAGGTCATTCCACATGGGGAACACCACGGATGTATTTCCAATTATTTTTAACCTCAGAGCAAACTTCCACTACTCTATACAATAAACTAGAACTACTCGAAGCAGAGAAAACGAACACAGGCAACAAATCCACAGTAACTTCATTTTCACTCTATGGTTTTCAGCATAAGCCATGTACAAACACAATTCAAAAACCTAAACCATCTGATTTTAGAAAATCCTGCAGGGCCATGGCTGTGGTCAGGGTACAAATGGTACAATCACTCGTGGCCAGCTTCAAAGATACCTACTAGCCCTTCTCCAAGTACAATAAACGACAAAATAAACATTTCAGCAGTAAACAAGAATCAAAGTCTAGAGAACAGGACACCAAACAACTGCTCCCCAGCAGATGTCTGTGACAACTGTCTGGCTGATATGCCATTAAATTCAGTGATTAACTTGCACCAGTTGTATTGTTTCAATTAAGACTGCCCAGAGAACTGCTGGAGTCACCATCCCTGGAGGTGTTTAAAAAACATGTTGATTTAGCACTTGAGGACATGGTTTTGTGCTGCTGGTTGATGGCTGGACTTGGTGACCTTAAAGGTCTTTTCCACCCTTAACAATTCCGCAATTCTATAACTTAATGTTTGGCACAAGGTGAATGTTGTAAGCAAAATAATAATGTTGTCTAGTCATGAGACAGAAAGAGTCCTCAGTTACAATAACAAAAGTTTCAATGCATTCAGACTGCAGTGCATTCCACTAGGGAAACTCACCAACCAGCGTCTGTGTGGAGCTGTCTCCAAAGGCTGGAGTAATTTATATTTGCTTAAAGAGCTCACTAAATTCAAGACTGACACAGAAATGGAATCCTTGTAAGAAAGCACTTCAAATAAAGAGACAGCTTTGAAGGCAAAGCCAAATCCAATTTCTGTTCACAATTCACAATCAACCAGAAGGCAGCTATAGCTGTGCACCCCAACACGAACACCCAAACTAACAGCACAGAGTTTGTTCCTATATTTATTGCATCACTCCTTTCCCATCTTCCTTGTCTGACCATATAATTTCTGCAGTAATCTCTCTGAAATGCTCCATGATCACTAGAGCACAGAGCTTGTTACCCACAGTAGATGGTTCTTTTCAAAACATTCCCTCTTCTCCTCACTTCCAGAACACACATGAACCTGGAAGGTAAGAGTTTTAAAAGGTTACATTTTTGTCTGAATACCAGTATATGTTATAAATCAATTGACCAATGTAATAAAACATTCAGCTAGGTGATGAAACCTCACCCTGCACCTACAAGCGTAAGAATTACATTGGACAAATCTGACAGCAGGCACCTGTCCTAACCATGTCAATCATCTCACAGAACTGTGACTGGAATGTAGTCAAGATCCTTCCCAATTTTACTCTTCATATTGAGTCAGAATCAGTCAGCAACTACATAGCGAGCACTTGATTGTTACTAAATAAATCCATTTAAATTCCCAAATTCATTGTTCAGTCTTCATTGGCAGCTCTACAGCAACAGGAAAGAAAAGGAAACAGACATCTTGCTGTTCAAATAAATCATGGGATGAAACAGAGATTAGCTTGTCTTTACCTGCCAGTTTAAATTCTTATTAAGAGACTTAATGAGGCTTTCCCAGAGGCACTGTCAGAGCAATCAGGTGAAGCCAAGGCTGTGCTGTGTGTGCAGCACATCCTCACCCACCCAGCACAGGGCACCTGGAAGGCTTATGGTGCCAGCAGGGTCTCACTGGAGAGGACCAACTGCATCATTTGTTACTCTAAAAAATAACAGTGCAAGTCCAGCATGCAGGTTAAGAATAGTCTTTGCACAGCAAAATTCCAAATATCCTCTGCTTCTCAACATAATTTCACACAGCACTGAGGTCCAGCTAAGTTTGCAGGCAAATGCTCAAATTTTCTGCGTTTGAACCAGATGTACATTGTTACCTCAAAAAGCAGATTTTATTTTTATCTCTGCTTATTCATTAAATAAGAAAAGCCTCGCACTTTGCATTTAGAATTTGAGAAAAGCCTTGCATTCAGCATTTAAAACTTAAGAGTGCCAGGTAACAACGAATGCTGAATTTTTTCAGATCACTGCAGTCTGAAGTGAACACCCATTTCTCGTGTCCCAATTTCAAATTCTTTAGATAACATCAAGTTCTGTCAAAAAACTGGATGTTTTTTTGAAAACAGTTTCTGTCTGTGCCATTTCCTTAATATCCAACATCTCTGCAGCCCCACAATAGGAAGAGCAGCAGACCTCTTAAGAACATAGTTCAAATAGAAAAAAATCATATGTATTTGCCAAAAGGCAATAAATAAGGATTTCAAACAAATTTTCTGCCACCCAAAGGTAATTCAATAAACCAGAAAGTGACTCAAGTCCTTTTTCTTTTTTCTGCATTTCAGCCACTGTAAGAAACAGCTCACAGAAAGAACTTCCTCATGTAAAAGCTTTTTTACTATTCCTACAGCATGACATTTCACATTAGAGATTGGGTTTTGATGTCTGAATGGAAGAATATCCTATTTTTAGTAGACTTTTCAGTGAGAGAACAATTGGTAGTTCTGAATACTTTGCGACTTCCCTGTGGACACACTACCCGCACTTGTGTACAAATACAGACTGATGAAAAGGTTAATGAATACCCCGAAGATCCCATCCTCCACTGCCCCCGACTGGCTGCCTATGTCTGATAAAAATAACTCCATTTTAAGCAGTGTCTAACACCACAGTTTAAATAGGGGCTCATCTACACAACAGTTTTCATGTTCCCCCATTTGAGGTTCCCTCCCTCTGCAGATGACAGAGAAAGTAAATAACCTCCTGCTTCGTACCAGACACACCTGTCTCGCCTGCATTTTGTTACAGAATTTGTGCTAAAATCTGACTGTTGCAAAATCTATTAAAGCTATGCAAATCACAGCATGGTAACAGAGTTTTCCAGTATCCACAGAGTTCCAATTCTCAGTATTTCGGATAAGGAATTGCTGGAGTAACACAAATGCTTCCAATGCTTCTTTACGAGGCAACTGCCAGCTCCAGTGTCAGACAGCTAACAGCAGGAAACGAAGAGCTGTGCAAATAACTTAAGTTTTAAAAAATGTGCTAAGAACATTGTTTCAACAATAAAAATACCTCTGATTTACAGACAGCTGTAGCTTTAGGTTCAAACCACAACCTGAGTTTAAATAAACCCAGGGCAGACCTTGAACCCACCAGATCTGACCAACATCCACCAATGGGGAGACACCAAAGGCCAACCTGAGCTGTGGCCACAGGGTATCTCACCTGCACTCTGGGCTGCTCTGGGAGGGAAGTTCAAGGTTATTTCCAACTCAAGACACCCAAACCTGCACATCAGCTTACAGGTGATATTATTTCTGCACTCCTGTTGGCACTACGGAGGGGCCCTGGGGCACAAAACAAGTTGTCACCATGCTCTCAAACACCTTCTGCAAGCTATTTACTATTGCAGAAAGATAACATGAAATATTCAAATGAATAAAGCCATTCAGCCACCCAAATGAAGTCGCAGTAAAGCGTTCCCAGCGTGGTACTTTACAGCTGAGCCGACATATGTAACTTTTCTGCTAAGTTCCTCAATTCCCTATCGACAAAGTGACAGGAGATTTAAGAGATTTATGCTATAAACCCAAACTTCATTTTGAATCTGGACACTTTAAAGGGGTTAAAAGACATCCTTGGCTGTGGAGGACCCACATATTCTGAAACATTTTGCAGAACAGAAAAATATGCCACACAGTACAGTGTAAATAACATTCACTTCACTCCATTTATTTGCTATTCTGATGAGCATTACGAGTCCCACCCTAATGAATTCCTTTAGGTACTAGCAGCTTCTCCTAATGAGCATTAATTAAACTTTTCCAGCATCTCTACCTTCACCACAGAAAAGTAATTACTCACTGCTGCCCTACAGAGAGGGAAATAAAATCCACAGGATTAGTTTTTTTTAGAGTGAGTAACTAGGGCAGAGAGGAAAGCCTACAACTTAGAGTCAAGTTGTGTAGTCCGTAATTCCACAACATGACAACAACTTCAGGCCCTGGATTGAATAAAACTGTTTTCCTGCTGCCTGTCAATAAACCACTAAATAGAGTTTAATAATAGCACCCAGGTGTGTCAAGGACACAACTATTTGCCTTTTTCAAAATGTGTAAGAGGACACAGCACAAGCTATTACCTCAGCTGTTCTGCATGGTTTAAACTCAGTTGCACACACCCATCCACAGTTCATACCTTATCTAGCAGGGAATACATTTTAAAAATATTTTAGTTGTATATATGGCATATTATTGCCATGTAAAACAAAAAGTACATGCATAAGTGGCATCTCAATATGTCAGATCCTAAGTCATAGAACCATAGAATCATCATAGCATAGTCTGGGTTAGAACAATTTTTTTTTTAAAAAAATGCCTTTTTTTTTTTTAAACAGGGACCTACACTCGCTATGAAAGAAAACCACAGCAATTTTGTTGTCAAACTTATGTCATGAGTATTTTTTTAATATGCCAAATACAATTCATCGAAGTTCACATTCCAAACATCATCTTCCAAGGAAGCATTGTCAACTAGAAGGAAAGCCAAAGCAATACATATCTCAATACATTCCTTAGCACTGGAACACCACATTTGATTACTTACTGGTACTTTCCCTCAATGGCACCTACAGCACCAAGCAATTTTCACAAACAAGTCCTCCCTGCACTAAAGCATTTCCAATCTAATCTCACTGAAAAGAAGATTAGTGAAATTACTGAGAGATAATAGTTGCAGCAACAGAGGTAAAAATACTTCCCTGGTACTTTTGGTCAGCTGATTTTTGAGAAATTCTTTAGAGCAATAAAGGATGAAACAAGCCATTAAACATAATTCCCAGGACTCTGCCTCTCTTTTACATAACAGGATTCTGAAATTCCTCCACTGCCCCCCCCAAGTACATGCATTAGGAGGAAATCATTTCTACAAACCTAAAACTTTAAGGCTTAGTTATTTCCTGATAGTTCTGTGGTTTTAGAGGAAATAAACTGGATGTTAATCCTCTTGCATTTAATGAATAGTACCAGCACACACTGCTGCTTTTTGCTGCAACAAGGTCATGGCAAACGTGGTGTATAACCAAAGCACAGTTGCATCTCCAGGCAATGAAATCTCAAAGAGGGGGATGGCTTAAGTGGTTTGGGTTGTTAGTGGTGTTATTGTTGTCTATTTGGGAAGAAAATTGTGTCAAAATAATGTTTAAATCCATAGAATTAAAATCGTAGAAATATTTCATAGATTTTTCACAGAAATCACTTAGAGGAGGGAAGTACTTCATCAGCATATCAACTTACACCAAGTTCAAATTATTTATCAATGCGTTTATGCTTTGGCTTTTAATAATGTCAGCAAAAGAAGAAGTAAGCTACATACATGCACCTCTATACTCAGCTGCAGGACAAAGCTGGTAGGCAAAACCAGCTGCACAAACACTAGAAACATGCCAGACACAGCACATGGCCCTCACTTCTGCTTCACTTATACTTTTGCTGTGATCTTCCAAAACCTCCTGCAGGGAAAAGGAAATCTTATATGAAAACAGGCACTTCTGCTTTGTGTTTCAATTAGGTTTTAAGAGAGTGATTTAAGAGAGTGATTTTCCTGCCCAGACTCACTAAGCTGTATGCTGAACATCCCTCCCCTGACACATGTTGCATGTCCAGAACCCACAGCGCACACCCAAAACACCATGCATGCTTTTTCCTGAAGTTTGACTAAACTCCAGTAACTACTGAAGAGACTCAATACTTTTACAGGGATTACTAAACTAGACAGCAAATCACCCAATCATCTAAACATCACATCATAGAATCCCAAAAGTGTTTGGGTCAGAAGGGACCTTAAAGCTCATCCAGCTCCACCCCCTGCCATGGGCAGGGACACCTTCCACTAGACCATGCTCAGATACATACTTAATTTTTCTTATCTTTAAGTTTTCTTTGTGTGATGTTTTTCACCAAGTTAAGCACGAAGTTGCCTATCCACTGCTTTGTCTATTTCTTTATACTTTTACTAAGAGTCTTAACCACCACAGGAATTTCATTCTCAATGACTTACAAGACTATGTTCTTTATACTTAAAACCAAATCAGGTAATATTTTTCTTAGAATACCAAGAATTAAAACTCAATTATTTGGATTCATCCAGGTGCCTGATTTCATGAGGTAAGACAGACATATTTGCAAATAATCTAAGACCTACTCAAATACCTTAAACCCCATATTTTAAATTTCTTTCTGGGAATGTTTTTGGTCATTTGCCAGAAGCCGCAGCACTGTCAGACACCCTGCAGCAGTGGGTCCCAGCTTGAAGCCACTGAAGACTGAGATGCCCCAAGTGACTCCCAAGGTGTTAATGAAACATTTAGGAGGAGCAGACAGATTTCAAGCAGGCTTAAGTTTGCCACACAAAATTTGGTGACACTGGAAAATTCAGACAAACAAGTTGAAAGTTACTGCTCCAGAGGAAAAAAACACTTTCTATCCTAACAGTACTTCCACTAACAACTTAATTTAATAAACTACATCACTGTATCCAACAGTAATTAAGCAGCCGCCTCAGAGAGAATTTTTTCTCTCATCTGTTCTTTCATCAACATGAAAGAGATATATTTTAATATGTTTCTTCTACCTAAACACAACACTGGTGTTTATGCCACTGTGCCCTGCTCCCACCTTGGCTGGAGGACTGCTGAGAGGGCAGTGATAGTTCCAGCTTCTCCCACCAGTGCCAGAGACAGTCCTGGATAGTCCCAGTCTTACCAAACCAACCCAGTTTTGTACTATTACAACTGTGGTTGCAGTCAGATTTTGTTAGGCTCTCACACCAGGGCAAACTACTCCGGATTTCATCTCCACTAGTTCCGAATGCACTGGATGTAAGAAGATAAATACTAACTGACAATTCACACGATCACATTAACCTTGTTAATTGCCTCTACCACCTTTTTGAAAGAATACTTCATTACCATTTTGATGGAATATGTATTTCCAGACTCCAAAACCCAGAATACTGCTGATATTTATACAGCACTCCCAATCCATATTCATCAGTCACCAGTTGCCAGGCTGATTGTATTTATTACCAAAGGTAATAATGAAACAGCACTTTAGTAGAACACAGTAAGAACCACCATTCAAGTGCATCATGATCTGATAGAACTACAATTCAGGCTTTACTTTTTTTTTTCCCCACAAGTAACTGTAGAGGCATGACAATTCAGAACTTAAATTACTTCACTTTTTAACTGTATCTCAAGAAAATAATTTACAATGGATCAAGTTATATGAACTACACTATTCAGCAAGTGAAGAGCAATATAGGACGGAGAGTAAACACACTTTCAATTTGAAGAAGTTGCATTCAACTTCTTGAACTTCTTGATTGCATTGAGAACAATCAACAATTCATTAAAAATTACAGGCTTGAGAATCATACATATTGAAAAGTAGCTTTAAGCAAGCTTTTTTAAACATAGCCCTGAGAACACACTTTAAAAGCTTCCTGTCAGAGTTACAACTAACAACCTGGCTGTGCTTTGCAAACAGAATCACATTTCCACACAAAACCATTACTTTAACAGGTTGGATAAGCACAGTGATATAAGCCTGAACAAAAGCTTGCTGTGATTGTGTTTCATATTGAAAGCTGCACCTGGACTAATGGCAGAACATGGCTGTGTGTAACTACTTGCATCTGCACCTTAAACAACTGGGGACAGCTTTACACAGGTTTTACAACCCCCTTGTCACCATTAGCACCTTTAGTGTCTCCTTGACAAACAACCTTCCTAAGATACTACCCTTTCCACCTAAGTACTTGCTCCTGCTTTTAAAGCTGATCAGATTGGAAGCCATGTTATCCAACTTCTGCTGAAATAGCACCCGAGAGAAGATCCCATTTCCATCATGACCCACAGAGGGCCCAAAAAAAGATCAATTTAACACAAATTCAAACACCAATTAACAACAGAGATGACAAATTACTAGTAATTCTGATTTTTCTGATGATGTAGCAGATCAGCACAAGTCTGCAATCTTCCTATTGCATCTTTCCTCTCACCTGTTCAGCAGAACTACATAAGGAATTTACTCATACATACAAAGACGTCCTATTTTTCTGAATTCAAATCTAGTAAGAGTACGGTTGCTTTGAAGAGGAAAATTGTTCCCATTCAGGAAACAAGATGCAATTTAACTAAGAGCCCGTGAACACAAGAAGATATTTCTTAAAAGGAAGCATTGTGAATTAAAAACAAGAACCAGAAGAATGAATTTAAAGATCTTCAAACAGAGCAATAATGAAAACTAGAGTAATTTTTTCACCTGTCAATTTGAATGTACAATCCTAATCACATTTTAAGATTCTTTTTTTTTAAGTTTTGCAGCTGAAAAATAACTTGAAGCAGATGCTTCAATAATAAAAGAGCACAGTGCATAGCAAGTTATATGAGCATCACTTGCTTTAGGAAGTTTTCAAAAAGACGGTTTAGTATCAAAGTGTCTTGGTTTTATCAAAGCAAAATCAAACTTCCTTTAAAAAATTAAGGCTATTGTATCTTCTGAGATAAAACACAGCCATTTTCTACAGCTGACTAGCATTTTATTAAATCCAGACAAGAACTGAAGAGCCATACCTAGACAAAAGTCATTGAGATGAAATCTGCTGTTGAAATCATGACTTCTAATAAAGGTTCATCTTTAGTTCATTCTTGACTTCACAGATTAAAAAAACCCTCCTGCCATTGCAGAGTAGCAGCAAAATTACTCTTCAGGGATTTTAAGCAAGATCTCTGCTGGCATGGACACCTAGGGTTGGTGGGGGCTCAGTAAAAAGCCAACATAAACATATATGGAAGAATTTCAATTGAAACTGTCTACCTGCACAAGGAAAGTTCTTTCCAGGAATATCTGGAATACAAGTGCTTGATTGTACAGTCCTGGTGAAAATCTGATTCTCCTAAAACAGGGGACCCAAAGAGGTGGGTTTAGAGAACACAGACAGCACCACCTGCCCCACCACCAGTTCCAGATAAATGCACTGTCCTACAGGGTCTCTCCTGAGAGACATCAAGGATCGAAACAGAGAAGAAAACTGTTCTCCTGAAGGGAACAAAAAAGTACAAATTAGTCACAAAATTAGTTGCATGAGGCCTCCTTATCATCTGAAATGGCCACACCAAGAAAGAGCAGAATCATTAGAGGGCATTGCTGGTGCAATCACTACCACAGCACCCATCGCAGTAAAATTTAAACAAGGAAGAATGTGAAAGGGAAAGGCAATAAGGTCTTGGTCAAAAGTACATTTATATAAAGAGGAATATTAGAAGCAAGATTATAAATTACATGAACGTCCTAATACCCAGTGGTATTAGCGCTTAATAGTCCTCTGCATCCATACATTTAAGGTGCAAACTTTTTGTGCAAGGCAGCTCCCGAACTGATACAGGACAGTTTTAGAGAGACAACAGCCTCCAGCAGTAAGCATTTCCCCTTCAGTTTTCTTTTTCAAGACAGCGTCACTTGATGAAACTGGGATACCTCCATTCATTACAGCAGACCTGTATGCTCTAGGCTTCTTGTAGCATGATCAAATGACTCAACCTTTCCTCTGCAGTCCAGAACAGGTCAGTTCCCCACTAACTCTCAAGCAGGGAGGGCAGTTTTCCACAGCAGCACTCAGTAACCTCTACCCAACACCCACCAAGGGCTGTGGGACCTGAGCTGGATGCACAGCTCCTCAGGCTTCCTGAGTAACACATTCTTCTCTTCCATTGTAGAGCTAGACCACCGCCAGCTTCCACAGAAACACAGAATTAGGGTAATGCCTTTCCTCTTAGAGACAAAATTACCCTAATATATGTACTCTGATCTCTGTTTCAACATAGCACCCTTAGAATTCATCCGATTTTGTGAAAACCGCCAGGGATTGTGGCTCGCCCTCCTCTCTGCCTTAATTGCTACACATGCAAATGTTTACCCCCACATGGAAGCTTTGTGCCTACCTCGAGCACAAGAGGAAATGTAAATGAACCTCAGATACTTGGCTTCAAATATTGTGTCTCAAGTGCTGAATCCTGCTCTAAGTCACTGGATTTGTCACCATTTTCATTCATTCTGCTTCAGAGAAAGGACCACCCACCATGCACAAACCGAGTCACAACATTCCCATTAATTCCTGCTGGTAATAGAGGCATTAGGGATCCAGGCATTAGGGATTCATCATAGTCATGTGAAAAAATGGATCCAGCAATAAGTTGTCTTCTTTTAAGCTTCTGTTAGATTTTGATCAGGAAAGCTCTTTGGGAAAGTAAGGCCAAAGACTTAAAAAAAAATCAGTTTGGTATGAGAACATCGACCTGTCAATCCTCTCATCCTACGCACTAATGTTCTGTAATTCAAATAAAGCAATAGATCTGAGGCACTTAGAGGTGTCACATCACAAAACTGCAGACAACAGTTGAGTGCACACAGAGCAGCAACACACATATGCTTTGGACTGGGGTGTACTGAACCTATTAGAAACTGCATGAAGGACTGGAAAAAGATCACATCAGTTCCATCAGTATGAGCTGGGAGATGGGATGTCCTCCACGCGTTCCACTGGGGGAAAAAAAAAAAAAATCAAAGCACAAACTGACACTCACCAGAGGCCAGGCAATCCTGACTGGAGACACAGAATAAATACACCAGCTGGAGGAAGAGCTCCAGCCACAATTGAACAGAGACTCTGAAACAAATCTATAGGAAATCACAGCTTAACAGCTTCAGGAGCAGTGAAAAGAACAGTCAAAAGAAGACTTTCCATCTTTTTACATCTTGCTGCATTTTTTGATTAAAGATCAGTTTTGACACAATGGAGCCAATGTGCATTTGCTCCAAAACCAAGGGACCAAACTATGTGCTCTGGAAATATTCCTCAAGTGGAAGAGCAGTAAGACTCTGTCCATTTCCTCCCACATCCTCCTTATAGTGGCCATGAAACGATAGTAATTGACACAAAGTAGCCGTATTCGTCAAAGCTCCTTAATCTGGAAGGAGAACACATTCCTTCCTACATAGTATCTGGCAACTCAGCCTGCAGAAAGAGGAACTTGTAGATGTCAGTAGTTTTTCTTACTTTAAGTCTCCAGTCTAGTTTTGGTGTACTTTGGTTACCTGCTGCTGTGAAGAAAGAAGGCACTCAGGCTTGTACTGATGAGTATTTTAGCAATCCCATTTGCACATACAAACATCTTTCTGCCTAATTCTGAATCATCATAGAATCATCATCCTAAAATGGTTTTAGGTTTTAAGGGACCTTAAAGACCATCCAGCTTCAATCCTCCCACCACGGGCAGCAATATCACCCCTAGATCAGGTTGCTCAGGGCCCTTGAATATGCATGCAACCATAGATTTTATGCAATCACAGAACATAAAACATTCTATTTCACTAATGGAAATAGAAGACCCTGCAGCAGCACTGGCCAGTTACAAGGCTAATGCCCTAATCCAAGTAACAGCAGACAGGGAAGGTCCTTGAGCACACAGTGGCCGTTGTTTGAATGCATGTAAGCAGGCAATTAGCTGAAAATCAGCACTACCCAAGCATGGCTAAAATACAAATGGACTTATTAGGATGAGCTGGCTCCTGGCAGCTTGCGTGCACATCCATACAGATATCCCACTGCACAAGCTGCCCTAGCTCTCTGTATGGCTGCTTTGCTCATCTAATCAAGATGATGATGATGAACTACACATAAACAGAGGTACAGTTATCATCTCAAAGTTCATCTAGAATTTAAGTTTTATTTAGACAGCTTAGATCCCAGCATCAGTCTCAAGTGCCACTGGCAGAGTACTCAACACTGGCCTTCCACAGACTACGCTGAGTCAATCCCTATCGATAGTGGACCTGTGGATTTTCTGGCTAGTCTGCACACACCTGAGATCATCCTCATGTGGAGCACGATACTCAGCCGTGGCACACTGGTCTTGCTCTCCTTCCTCAGCTAATCAGGTTAGATATTAGGAAGAACTTCACAGAACAGGTGACTGGGCATTGGAATGGGCTGCCCAAGGAGGTGGTGGAGTCACTGTCCCTGGAGGTGTATAAGAAAAGACTGGAAGTGGCACTTAGTGCCATGGCATTGGTTGACAAGATGCTGTTAGGTCACAGGTTGGACTTGATGATCTCAAAGGTCTTTTCCAACCTAGTTGATTTTGTAATTCTGTAATAAAGACAGAACAAGAATGGGAAGGACAAATTTCTTAATCAACAAAATGGTCCATCATTTGTGATGTGCAGTTAACAGATGGCGTTCAAATTAACATTCATATCCTTCAAGTGTCTTATCAAACAAGCCTAAACAGCATTTTGAAATTTCCATTTTAAATTTCCAATGAGCTTGCAAGAAGTATCACAGATTTTACTGCTGTCAACTAAAGCTGTTACTGCCTTTAATGAGGAGTGACTATATTATGACTTGAACTAAAGCAGTCCAGATCCTGCTGTTCAAGGTCACCAGGTCATCTGCACAGACTTCACCGGGAAGATGGAGCACCAAACTCACCTTTTAAAATGCACAGGCAGCCTGTGAGCATCAAGACCTTAAAAACACCCTACAATTCAGATTCAAGGAGACAAATCCCTCACTGTCAACCCCTGACACTGGATCCCCTCAGACTTCTGTCCCAATAGCACCCAAGCCTGAAGAGCCACGGGGCACAAAAACGTCTGCTGGCAGAGCGCTCCATGCCTTTCAAATTATGGTTTCAGTTTTGACTGAGGAAAATCATGAAACACAGGACCTAGAAATGCAGTAACACAATTACGTACCTTTGAGAATTCAGACATATTATGTGCCTACCAGGGACCACCAGCTCCTGGCCCTCACTCCCTTCATCTCAACCACCCACATGGTCCCACGCACCTTCCCAGACGCCTTCCAAAACTTGGCATGGCTCTGGATCAAAAGAGAAGCCAAATTCAAAGTCATAGGTCTTCACAGAGAATGCCTTGTCAACAACTTTCCTAATTACATATACCCTGACTGGAAAACTGCCACTGAGCAGCTGTGGCAGCCTTGCAAAAAACAACCAAAAACCAGTATGTTTTAAAATACTGTATTCAAGGACACTAAATCTAACAGAGAAAATGACTACAAAAATCATCTGATGTGGTACATATGGTCCAGTATGGGAAAAATTGCCGGATCTGAAGATTCGGTTTCATCTGTTCCAAAAGTTACATAAAATCAGCACAAAAACGCTACTTCTCTTTGTACAACTCACCAGCATTGGGTTTACAAGCTCTGGATGACTATGCTAAACAGCACAGGTCCTTACAAGACTCCAGCAGCAGTTTTCTTCTGCTGAAAAAACCATTCCTCTGTTTTAACCAGTTACTAAGCCACAGGAGAATTCTGCTCTTGTATTTTGGCAGCTACACTGCCACACCATGCTCACTCAGCAAGAGCCTCATCCAAGTCAGTGATGATACCTTACTGAAAGCCTCCTTGAAAATCCACCTCACCAAAATACTCGGATTTGATTAAACCAGCCAGTGAAAGCAGCCCACTCT
Source organism: Ploceus nigricollis (assembly GCA_013399945.1). Classification (NCBI taxonomy): domain Eukaryota; kingdom Metazoa; phylum Chordata; class Aves; order Passeriformes; family Ploceidae; genus Ploceus; species Ploceus nigricollis. Next base: position 117,698 of record VXBC01006352.1, read on the forward strand.
CCTCATTAAGTGGTATTGGTTCACATGCCCAATATTCTCCTTCTCTTCTAAAACTCAAATTTTAATCAACTTGCTGGAATCACCAACCAGCCTCTGCTGATCTTCTGGACCCTTTTCTCATCAGTACTCTATATTCCCCACTCCTATCCCTTCCACACCACCCAGAATTTAAGGAACAGGTAACACACTAGTGTTGATACCTGGAAGGCCTCAAGAACATCATCTGGCTCTTACCATTTTCTACTGCCAATTACAGCAGTTTCTTCTAAATCTTTTCTGCCAGTTTTGACAGTTTGACATTGTTGTTACAGAAATTCCCAGCACAAGAATATTCCTATTTCCCTCCACAGGAAATACAAGAAATCCCTATGAACTGTAGTTTCATCTTCCACAAGCTTTCTCTTTTAAAAAGAGATTATTTTCTATCTTAAACAATTTGTCCCTCTTTTAAAAATCCTCTTAGTTCACATCTAACTTGCAGCTGATTGTTCTTTTCCATTTTCTCCCTTCAGAAAGGACTTCCAATTTGTAAATTAAGACCTTTTTCAAAACCTACCAGGCTTCTGCAGGTGCATTTAAGATGTGCGTCTGTTTCATTTTTTTGATTGCTGTTTTAATTTAGCAAGTTATATGAATCAGGACCAACAGCACAGTCTCTATATGGAAGATGACTTTCCATTAGTGGTCATCCGGGGAAAACCCGACTTAAAATACATATTACATGAAACCAAATAGCACCCAGCAGTTACCAAAGAAGAACAAGACAGGTGTTCAGCAAAGAAGCCCTATGAGAAATATTACAGACCCTAACCATAGAAATACTGATATCCATTGGGATTCAGAGAAAAACAGTTTTTCCCAAGACACCTTCTTATAAGGCAGCAGGCTCACATCTGGGTTGCCTGACCAAGAAAGCAGTAGGTACCTCTGGAGCTCATGAATTAACTCATGCAGCTGCAAGTGCCACTATTCAGCATTAATTTGACATTTAACAGGCACGTTGACAAATACGATTTTACCACAAGCATTAGTTAATTGAAGTGTACTCAAAAATAATACAAATCTGTGGAAAAAAGAACAGCTGGAGTTTGTTCTCAGGGTTTTTATCTCTGCCAAGTGGGAAACCAACAGGATGAAGCGATGGCACTCCGGTGCTCCATCCCGGCCATTCCCTACCCACCCTCGACCTCTGCAAGCAACGGATTATATAAACACCACGGAAAGCACCTCCTGCACCTCCGAGAGGCGGACGCAGGCACCAGACCCTCCGGGGGCCATCGAGTCACCCGGAATGTCCCGAGGGTCACACCCGCACAAACACCGCATCGCAGCGGCGCGAAGCCGGGCATTCCGGGCGGGGAGAGGACCCTCGGGAGAGGCCACCGGGACGGGACGGGGGAGCGAGCACCGTCCCGGGGCCGCCCCGGGACTGCGGGACCGCCTCCCCCCTTGCATCACCCCCCTCGGCAGCGGCGCCTTCCCGAACCCGCGGAAACTTTCCCGGCGGGGCACCCGCGCCCCGGATTCCGCCCGGTTGCCTCCGGGCGCCGCTTCCCGCCGCGG
>VXBC01006352.1:119364-139354 GCA_013399945.1 Ploceus nigricollis
CCCTCCTGGCCTGCCACGCCCCCGCCGCGCCCTGGGCACGGCCGTGGCGCGGGGCTGCCGGGCACAGGCCGTGCGGGGCCGGGCCGGGCCATGCAGGGGGGTAAGACCCGGCCCCGCCGGGACCCCCTAGGAGCTGCGGCACGTTCCGGATGTGGCCCCCTCGCCCGGAAAGAGCCCCTCAGGCAATGTCCGCCCAGGCCGGGATATCCCCTCAGCCCGGCGTTCCCCAGGCAGCGCCCGTTGGCAGCAGGGTCCCCTCTCAGCGAGGGCTCGCGTTGTGTAGGATCGCTCCTCAGCCAGGAGCTCCTCAGTCAGTGCCCATCCCAGGCAGGGTCTCCTGTCAGCCAGCGTCTCTGTCAGGATCTCTCCTCAGACAGGAGCTCCCCTCAGCCAGGGCCTTACTCAGCTAAGAGCCCCCAGTCAGCTCCCACCTCAGGAAGAGTTTACCTTCAGCCGGGGTCACCCCTCAGCCAGGAGACCCCCTTGGCAGCTGGGTTTGAGATAGGTGTGGGAGCTGAGGTGGGGTGTCCATGATCCGCTCTCATGTTTGCACTTAGCGCCTGCACAACCAGACAGGCGGAGACACCCCTCCTGTGTATTCCCAGCATTCCCATGGCTACTGCCACTGGAACCAGTTAGTTCAGAGTAGCTTGACAACCTCAGGCCAAAGCAGAGCTCGGACCAGTGGGTACAATTTAAATATAAACATGCAGATACTTTTTCAGCTGGAAAACACAAATCCAGTGGGTTTTCTCTTCACATGAGCCTGTTTACTTAGCTGTGATTCACGGATCTCAGCGTAGCAATTAACTCATGCCAGGTGCAGATTACACGCCAGGTATGCGACATGTACGTCCCAGCATTTCGGAGCACAGCGCAGCTGCCAAACAAAGGAAACACTAAAAAAAGTATGAACCACAGGAATGTTCATTCAAAATCAGTGTCACTGCTATAGAAGCTGGAAATTAATTCTTTGAAAGCTTTTTTGTTCAAATTGCAAATTTCACTGCCCAGTCCTGAAATTTTTTTTCTCTTAGTCAGAGGCTGAATTTTCACTGCAAATCTCTTGTGATGTCTACAATGTTTAGGAGTGTCTTGAAGGCTCCAGCTGTGCCCAGTGGGCTGAAGTCCATAAGGAGCAGCAGGGCTGCACAAAAACCTGAGTCCTGAGAAAGTATAACCTTGACACTGTTTGCAAATAAAAAGGTATGACTGAAGTACTGCTTTCCTTTCTGTAGGAGGAAGTGAAGAAGCTGGTGCCTGCAGAGCCTAAAGAATATTTGCTGACTTGTAAAACAATGGATTTTTATTCCCATTGCTGTGTCCCTGTGTTCACCTCAGTCTGGACAACACAGTGTGTTAGAAGTATCAGATTTCAACACTGAATTTTGCAACGATAAATAGCGGCAAGTGAAACCACTAAGAAACCTGCTCATAACAAAAACCAGTAACTTCTGCAACCAGAAATTTTCCATTTCTTAGAGACTTGTCTACCATTAAGGCCTGTTAGTCTATGGCTTTTACAAAAAAAAAAAGCAAGAATGTTTCCAAAGAAGCCAGAAGAACACCAATCTTATAATAAAACTATGCTTGCTGGGGTAAAACCATGTAATCCATACTTGTTTTGGGGACATTAACCAAATGCTACAAGCACAGGTTCAGCTCATTGTGTTCGCTGCTATTTGAGGCACATTGGGCCGCCTGCCAACAGGCATGGAAAAAAACGCCAGAGATAAATTTTCTTTCACATTTGCAGAATGGAAGCAAGAAGGCTGAAAGCTTTGTGGTGCTTGTGAACTGGACATTAAAAGGGACACTGTCACATTGTTTAAAACCAGTCTTCAGTTTTTCACACGGGAATTGTGACATCAGGCGTGAGCTGTAATTTATGAGCTGCTGACAGTAGCTTTTGCCAGATGTTCCAGAGAATACACAGAGTCCTGTGTAGACAGTGTGGACATCTCAAGGAAGAGATGAGTGTCCTATGGAGTCGAGGGTTGGAAGTTTGTCCCTCCCCCTAAGCAGAAGGTTTGTCCAATTCTCACCTTAGGAAATTGCAGCTCAGTCTTTTCACTGGCCAAGACTTCAAACCTTGGACTGAAATATACACTGCATTTACACACCTCAAATGGGGGGCAGCTCCAAAAATGCTGGGATATGCCAGTTAATAACACTGGTAAAAAAACCAATTGCTGTTCTGCAATAAAGTGCTGTTGTCTTTAACAGTATGCTTCCATATAAACTTAAAAGCCAAAACAAGCTGCCTAATTGTTGCAAATTTTATGATGCCAGTAACGTGGGCAGGTTCATTGTCCATTGCATGATGGACAACGATAATCCTCTTCTGGAGCTGCACGTCTACCTGCCAGTCTCATTGTATTCTGAGAGTGAAAACAGTGTTGCCAAATGTGTTTTCTCTGCACCACTTGCCGATCCCCCATCTCCTCTTCAGCACCTGGCATGTGGATGCTCTGGTGCCACAGACTAATCCAGATGTGTGGCACTGCTCTCAGATAATGACCACAGCCTGTGGGGCTTCTTGGAGCCCTGGCATCCCCACTGTCACCTCTGCTGGGCTGGACACTGCTGGAGGATGGGGCAGCCCCCCTAGATCACAGAGTGGTTTTGGGATAGCCCACCCCACAAAGCACATCTCACCCCATGGGACCTGCTCTACTGTTCTCCATGAACAAACTTTGAAACATGTGCAGGCTGCCTGGGAACTGGCTGACAGTTTTAGTCCATTTGTCCTGCTTTCATTCCTTGTTCCATATTACTCATCACAGATCCCAGACACGTGAAGTGTCTGCACAGCCTTGGACACGATCAGAAGGGAACGTGCCCTGCACCCCCACCAGTGGTGACCTGCAGAGGGCTGAGAAATCATTAATGTTTGGAGCTCTCAGTGAGCTAAAAGGGGCCATCAAAGAAACATCAGGGCTCCAGCATTCCTGGTTCATCACCCATCACACTGTGGCAGCTGCCAGTCCACTCTGCTGTTGGCATCAGAACACAAAAAAATAGAATGCCACAAGAAAAGGATGCTGAGATCTGCCACATCAGAATGAAGGACATAAACTCTTTCAAGGCAGCACAGCTTTTGGTAGGAAAGGAAGCAAAGTTTGTTTATCACACTGCCAAAGTTCAAAGGCAATCAAAACAGCAAAAACATGTCAAACCACTGTTTAATTAGAGCATGAAGACACACTTTCTCAAAGTGGTTAGAAAAGGAATTGTGGTGTTGTGTTTGGACTCCTCTGAAGCCCTTTTCCTCATGCCCAGTGCTTGCCATGCAAATCTTGGTGTGATGTGTAGGTCAGCAGTCCTGTGCTTCCAGGGAAGAGACCCCCACAGAGGCAAAATACTCATACAACATGCACAAACACAAAATAAGAACACCTTCATCCTCAGCAAGGATGACATGAAAGCCAGTTGCACTGATACGGAGCTGGCATTTGTTTATGCAGAAGGGTGTTATTTCCTATTTTCCTGGTGACTGGGCACACAGGAGCTCTGTCTGTCTCACAACCCCACTACCTGACCACACTGTTGTTACAGCTTTTGGGAGAACCAACAAGTGATGGTTAACTCCACTGCATTAACTGAAAACAAAAACAGTTGCCAGGAAGCAGCAGTGGGCACAGTGTTCTCCCCTAACAGAGCCCTCATCTCAAACACAGGGTAACAAATTATTCAGGAAGCTCCATGCCTCTGAGGAAGCACAAACAACTCACAGTTGAATAAGAGTGGTTCAAAGCCAGGCACTTGCTGTTCTGTTGACAGACATATCCAGGACTGTCTATTTGAAAACTGTGTGACCCTAAGAGACATTTATCTGAAAGCAAACTTTAAAATATGTCATAAATTAACTTGTACAGGAGCAGAAGCTGCCATGGAACCAGACCTTACCAAGGAATTTTGTAGAGCTTAGAGAATAAACCCAAGCCTCAAGAAAAGTCTTTGTCACCCTGGGCAGACTAATCCCTGGTGTCTGTGCTCCTCACCTGGGAAAGGAGAATGTATCAACCCAGCAGGCTGTAGATGGGGATCACTGCATGCCTCACCAATGCAAAGCTGCACCATAAATCTGCCTGTATTTCATAAACACATCAGCACAGCAGGCAAATGAGAGGCAGTACCAGCAGCATCCACACAGTGGTATATCCTTATTTGCTCCTCTTTCACAAATAAATAACCATGCTTGAGCAATGCAGATCTACTGATCATTGCATATGATAGAATCAGAGCATCATAGAATATGATCATCAAGTCCAACTCCTGACCCCGCACAGGACAACCCCAAAATCATACCGTGTGCCTGAGAGTGTTGTCCAAACACTCCTTGAGGTCTGCCAGCCTTGGGGCATGACAACTGCCCTGCCCTGAGGAGCCTTTTCAGTGCCCAACCACCCTCTGGGGAAAAGAACTGTTTCCCAACATCCGGCTGAAACCTCCTCTGACACAGTTCCATGTTGTGCCTTCAGTACTACTCTCACTGGTCGCCAGAGAGCAGAGATCAGTGTTGAATGTCTCCTCAGTAATCCTGTAAACAGCAAGAGTGCTGGACTGGGAATTTTAGATGTTTCAACCAAGATTTTACAGTAAATCAGACAGTAAATACAGATCCTCTGTATGCCCCAATTTTCCAGCTGCATATTCAACATCATTTTGCACCTGAAACATCACAAATCCTTTTAAACTAACACTCATGAAATGAAAGACACCTCAGTTGAAGGAAGCTCTGTAACCCTGCAACAGAGAATATGGGGAAAAACTGAAGGAAAATGGTTTGTTTGTTTGCTTGACACAAACAACTGCCAACAGGTTAAAAACTTGGGCAAGGGATGAGTCTGCCCCTGACCTGTGTTGTACTGCTTTGTACAATGACAGCAGTGTTCAGTTATCCTCAAGCTGGCCAAAAAAAAAAAAAAGGAGGGGGAGTAGAACAACAAATAAGGCACTTCTGAGACAAGGGGAATAATTTCTGACACCAGGTGTCATGCAGGGATCTACAGGACTTATAGTCGTATACTCTTAAGCACTTTTCATCTTCTTTGCTGTTTCCTCTGTGCCTCGCCCAGAGGAGTCAAAACTTCCAGAGTACATTTAAAAAGTAACTACAGAGATTGCTCCACATGTGCCTGCTCCAAGTACGGTTGGATGCTGCGGTAGAGTTAACAAGATGAACTAAGAGGACTTGCCAATGTGAATCAAGAAGCAACCTATGCAAATACCCCTCTGCTACTTACTCTGGGACACAGATGAGGTGATCAAGCATTGCTGATGCCAATGGATGCAAAGAGGAGATAAAGGCCCATTCAAACACTGAGGGGAGAGTCACGCAGTTGTACAGAATTACAACATGGGTTTGAAGTCTACATACTGGATTTAGAACCTAAATGTAGTAATGGAGTGTTTAAGTTTAGATCTAGAACTTAATGCTTTGAAGAATAAACAAGGCTGGAGGAATGCAGTAAAGTGCATGGCTGAAAGAGGCAAGCAGGACTGAGTTATTTGGGAAGTGAGGACTGAGTGTGACAGGGCCAGGGGACTGTTGGCAGGGAGCTGCAGTGGCAGAGCCACTGCTACTGAATTACAGAATCACAGATCACAGAATGGGCTAGGTTGAAAGGGACCACAGTGGGTCATCTGGTCCTATCTCTCTGCTTCCAGGGTCATACCAGAGTACATGACACTGGATTGTGTACAGACCATTCATCATCTGCAGTGAGAGAGATTCCACGCCCTCTCTGGGAAATCTGTTCCGGTGCTGCATCACTCACTTACAAAGTTCTTCTTCCTATTCAGGTGGAACTTCCTGTACATCAGTTTCTGCCCATTGCCTCTTGTCCTATTGTTTGGTACCACCAAGCAGAGCCTGGCCCTCTTGGCAGCCCTCCTTTAAACACTTATAGACATGGATGAGCTTCCCTCTTTGTCGGCCCTTCTTGAGGATGAGCAGGCCCAGCTCTCTCAGCCTTCCCTCATAAGAGAGATGCTCCAGTCTCTTGACCAGCTCTGTAGCTCTAAATTTAATGGCTGGGAATGGTCTGTGCTGGGATAAAACCCTGGCTAATGGGTGTCACAGGCCAGCTCTCCTCTGCATGTGGGACTGACTGGCAAAGTCTGCTATTCATCCACTTATTAGGAATGGCAGAAGCTGTTGGTTTGGTGATGTTTTACAATTTTTACCATCCATTCAGCCATTTCTCCCCACTTGGGTGTATTTCTGATCATCAGCCACTAAAATCCTTTGTTTGACCTTCCCCTTGCTGTCAGCCTCCTTCACCAGCAGTGAGTTAGCATCTGTAAGCGGTTCATCTCTGTCAGTGGTTTTACATCTTTAATAGGATATGAAATATCTGCAGCAGCCTTGTCAAGTTTTATAACCCTGTTCACAGGGATTTGGGATAGCTGGCATGGTCCAAAAGCCTGTCCCAGTCTGTCTCATAAAAGTAATCCCCAGCTCCTCTCTGATTCCTGCTCCTTTTCAGCAGTCACTTTCTCTCTCTTCACTGAATATCAGCTGCTTGAACAGCCTGGGGAAACAAGGAGGACCAGTCAAAGCTCACAGAGCAGCACTACCAGCCCTCTGTGTCTGTGCACAAACTTTTCTGGAGAATGCAAAAGGAAATTCAATTTTCTTGAGAGTTGATGCCCACTCTGTCAGTCATCACCTCCCAGCCTGAGTCCTGCACATGAGGTCTGAGCTGGTCTTTCATAGACACCTTGAAATATCTGAGTGGACTGGAACCAGTGACAGAGGGCTGAGGTATTGTCCTGCCCTCTCCAGTTCCACTAGCCCTACTGACAGAGGAGAGGGGGTCTGAGCTGCAACAACACACTAACAATTCTCTTGACTTCTAGAAAAGAGGATGAAGGAGGAGCAGTGGAGTGTTAGAAAGTGAAAAACAAGTCTCCTTCCCTGCCTCTGCATTTGGAGGGAGCACTCGGGTTGCCTTCAGCCTTCTCCTGGGATGGCTCCCTGGTGTTCGAGGTGTGATTTCAGACTGACACTGCTATTGATGTCACTGACTTCATCACTTTGTCAGTCTTCCAACTGCTTGAACCTTCCAGAAAACCTCATTTGAGCAGATCAGCCTTGCCCAGCATAAGGATGACTGCCTTCGTTACTCTGAGCAAAAGCTCATGCAGATCTGGTTACATTACTTGTACAAATCTATATGATTAATACATTCAATGTCTTTCCATGATTAGTATTTAAGCAGCAGCATGCAAGGGTTTACACAGAGTTATTTAGAAAAGCCTGTCCCCATTCTTCTTTTTGAATGTTAATAATATAGCTAGAGTCTCAGTAGATCTGTCATAAAAAATATTATCAAAGGAACCAAGATAAGTGCAGAATTATTTGCTGTTTGGAAAATCCAGACACATCACAGAAAGCAATAATAACACAAAATAACTTTGATAAAAGTTTTACAGAGAATTTTTTACAGCCCCAGCTGAAATTACAGCTCATATTGAATAAGCTGCTTACAAAGACTTTAAGTTAATTTACATTTTAGTACAGGAAGTAGAATAATGCACTCTGACAGAAAAAAGTTCACCTCAAGGCAGAGGTCACCCAGCTGTGGCTACAATAGAGGCAGAACTTTGGAAAAAATATATACCTGGGGTTCAGAGTTCCCTTGGGTTGGGCTGTACGTGGCAACTCACCCAGAGCTCCCCATGCCTGAGATGTAAAAGTCTCCTTAATTTCTGTGGCTTCCCCAACACTCTTGCTGAGAGGTGCCACAGCTGAGCATCCACTGAGAAATAAATTGTCTTCCCACTGCACTGTGTCCAGCTCTGGATCGGGTTCCTCCCTTTCAGCATGGTTTTCAGCACATTGCAGAGGCAGTCTCAGAACCAGAGCTTATGTACCAGTGTCACTGGACAAGGAGAATGGCCACCCTTTATGACTGTCAAGTCCAACCATTAACCCAGGACTGCCAAGGCCACCACTAATCCTTGTCCTCAAGTGCCACATCTACATATCTTTTCAATTCCTTCAAGGATGGTTACTCCACCACTTCCCTGAGCAGCCTGTTCCAATGATGGACAACCTTGTGATGACGAAATTTTCCCTAGTATCTCAAGTAAACCTCCCCTGGTGCAACTTGAAGCCATTTCCTCTCATCCTGCTGCTTTACTTGGAAGAAGAGAGAATCATTTAGGTTGGAAAAGACTTTTGAGATCCTTGAGTCCAGTGTCAGGATCTTTCACTGGTCTCCAGAGTATGGTGTGATGCTTTTCATTTTTAGGTGAATGAAATAAGATCCTTGAGGCAAAGCTGTGCTCCCTGCATGTTAGACATACTGAAATGCTTCCATACAGCAGCCTTTTGATATGTCTGACACCCAGACTCACACTGGGCCTGCCTAAGTGTAATCCTCAAGAATGTCCTCGTCCCTTTAAACATTCATGTGCTCTTGCTTCTGCTCATGTATTTTTATTACTAACAGGTTTCCCAGCTGATAACACAGCAGCAAATACATTATTCAGCCTGGATTGCTGACTTTAATGCTGGCTGTCTCCATTACAGCAATATCCTCCAACACTTATGAGTAGGGATCCCCAGATTCATCTGAGTGTCCTGGCAGAACGTGGCTGATGCTGCAGAGCTTAATGGGGAAAGGCAGTGGGATGGGACCAGAGCCAGGGGTCTCTGTCCAGACTCCACTTGCAACACCAGAGCACACAAGCCCAGCTCCTCCAGTCCTCTGTGAGCCCCAGGAGATGCAGGGGAGGCAGGAGAGGCTTCTTGGGGCTGAAGTGCCACTTGTGCTTCTTCTCTTACATTACAGACCTGCTACCACTGTGCCACATTCCTTTCCCTCTTCTCCCACATGAACTGTGAACTGAGCAATTACCTCTGGATCGCACAGGGGGGCTGTGAACCTTAATTAATTTGTGGGTTTCAGTTCTTTGTGCTCTCAAAATTCAGTGTGTTTAATTCCTTCATTACTTCCCAGTTAATAGCATTATTTATTTGAGTCAGGGTAGTCCCCACCAAGCCTGTGTGATGGTGGGTTCCCAATTCCACATTATATGCTGGGCACACACAGACTCCCTGTCCTCCCTAACACTAACTAAACCAGGAAACAATTAGGTTAAGTATTAGGAAGTAGTTCTTCCCTGCAAAGGTGCTGAGGCCATGGCACAGGTGGCCCAGAGAAGCTGTGGCTCCCCCATCCCTGGAAGTGTCCAAGGCCAGGTTGCACATGGCTTGGAACAACCTGGGATAGTGGTAGAGTTTGCTACCCATGGCAGGGGGTTTGGAATGAGCTTTTAGGTCCCTTCCAACTCAAACCATTCCAGGAGTCTGTGATCACCCACCAGTGGGCCTGGGGAGGCCCTCCCCAGGTGGGTTTGTGTCCATGCATAGCTGTAGATTGGGGAAAAGACCCAGAAGCATGGCCATACCTGCACGCACTCTCATCCATGTGGAAGAGGAATCCGTGTTCTATGAGTGGGGTGACACAAGAGGAAGCTGAATTGCTAGCAGCCTTCATGTCCAGCTGCTTACAGAAACCAAGCAAGACAAAAATTAAGCAGGCCATTAAGCAGCACTCCAGTGGATTAACATTTGTCTGTCTCGCTTACGCTGCAGGATTTCAAAATTCCTTTGAAGTTTGCATATTAGAAAATCACTTTCCAAGCCACATAACTTTGAGGAACAGCTGACTAATCCTTTAGGATTTAATGAGGTTAACTAACATGCACAGTTTTGTAGGGAGCTATTGTTTGTATTTTGGTAGCAAACATGAAAAACATTGACAATAAGTAATGTTCTGTAAAGATCCATAATGGAAGCATAGCATCATTTTGGTAACTTTTGTAGAAGCTTCCATTTTCTTCATAGAGCACATGTTGGGCTTCTTATCTTGTTCAATTATAACAATTAATAGTTAACAGAACTGTTTGCTTTTAACTCTCACTGAATAGGATTACACTTTTCTGTTCTCCAGGTTAATTTATGGTTTTGTAGTTTCTTCTCTGACTCTTCAGGAACCCCTTCCATGGACTGGCAGAACATCAGCAGTGTTTTCCTACAGCTGGGGCTGGTGGCAGGGGATGCCCAGCACTGGTCTGGCACTGGAGCCACATCCCACTGTTTGCCCAGCAGAGCCCAGCTCAGTCCCTGGCAAGGTCTGGCACTGAGCCCTCCCCTGTCTAAGCTCCTGGAATAGCTATAGAACAGAATCATAGAATCATTAAATTTGGAAAAGACCTCCAAGATAATCAAGTCCAGCCTTCTCCATTTGGGACGTTGGTTGTGGACTACTTGTGCCTCAGGTGCCTCAGGACTGAACGATGAACTCAATTTGGTATTTACAGAACACCAAGGTTGCATGTAACAAGCTGACACATAAATTCTTTAGGATGCAATTACAGCGATCAGAATGTAGGCTACTCAACTATTTTAGCAAGAACACATAATTTTCTGCAGGTTCATGTTGAATGCTGCCTGGTGCCATGAAGCAGGTTCTGAGGATTGGCTTGCATGGGTAAACACAGCAGCAGGGTTTTTCCCAGAGCACAGCCTCTGGCTGAGATGCAGACTGATGGAAAACAGCAGTGGCTGGATTGGTGGGAGACAAGCCCGAGCAAGACAAGAGGAGCAGAGCATCTTGTCCATCACCTAGCAGCCCAGCTGACAGAGCTGGAGCCTCTAGGGATGTGGGCTCAGTGCATCAAAACTCTTTGGGTATTATTGCTGCTGCACCGTTGCTGCCTCCTGATTAAACAGCATGAATATTAATGAGTTCTTATAGCTTCTTTTGGAAAGATCTGCCTGCTATGGCTTATAGATCATAGTGGTGCTGGGAGAAAATAAAACTATGTCAAACTCTTTGCTGATTGCTTATTTGTAACTCTCTCATTCAGCTCATGGGAGCCTGGACACTATTCTGGAGAAGTAGTTTCCTCAGCATCTCTTCCACTTCTGAATTATTTCATGGGAAGCTTTGTCCTAGTAATGAGTGGAAAATTCAGTGTGCAATTAATATTTGTCACCCTTGGGCCTTCACAATCCTTGTCAAAATATACATTGCACCAGTAAAAATTCCATACAGAGCAGCAGGCAAACAGGTGGCTGTTCAGGGGCTGTGCATGGAGAGAAGGAAGAGAAAAAAGACAGGAAATCTCTCAGGATTTACAGCATACATAAAGCAGGAGAGCATCACGTGCGTGAGTGGCACAACAGGACCTGGGAGCTGTGGCACAGAATCCTGTGTGGTGAGGAGCAGCCTGGCCTGGGAAAGGAGTCCCTGTCCATGGCAGGGGTGAGGGAATGAGCTTTAAGAGCCCTTCCAATCCAAACCATTTCATGATTCTATGGAGTTAACTTTGTTAATTGCTGTCCCTCATTCCCAGGGAAGTGCCATGGGATGCATGAGTTCCATGTCCCTGGTCCCGTTCCATTGTTTTAGGAGGAAGCTTCTGCAAAGAGCCTGATCTTCCCACAACTCATTTACAACTGGAATTTAACAGACCCCCGTCTGCCAAATAATAAATAAGAACCTTTACGTGCAACACTCTGTTGGTTAAGCAGAGCTATGAACAAAGGCTAAATAGCAGCTGATTTAGGGAACAAGGTCAGGAGGGCAATGCTGCCATAGCTGCAGCACGTGGATGGGATGAACCGCCCAGCCCTGTATAGTCAGCTCCCCAAAAACCAAACCTGCTGCCAGACTTAAAGCCACCATCAGCACTGGCAGCTGGGTCGTTCCCAGGGAGAGCAGAGCCAGACATGCTCACAGACTTCCCAGGCCAGCCTGGGAACTGGCATGCACCAAACCAGGACAGGAGCCCGTGCACCGACATGCCGACAGCCGGAATGGGGCTGGCAGAGACGGGAGAACCGCAGGGCTCGCGGCACCTCCACAGTGCATCCGTGGGCTGCTCTGAGCTCTTTATGCGCTACTAACTCATGTACTTCCCTGCTGCATAATTCATACCTTTTTAGCAGAAGATAAAAACTTCATAACTGTTAATGTGCAACTGTTTATTAACGTGAGCCTGCCAGACAGCCCTTGGATTTGGAAGGAGCTCTTGAGAAAGAGCCAAAGTCTGTCCTCTGTAAGCAGATTTTTTTGAAAGCTCAGAGGGTACCAGTCTCTAAACAATTCTCCAGTGGCTGCTGAGCTGCTGCTTCATCCTGGTTCCCCTGAAGAACTTGGAGCACCACAGAAGCAGAAATAAATAAATAGGTAATTTCCTTTACACAAGGCGAGGTGCTGGATGTGCTGTATCGTTCATGTTTCTCTCCTGCACAGAGCAGTCAACCAAGCACAGAAAGGAGATAAGAGCATTTGTTCCCACAAGGAACACGGAGAGGATGAAAAACAAGGTTTCTGTTGTGTTCTGTGCAAGGTTGTTTATAACGCCTGTGACTATTTTTAAGCCTGAGAAATGAAGGGCTGCCAGCTGCAGCCTGCTCCTGAGGGAAGGTGCATTGTGTTCTGGAGCACTGTCAGATGAACCAGAGCAGACACTTGTTACCCAGCAGCCAGCACGGGGACATCAGTTACACCGTCCTCTGCATCCCTGTCCTTGGCAGGAGCCTGGCTGCAGGCACTGTCCTGGCAGGTGGCACCGCACACCTGCTACTGGGGTGACACCAACATTCACAGGGACAACATCATTTCAAAAAACCTTCCCAAAAACATTGCTGGGGGGAAAAAGGCAATCTCTAGGTCTAGAGGAGGATCAAGGTCTGCTGTTGCTGCTGCCTATTCTGTAAGATGATGTCTGGTGGTATGGAGACATGGGCGGGATGAAGGCATGGGCGGGATGAAGGCATGGGCGGGATGAAGGCATGGGCAGGGTGGAGGTGCAGATGGAATGGAGGCACGAGCAGGCAGGAGTATCCTGCACCTGCTGGAGCAGGGCAAGGATAGCTGCCTGTGAGGCTGCCCTAGGGGCCAGGGATGGAGAGCAAAGCAGAGAACATAGGAGATACTCCAGCTCCTTTGGCAAGATGAGCAGCCAGCCTCTTCCAACCTCTCGCCCCACTGCTGGCACACAACAACTCTTGGATGCTGACAGCAGCTATTTTCAACAGCCTCTAACACGGTGAAGTGAGAAATCATTTCCCAGATCCAGAATCTCTCTCTTGAGTGTTTTGGAGAGATCTGAGGCCACCCAAACTCATGCTGCAGCATATCATGGACACTGGAACAGGCTCCCTGGGGAAGTGGTCACAGCCTGAAGCCTGACAGAACTCATTGAGCATTTGGACAATCCTCTCAAGCAGATGGTGGGACTTTGGGGTTGTCCTGTGCAGGGCCAAGAGTTGAGTTTGATGATTCCTGTGGATCCCTTCCAGTTCAGTATTGTATGATTCCAAGATCACTCCAGTACCTCAACCCAGCTGTAGCTCTGTAAAGAGCCTCCCCATGGCAATCCCAGCACCACCAACACAGCTCTGCCTGGCTTCCCTGAGGAGCTACTCTGTCATTTCCTGGAGGTTTGATGTGTGTTCATCAAATTTAAAGGGATTAAAAAGAAATGAGTATATGAGAAATACCCTAAGCAAGTCAGATCTCTATAGCATACTGTCAATAAAGATAACATTATTTAAATAATAAGTCAGAATTTTCACCTGTAAATTAAAACATCTTATTGAAATATATGCTGATTACAAGGCTTTGTTCTAATTATCTTAATTATGGGCTTTTAATGTCAGGAATCTGTAGAAATGAAAGCACTCATAAATGGCAGCATGTAGCAGCAATAGCTGCATCTGCTGGCACTTGGAGTGTGCTGTCAGGGTGAGGAATGAACTGATTCCTGGGGAGGGCGTGGTGGGTGTGCAGGGAGGCTGTAGGGCTGAGAATGGTGTCTGCACACACCTGTCACATGAAGTGATGGTGGCAGCTTGGACAAACTCCATTCATCATCCCCATTTGTACAGCTCCCACCCCGGGAGCAGCCACGGCTGCTCTGGGCAACCTGTGCCAGGGCCTTAGTACCCTCACAGCCAAGAATTCCTTCCCATTATCCATCTATCCCTGCCCTCTAGCTGTGGGAAGCCATTCCCCCTTGTTCTATCCCTCTGGGTCCTTGTCCCAAGTCCCTCCCCAGCTCTCTTGGAGCCCCTTTAGGCACTGAAAGAGCCTCTAAAGTCTCCCTGGAGCCTTGGAGCTGCTTCCTTGGAGCCCTTTTTTTTCTCCAGACTGAACACCCTCAGCTGTCCCAGCCTGGATCCAGAGCTGAGGGGCTCCAGCCCTTGGAACATCTCAGTGGCCTCCTCTGGTCTTGCTCCAGCAGCTCCACATCTTTCTGATGTTGGTTCCCAGAGCTGGGGCAGCTCTGCAGGTGGGATCTCACCTGAGCAGAGCAGAATCCCCGCTCCCCTGCTGCCCACACTGTGCCATCAGCCCAGGGCTCAGGGGGTTTCTAGGTCCCAGCACGTGTGGCTGGTGCATGTCCAGCACCCCCAGGTCCTTTTTTCCATGGCTACTCCATGATATTTTGCAGTGACACTCATTGGGATGGTGTGTCATTGGAGTGTCCTGCCTGATCCTCAGCACACTGTGTGCTCAGCTGTCCCACTGCCTTTAGAAATGCCCCTGGAGAGGGTCTCTGCTATGCTCCCAGCCTTGCAACCCATTCTGGAGAAAAGCAGTGAGCTGAAGGGTAGACTGGCAGGCAGATTCAGGTTGTTTTTCTTTTCTAGCTGGACATATGGATATAGGAAATCTTTAGAGACCTTGAAAAGGAAAAGTACCTCCCTTTGCATTGCTAAACCGATGGTGTGGCTAAGAATAGCCTCTGAAGGGAGAGGGAAGATGAATGACATGAGGCATTCAGCACCTTTTCTTACTGTGCAATAGTCTTGAAATTTAAAAAGTGAAATATCAAGGGGTGTGCAGGCGAAGGGGAATGGCCAGTCACGCCGAGGACATTTGGAGGAGTGTGTTATTATGTAAAGCAAACTGGGGAAAGGTTAGCAAATACCACTGCTTCCCTGGGGAGCCCTTCTCTTGCCAGAGTCATTAGTGCACTGGCAGGATAACAGATCCTCTCTGTTAATTCTCTAGGTCATAAGCAAATTAAGACAGAAAAGCTGATCTGCTATCAATCTACATTAGACACAGGAGTCCAGCTCACCTGTCCAGCAGCTGCTGGTTTAGGGAAAGTTTAAGGCTGGAATATGAAAGTCTTGTCATTAAACCAAACCCATTTTCCTCTCAGCTCAGGCAGGCTGGGCATGGAGCTGTGGGACAGGGCTGCATGGTTCTGGCACCCCTCAGGTGAGAGCATGGCACAGGCAGAGCGATTTCACAGAGGGTGCCCCAGGACCTCCACCAGTGCTGCTTCATCCCTTCAGGGAAATCCATGGCCATGGTGTTGCAGCTATGGTCCATGTCCAGGGGCTCTGGGGTTGTGGTCCCACAGGGAGGGCTTGGATTCAGCCAGCTCGTGCTCACCTCAGAGTCCTGATGCCAGCTCGCAGTAGTGCAGCTTGCAATTTGGGAAGGGACAGACAGGGGAATGTTGCTCGTGGGATGTGGGAAACTCCTTCCCTAGGCAGGAAGGGGTGAATGAGGGTAGGAGAAGGCAGAGTTTTTGCTAGAAATAGCCCAAGTATCTCCCAGCATGGGCCAAAAGACCTTTTGATATTCTCAATATAAACGGCTTGGTGAGATTAAAACAACCCACTCCCAGGGAGGATTCAGCCCAGGTCAGGAGCTGCTCCCTCCATGGACACACCACTCTGTGGATGAGTACCTTGGGCATGGCAGGTGCTGGGAGAGTGGTCTTCTCTGCCAGGGCCATTCCATGGGTGCTGAGAGGTTTAGGCTGGATATCAGGTAAAGATTTTTCCCCAGAGGGTGGTTGAGCACTGGAACAGGCTCCCCAGTGAATGGTCACAGCCCCAAGGCTGCCAGAGCTCAAGAAGCATTTGGACAACACTCTCAGGCACAGGGTGGATTTTGGGGTTCTCCTGTGCAGGGCCAGGAGCTGATCCATGCAGGTCCCTTTCAGCTCAGGATCTTCTATGTTTCCATGAATTCAAACAGAAATGGTGCCAGCAAAACCTCCAGAGTCACATTTGCAGGGAACAAAAACACCCACCTGCACACAACACAGCAGTTCAAATCTGCCTTTAATCTCAGGTTCCAGTAACAACCTTCTCACCATCCAATTACTTGTCTTACAATTGACATAGAAATATTAAATTCCTAAGAACTAAAGCACTTTGAAAGTATAACCTACTTTTAAAGCAGACAAGATTTATAGTGGAAGCATTTACTTTGTAGTCCTTGGCATTATCAAAGTCACTGATGCCTCATCAACAGCTCCATAAATGAGGCCTCCAAACACAATGTCTGGTTGCCATTTGCTGGGCACTGTTTGCTGGCTGAGTCCCTCTGATTGTGTGGCAGGTGACAGCTCTGTCACCGTCCCCTGTGACTCTGAAACCACGTGTGACCACGGTGTGCCCTTGGCATCCTTCTGCTGTCACACAAATGCCTGGCACAATCAGGTCTGTCCTGCACCCCTCTGACCATTGCTGAGTAGCAGAGGCAGCTGCTGGCACTGTGGGCTCACTGCTGGCAGCCACAGCACCCAGAAAACAGCTCAGATAGAAACTGGGGAATCTGCACTGGAGCAAGCACCAGGCTTCTGGCAGCAGCAGCAGCAGCAGCAGCAGCAGCAGCAGTGGCAATGGTGCCCCTGGTCCCCACCGCTGCCTGGCCCCAGCCCTCATCATAAATTGCTGCACTAACCTACATGGAGAGGCATTAACTTTCACTCCTGAAACAAGGTGCAATTAGTTGGGCATATAAGGACACCAAGTGATGCTAATTATCCTCTAAAATATGAATAGAATTAAGCCAGAGAAGCAGAAAATTACCTTTGTGGGAGATCTGCTGCAGAGTTTAACTGAACAAGGATGGTAGCTGGATTGGCAATGAAGAATTCGTCTTTTAACACCAGTTCACAAGCACCTTGACTATCACCCTGGAAATCATCCAGAGTTTTAATTAGCCATTAACTCTTCCCTACACATTCAGCAGTGTTCAAGGAGACCATTGTGCTGGTTTCACACCCCTGCCGCAGGCTCCTCAGGCTGCCTCAAGGCAGCAATCAGTTGATCAGTAATTGCTTCCAATAGCACATAATTAATCACTGACCAGCTCTGCTCCTTGCAGCCTGCCCAAAGATCATAGAATCACAGGAGAGTTTGTGTTGGAAGCACCTTCAAGCTGATCCGTTCCACCCCCTGACACGGGAAGGGACTCCTTCCTCTAGACCAGGTTGCTCCAAGCCCTGTCCAACTTGGCCTTGAGCACTTCCAGGGATGGGGCAGCCACAGCTGCTCTGGGCAGCCTGTGCCACTCCCTGCCTCTTCCAGAGATGGGCAGCAGCCTTCCTGGGGAGTCATGGTTCCTGGAGCTTTACCAGCAAACCAAGCTCCAGCCCTGCTCCTGGGGTGTTTGCAGTGGTGCTGCTCTGTGCCAGTGCTCCTGCTTTGCAGAAGGTCCCAGGTCCCCACCAGATGTGATGGTGACAGGACTCACAAAATGAACTGGATCTGCCCCAGGTTTAGTCCCCTGCAGCCCTGAGGAAACCTGTTCATCAGGACGTGCTCCAGCTGCTGTGCAGTCCAAGTGCTCTCTGACTCCAAATCCTTCCCTTGCACAGATCTCTTCTCTGGCTGCTGCACCCAAACAAACCTGAAATGTCTGTGGAGGAGCTGGAACCAGGCTCTGGGGACAGGTGTGCCCAATGCTCAGCTGCTCCTTTGGCCTTCCTCCCAGGCAGCCACCCAGGGATCTGCCAACAGTGGGCACAGGGGTGACACCACTGCTGCCAGTGCTGCATCCTGGGACTCTCCACCAGGACCTGCTGCCACCACTGGAACGTGTCACAAACTGTGTTAACCCTGCTTTGTGGGTGCTGTGGGGCAGGACACACTGATGGTCCCTCGAGCACAGCATCCAGCTGCCCAAACAGGATCCAGCTGTGGATCCAGGCTCTTTGCAGCACTGAGTTGCAACTCCTCAGTTGCAGCTGAGGACAGCTCTGGGGCTCTGTATGGCTGGCACGTGCACAGGGATGTGCCACGAGCAGCCAGTGACAGCCCTCAGCACAAGTGATTTTCAAGACTGATCAGCCATGGTGATTCGAAGTTCTCGCCCTTCAGATGGCAGCCCTGAGCTCAGGGCTGCACCCAGGACAGACCCCCCAGCACAGCCCACTCAGCACTGGGCTTCCCCATAAAAATCTGGAGGTAACAGGGAGTTTTATCCAGTGCAAAGCCACAAGTATCCAAGACCTCAGGGAGTTTCTACCCCATCTGTTCCAGGCAGGTAGGAAGCACACAGTACTGTGCAGCTCCTGGGACTTTTAATAGTAATAAACAATCTGTTCCACTCAAGTATTGGTGGTAAGAGGCTAGGAAAAGCTGTCTGTCAGGATCTGGAACAAGAAGACCACCAGAATGGCTCTGATGTGGCTGCAAGTGCTCCTGAAATGAAAAAGATCCATGTCTCCCAAGGGCTGTTGCCTCAAGAGCCTCCTGCTTTCCCTGTTGCTCTCTGAAGTTCATATGTATAAAACCTTTTTGTTCCCATCAATGCTACTCCTGGATTTATGCTTATGTGAAAAACTCATGGAATGTGCTGTGGGAACTGAAGACTTTTAAAAGCAATTTGAGAAGCAGTGCAAGGAATGTGCTCCCCAGAACTGCTGCCACTGCTCTCCCTGCTGTGCAGGACTTGCTGTACCTGCAGCACCGGCTGCTTGTTCCAGCCTGGTTCCAGCTCTCTTCATTTATGAGATGCATTATTTACCAGCCTGACATGCAACTCATTTAAAAATCAGATTTATCAGCAAAATAGTAGTGCTTGCTGTGGTGGTGTCCAACAAGAGTATTTTGCTGGGCTTGTGTTGACTCAGCAGTTTTCTGCCCAATTCATCACCAAAGGGCACTAGCACAGCCCCCTCAGCCCCTTCCCAGCCTGGGTGCTCTGCTCACAGCACCACTGGGATATGGACTGCTTGGACTTTGGACTTCCACCAGCAAGCCAAGCAGGAGGAGGCCCACACCAAGGGAATGACCTTCATGCAAGCACAATGAACTCAGTGCTGCAAAGAGCCTGGATCCACAGCTGGATCCTGTTTGGGCAGCTGGATGCTGTGCTCGAGGGACCATCAGTGTGTCCTGCCCCACAGCACCCACAAAGCAGGGTTAACACAGTTTGTGACACGTTCCAGTGGTGGCAGCAGGTCCTGGTGGAGAGTCCCAGGATGCAGCACTGGCAGCAGTGGTGTCACCCCTGTGCCCACTGTTGGCAGATCCCTGGGTGGCTGCCTGGGAGGAAGGCCAAAGGAGCAGCTGAGCATTGGCCACACTCCTATGTGGCACAGGAGGGTGTAAATATGCATGGGAAGGTCCAGGCAGTTCTTGTAAAGCTGCATCCTGGAATGCACCACCTGCCCTGTGCCTCACGGATCTCTGAGCTGCCACTTCCCACACCTGGGAGCAGGGTCTGCCCTGCTGCTCTTGTTCTGCAGCAGTCCAGCAGAGTCTGGTCTGTCTGGAGGGTAGGAACAGCTCACACCAGCTGAACCGTGCTGCAGGAGCTGTTCTGGTGCCAAGGACCTATTAGCACACCATGGGAAGTGTCAGTCACTTTGCAAAGGTGGGACTGTTCATGGAGTGAAGTGTTACTAGAGCTCCTGCAGCTCAAGATCCGCCCTAGATTGGTGCTCAGAGGAGCAACATCCTTCCCCTGTGTGCTCCCTTCCCAGCCAGCACCCTCTACCCTCCAGCTCCTGGGACCAGGTACCCCACTGGGCCATTAGCCAGTGCCAATCTCAGGTGGGAACAAACCAAGGCCCTCCAAGAGCAGCAGCAGAGCCACGGGCACAGGAGTCAGAGCCAGGGCCAGGGCCAGTCCTGTCTGTGTCACCCATGGCCAAGGGGCCCATGGCCACCTTGTCACACCTACACCTTCCCTCCACA
>VXBC01006354.1:0-37255 GCA_013399945.1 Ploceus nigricollis
CTGCTCCTCTGGGAATCCAGTGGCAAAGGCTGTTCCGGTGTTACAATGCTTGACTCTTCCCCCTGGGCAGAGCATCTCCCAATGGGATGACGTAATTTTATCAGTCATGCAGTGACACTCATGGCCCATTAACAGAAGATATTTCCCAGAGGGAGGATTGGTTGTGGAAGAGATAAGGAAAAACTGCCCTACCTGGTTTTAACAGGTGGCCCAATTAACAGGAGATAACTGCCTCACCTCTAACAGATGGCAATAGAATGCACACCCCCAGCCACATTTTGCAACCTAAGCCAGAGGTTTATGCAGAAAAGTCCATAATTTTACTCCCACAGACTTGCATCTAAAGTTTAGGACCAGTGGAAATAAGATGGTGGTGTAACTGGCACTATTTGTAATGCTTTTTGTTGTGATACAGGCCAAGGTAACAAAGTTGTATCTGGGGCTGAGTATCCAGCAGTATTTGTGGGAACTACATTCACCACAACATAAAGGGAGGAATGTGAAGGAAGTCTCCAAGCTTCTGGACAGCTGTAAGAATGTATGAAGTCTAGCATGAGGAACACCTTTATGAGGGAGTTGTTAATAGCAAAACTCCCATGTGGAAAAGTCTTGTGCTCACAGTTACTCTTTCTGCCATGAGACAGAAAAAAACCACATTCTTGGTCATCTTCATTCTTGATCTCTTGGTTACAAATGCTCTTTTATAAGAAACTGGGACATGCCTCTTAGACTGGGGGTCATTTCTGTTTATTTAACTGTCTGGGTGCCTTGATTACAACTTTTAGCAGAATCAGGGCCTTGACAGTCTTGGCCAAGATATACTCAGCAGAGCACCTGGCAAAGCAGTTCTGGTTGTATATCATTATGACCTTAATCCTCATGTCTCTCCTCAGCTCAAATGCCATTTCAGCTAGCAACAATTAAAGGGAGAGGAGTACGTGCTGTTATACAAAAGATAATATCCGCTGATTAATGCTTGTGCTGGCCATTTTATTCCACCATTGAAATGTGCTGAATTAACACTTCTGCCAGAAATTTCTTAGTGCTTCATCCCTAAATGTATCTAATGTGAATTGTTTCTGGCTTCAGTATTAGGCCTTTGTGTGTAAAGAATTCTTAATAATACATATAGGAAAGGGCAATTAATATTTCTTTGCTAACCATAGTTTTAGATTCAGTGGTTTGTTTTTCTTTAACTGAGAGCTGTAGGTAATGCATGATTTAATAAAATTACTTGAGCATTCCCACCTGAGCACTGATCATGATAGAATAATACAAATGATTGATGTTCTCTTACTTTATGGTAAGCCAAAAAACCTGATCATGGTATCATAAAAAAGGAATAGCATTTTATAGCAGCAGTCAAAGTTGAATGAAAACTAATGAATTAAAGGGGGAAATTTTAGTACCTCTTTGAAGGAAAAATCCAAGTATTTTATGGGATAAATTTACATAGGCTTTAAGGTAGAATTCTTTTTATAAAATATATATGATAGTTTTCGCTGTCATGTTTAGTCCTTATCAAAAACATTCTAATGGCAACAGCCATAAAAATGCAGTAGGGTTTACTAAATAAAAAGCTCTGATTTTTTTATTAGAATAATTAAATATTCCTTTATTTTATAGCTGTGAAATGAATGTATAGATAGAAGAGCACATGTATTTTCTGTTGTGGGTAGAAAAGAACTCGACATTTCTTCTTAGCAATTTAGTTATGTATAAAGCTTACCCATGAAGGTAAATGCCTTCTCCTGGGTGTTTTGTTTTGTTGTACAGCGCTAACTTGCATATGTATACCTTAAAAATTAATCCAGAAGTTAGAGGTTTGTTATTAAGAACATCTGACAAGTTAGAGTTGTGATTTGGTCATGGTCTAAACCCCTGGTCATACAGTCATTTAGTTTGGCACAAATGCCAGCAGAAGCAATTCTTTCCTTCTCTTCCACAGTCATGGCTGCCTACTCTGATTATGCCCTTCATGCTCCCTGTAGCATTTGTGAAGCTAAACCATAGACCGAGTGGAAGTCTTTTCCAAAAAAATGAAAGTGGCTAGCTGGCTGGGTACACAGAGGAATTATTACATCACCAGAGCTGAGCAAACAGCTTGGGGATGTTCTTTTTTTACAGGGAGAGAGACTAAGACACATTGAAAACAAAACCTAGCTAGGGGCAAAGGGAACAGGACAGGCCACCAAACAGGGGAAACTGCTGCTGGAATTTTGATATCATGGGTGGTTTGTATTTATTTGGATTCGAAGGACCAAAATTTTTAACAAAACCTCTAAACCACGCTGTTCCTAGGGAGTCAATCAAGAGGTTCTGGTTCACTTTGCTCTTTGAGTCAGCTGTGAACCACTCTTGTTCATCTGCTGCTGACTCAGGGGACACTGCAGTACCCTCATGCATTTTCTCTGGCTAACATAAAAATACTTCTCTATACTTTAACACTTTTTTTTTTAATTTGCTCTCCAAAATTTAGAATTCTAATAGTAAATTCAACAAAATTTTACTGTCATATATGAGATAGGGCAGTCCCAGGCAGAAACAACCAGGAAAGAATGAAATACTGTTCATTTATACTTCTGCATGGCTTTCTTCAAAATTTTAGTGTCGAGTGTTTGATAATTTTCTATGTAGTCTCTGTGCATGAATTACTGGAAGTTACAGGTTCAATGTATGTATAGATAGAAGATTTACTGTTCCCAGTGGAGACTCAGTCTCATAGTACAGCACAGGAATGACATGGATTGGAATGTAAAGTAAGCAGGGTGACAATATGCCATCAAATATATGTTGTTTATGTTCATATACATTCTTTATATTTATAGTTCCTTGCTTTGTTACTATTGTAGCTTTAAGCATCTTAATGAGCTGGCATTAGTGAGCTGCTGCTTAGAGTTAGATGTGCCATTAAGGAGGAAGTATACAGAAGATGCTTTATGCCAAAGGCATGACATGAAATGGAATTTTAGATATTTATGGGATGAGGTGGCAAAGCTGTATTTAAAATAGATGGTAACAGAAGAAGTATAATTTAAAATGCCCAGCAAGAAGATGAGGCAAAAAAAGGACAAAATTAAGAAATTATACCAAAATAAATGGATGTGCAAAATGTAAGACGGTGGCAGAAGGCTTATAAGAGTGGATGAAAGTGTAAAATTGTCCAATTTCCAAGATACTTAGGGGCTTATGTGCCCTTGTCAGGAGGAGAAGCTTTTGTAGATGTTCCTGTGTCTAACAGTAATCTGCATCTTGAGCTGCATGAATGCTTACAAAAATAACCGATATTCATTTAGAATCCTAAATGGATTCAAGGATCTTTGGGTTTTAGACTGTTTTATGCTTTTGGAATTTTTACCCATTGTGATGAAACCTAAATGGAGATAAAACTAAAACCTGCATTTAGAATGGGCTGAAAGGGAATGGTTGATACGATGTAATGGAGCTTGAGAATAAATGAATCAAAATGAGAACCAAGAGCTTAAGTGAGCATTTAGCTGTGCAGGCAAAAAGGAAGAAAATTATCTTTAATGTGTAGGAGAAGCTGCAGAAAGATTTATTTATGATCTGGATTAGGAAGGCTAGGGAAAGGTAAAACAAAAATGATATTTTTGCTACAGGCTTGAGTGACAGGGGGATGCTGGTGATGCAGTGCTTTGGTGGAAAGACAAAGAGGTGAATTTTGGCCATGTTAAGCTGATGGCATGCCAGCTAGGTGAGGTATCAGTAAGACAGCAGTGGTAGAGACTAGGTACAGGAAAGGTCAGGAGGGGGGAGGTTAATCTCAGATTTGTCAATCCATCTGCTTGTGTATTCTGTTTAGTAAATACTTTTATTGAGCCTGTATCAGAATCACAAAAACTCCCCCAAGAAATCCTCAAAAGCCATTGACAGAGACAATATATTTTTAATAAAGGGTGCATTTACTGCAGGTTTCATGACTCGAAGTTGGATCTGCTACAAGAAGTTGTTCTTGTATCTTCTATGGTTTACAACACGGGGTTTGATTCATGTTTGAAGGGAGACAGTGATCCTCTAAAATAAATTGCCAGAATGTTTGCCTAACAGATCAGATTGACCTTCACATGTGGAATTTCGTGGTTTAGGCTCACAGTTAGAGTGACAGGTTGCTTTAAATGGAAGTTCAAATAGAATGTCATTCCTGCACTGTTTTTCTTCTTCCTTTCTTCTGATGTTGTGTTCTGAGTTTTCTGCATCACACTGAGCGTACAGTTCAGTTTATCCCATTTCCCCATTCAGAGAAGATGTATGTTTTTCTATATGATATTTTCTATTTTATGGAAACCTAAAACAGATGCTTTGCCAAGTACACAGTAAATAAACTGCTTAAAGAATATGATGATGTGGTTGGCCTAATTTATATGTAAATGTGAGCAATGCTATTTTAGATTAAGCAGCAAATTGCTAAATAGGAGTCTCATAAATATTGGCTTTTGAAGATTGGAGTCTGAATATTTAAAAATGAAAGTTTTTTTGCAGGGAAATTTGATTTTCTGAATGACATTTGGGAAACAGGTTGTGTTTGTTTGGGCTTTTTTCTTTCTTACCAAGGAGTGTTGGTTTTCAAACGACTTTTCAGGAGCTTTGAATTTTCTTATTTTTCACTGTAATCAAACCTGCTGTCATTTCTATTCATGCCTTATATTTTTATTTATCTTAGCTTTCCTTGCTTGCAGTAGCAGAGCAGCATCTATTGCTTTGAAGAATGTCAACAACTTGTCAGTCATTAATTATTTTGTTTGGTTATGTTTTATCTGTGAGAGTATCTTTTAAGGTGATATTTCTGGAGGAGAGAAGGAGAGGGAGTTGTTTGTAGGCATCAATGAGGGCAAAATTTTTCCCAGTGTACTGATGAAGGTGTTTTCTTCCAAAACACACATTAGGGTGTCCCACTGTGTATCTTTGGCCCACTGGCAAGCATAGCAATGTACTTCAGCATGCTCTTTCTCCCTGGTTTCAATTTAACTTTCTTATTCCATCAAAGGCAATCTTGACAAGAATTTTAAATGCCAGGAGAGGTAGTGTTCATTTTGTGAAAATGAGATTTTGATTTGTCATCTGCTGGCTATTTGAGTACTCTGAATAAGCTGAGCTTTTGTGGAACGGGGAGACATTTGAGGAACTGAGAAACAGTTTTTCATGGCAACATTGCCTCAGTTGGGAGGGGAAAATTGAGTTATTGAAGTTGTTATTGAGGAGGAGGAACTGTTTATAAGCAAAAATTATAAACTGTTGTGCAAAGACCAGGATAATTGTAGATTTCCTGCTTAGGAGCAGATCATCCCATGCAAATTAGGTCAGTAAAAGCTCAGTCAGCAAAGTTTGACCAAGAGCTGTGATGCTGCTACCTGTGAAAAAGACACAAGTAAAAGTATGGACACAGGGTGGCATAAAAGAAATGAGAAGAGTACCAGGGAATAATTAAATTATTTTTTCAGGTACAAAAATTCTTGAATTGCTTTGTGGTTAAAAGAAGCTTTACTGGTATGAATTTATTAATGTGATCATATATTGTTAGAGGTTTCAATTTTAGTGCTTACTGTGCGAGATACAGTTTTATTCTATAAGCACATACAAGTGTGCTGTTGCATACCAATTTCTCTGGGAAAATATTATTGACTTTACTTTTTTCTAGTGATAAAGTTGAGGAAGGCTTTGTACTCTATAGAATGTGCTTTTTGTGGCATTCAACACATTTGCTTCTTGTCTGCCAATACATACTGGAGGTCTCCAAGGTAGGCTGAAAACAAATTAAGTATCCATTTATCAGGAGATGAATGGTTGTGATACAGGTTGGTGCAGAAGAGAGCAAGGATTCAAAATAAATTATTTCCCTTTCACTAACAGGAAAATAACTGGAGATGGGTAGCTCTGAATCAGTTTAATGCTTGCTGGGGATGTGACTTTGAGGCATGTTATGAACCTCTTCATCAATACTGATTAGTTCCTCTGACTGTATGATAACTCATATGCTCAAAATGTGAGTAAATTTACACTGCAGCCATGTGAACATCTAACCCACTGCCTTCTCACTGGTGGCAGCATTAGCAAAGCACCCATCTGCCTGCACTTTCCTGAAAGGAAAGGAGGAAATGGGTGGGTGTTGGAAAGCCAAGCCAATGGAAATATTAGAACAAAATTCTTATTTTAAATAGCGGTGAATGAGGTAAAAATATCTTGAGTCATTTTTTACAGTGTTTTTCTTTTGCTGAGTTAAGTTAATGTTGCCTTTTTTTGAGTCCTAGAAAAACAATATTGTCTTCCAAAAGTGCCAGTAGCACAAATGAGCACATATAATTTTCTTTAATATCAAATTAACATTCTTTGTTTCAGTTTCTAGTTCAGAGATAAAGTATATGATATTGTTCCTATGTTCCACTGGCATCTTATTTCTAATAGCACAGGCCTTGTTAGAAAATGAATGCCACTTTATTTCAGGTGTTTTCAAAGACAGCCACTTCAGTGAAAGAAAATATAGAATTTTCTAAAGTCAAAAACAGTGATACTCCTCTTGAATCACTCTTGGCCTTTTTAAAATTATAGTCTCACAATACCTACTCCTCTAGTAATCCCAGATCACAAAAACCTTTTAAATAAAATATGTGCAAATATAGCTGATTATTAAGCCATGAACACACAATTCCTGAGGATGCCATAGTTTTTTCTACTAGGTTAGTGCTATCATTATGGGTTACTGCTAGGAAATCAGTTGTCCACCTCTGTAATTTTCTAATTGTCTATTTCTGTCAAGCTTGGGAAAACTTGGGCTTCAACCCATTTAGCCCCTGAAGGTTTAGGAGCTGATATAATTTAGTTGCTTGGTCTATGTTTTCAAATTTCTGCTGATGTGATTGAATTCAGTGATTCAAAATGTTGTTGTATTTTCTTGCCCACATGAGACTGATTATACAGCAGTTCCTCTATCAGGAAAGGTCACACCAGTTATGTCAGGCACATCCATAACTTTTAAAATATGTTTATAGCTGGTGTCTCTTGTACTTACAGGGAGCGTGATACATGTGTGAGCATCTGATGGTGCATCTGACAGATGCAAAATGCCTGAGCACCCATGCTAGGTGCTGCAGAACAGTCAAAATAATGGCCAGTTAATCTGAACTTTTAGTATATTGTATATATTCTGATAAAATCCCTTTTTTTGGACTGTTTTCTCTCAGCAAAGTGCATTGTACTGATAGGAGAAAATATGTATGAAATTTTGGTTTACTTTGCTATTTGAATAGCTGAAACTCTAGAATCTGGTATTGAGACACATATGGTTGTTTGTCCTTGTATGTAAAGGTTTTCAAGTTTTGCACAGAATTTATAAGTTTGAGTAGCCTTTTTAAGACATAACTCCTTCATTCTCTCTTCTATATTTGTTGTGCTTTCCTGGTCAGGATATTCTTAGCTTTTTCCTTTTAATTTACTTTTTTACAGTTATACTTAGAAGCAAAACTTAAAAAGCACCCTGTTGTTTACTGCATTTCATATACTGATGGACACTAACAGCTTTTGTCTTTCTAACAGACAGAATTAATGATCTGGGAGCATCCTCACAAGGGAAACTGTCCAGGGTCAGAACGCCCTATCCATTTGAATTTTCTTCTACTGTTAACTCTATAACAGATAACTTCAGCTCTTAAATTATTAACCAGAACTTATGAGTCAATAGACCCTGAAATGACTAAAAATATGCTGTAAAGGACTTTTTTAAAAGGATAAAACTAAAGAGGAAGAGGGGTGGAGGGGGAAAGAAGGGTGACATTCTTTTTAGGCATGATCTTCATTTTCAAATTACTGTTTAGACTATGAAGGAAGCTTCTTTTGCATATCCTGCTCTTCAAATTTAGTGCAACTTTTAAATACATTTTGTCTGAGATTCCATAGTGTCTTGGTTTGGAAAGACAGGTGTCTGAGCCTCCCCTGAAATGGAAAAAATGTAAACCCCCTCCCTCCAAATCGTTATAAATTTGAAATTAAGGGGGGCTCTCAGGCAAAAATATGGGAGCAGGAATAGCAGTTCTCTATTAGGGAAGAAAATAATAAGAAAAAAAGAGATAAAATAAAATAATGCAATAAACCAAAAACAATACTGACAAAGTCAGAATACAACCTGACACCCTGTTGGTCAGGATGTTGGTAGCAGTCCAATTGGAANGCATCTTCGAGGGATTATTAGGGTTTACAGAACAGCATTTTCTTGCACGTAGTCTGAGGTGCCACTGCCTCGTTGGCTCTTCTTGTAGGAGTTTGAAACAAAAATAGCAAGACTGCAATGGTCTGAAGGATTCCTGCATCTGCTAAACTTTGAAATAATCCCACATCTCTGTTTTCATTCCCTCGCATGTACTTGAGGCCCACCACTGCACTGCTCTGCAACTCTCTCTGCCCTGGAGATAGTGTGGAAATTTGCATGAGCCCATTAGCCAGACAGAAGAGGTAAGGGTTCCATCCTCCCTGCATTCCTGCTGGGTCTGGGAGCGGTGACATTTAGGATTTTTACCTTTGACCCAAAGATTTACAATCTCAGGAGCTGTAGAAATGCAATTACTTTAAATACCTTTGTTTCTCTGCACTCCTGGTTTAAAAGCCAGTGGGAACAGAATCAGTGAGATGGCTTTAAGTATGAGGCATAACAAATAGCTACCGATTTCATTCCAGAAACAATAGGAGGCATTAGTAGACCTCACTTACAGGGGGAAGCTCTTTTGTCTGCTAGATATGAACAGGATGGGGCTTTCAGAGGCACAGCCCTGCAATGACAGCTCAGCTGCTGGCTGCCCTGAGCTGCCACTGAATGCCACAGTCTCTTCGAAGGAAGCAGAGGAAGGAGTTGCTATTAACAACCATAACGACCTTATCAGATGAGTCTCAGTTTCAAAGGGATCCTGCCACTCTCCCAGAAGCTTCATGAAAGCTGGCATCTTCTTCCTTTCCCCCAAGGAGTTAGCATTTCACAGAAGTCTCTTTAACCAAGGAGCAGACAAGGTTGAAAATCCTTGTATTGTTTCACCTATACTAGCAACTCCAGAAGGATGAGTGTGCTGTAGGGGAGAGCTGAATATTCTTTGAATCCTGGTGTACATTTCTGTCTCTGGGAAGGCTTGTTGGTGAGGTAGATTGTGGAAATCCTTTCTAATCGCTCTTTTTCTTACTAAGGGCAAAAGCCAAGCTATTTTTCTTTCCTTCAGAGTTGAATCTCAAGTGGAAAATAATTCCAGCAAGCCTTTTGCTGCAGAAGCTGCAGATGACAGTCCCAAAATGCTTCTTGTTTCATAGCTTTGCAGTAGAAAAGTTTTGTCTAGAATTCCTTTTTTTTTAAATTTCACAAAGTTTTTTTTCTTTGAGAGGGCATTTAATGTCCCTGCCTATCATGAAAGATAGAAGGCTAAGAAGTTTGGAAACTAGATGAACACAAAGATTTCACTGTATACTGAAGAGAAGTCTGAGTGTTTCCTTGCACTGTGTGATTTGCACTCAGGTCTCTTTTCTCAGATGTAGCTGCAGGAGAGAATCCATTCAGGACTTTTACTTCCATAATTTAAACAGTTACAGAACAGTGGTTATGCCAAAGCTGTGACCTGAGGTCATGTCTTAGTTTTCAGGCAGGCAAAACCCCAGGACCTTTTGCTGCTGCCCCACTGAATATGCACGGCTGACTGCTGGAACTTAAATGCTAACAGAGTGTCAGCTCTTTCCAGACAGCTTTACTTCATGTTTATGTGTGAGGTGAATAATGACACGTGCAGAAATGCTCAAACTGACTAGCTGAGAACCAGAAAGGAGCAGGTTTGAGAACTGTCACGCTGTTTATTGTGAGATCACTACTGAGAGGTAGCAGAGGAAAGGCAAGCCAGCTTAGTTTAAACTTTTGTCATAGAATTGTGGAATTGTTTAGATTGTAAAAGGGCCCTAAGACTGAGTCCAGCTTAACTCAGCACTGCTGAGATCACCACTAAACCATGTCTTGAAGTGCCACATCAATATATCTTGAGTGCTTCCAGGGGTAGTGACTCCACCACTTTCCTGGGCAGTGTGATCCTTCACATTAGCCACTGACTCACATCTCTGGTATGTACATGCAAGACTTTTTTGTGTCCTCATTTTTAAATTCTGTGAGTGAGATCTACAGAATTGCATAGATCCATCCTTGTTTCCTTGCATTTGCAGAATTCCAATTGATTTGCTCCTGTCTGGGAGCAGAGTTAGGTGAGAAATAGGTATTTCTGACATCACCACCCCAGATCTGTTGCATTTTCACATAAAGCCTGAGGAATATCTAACTTTGTTCAGCTTCGTGTTGTGGAAGCATTATCAGTAATCTTTTCCTTCCCATCTGTGGTTCTGAACTCGACATCATTACTTTGATATTTCATGCTCTCCAATCCATTAACATTTAGGATATGTAATAGGGGTCAACACTTCTACAAGCACAAGGAATTCAGCAAGATTACAGGATTGGCTTTTACAATGTAGATTTTCAAAAGATTCACTGAAATCTGAGGTGCTACATGAAATACCTGTGGGTTTTTTTAATTGGTGGAGATAACTTAAAAGTGAAGAAACTTGGTATTTTCAGAAAGCATTGCTGTATTACCAATTTTTTCAAGAAGAATGAGAAAGTTCATAAGCATTGGTGAAAAATTATAAATTCTTTCTTGTTTGGCAGCTAGGACTGCCAAACAGGCAGGACTATAATTGTTTAAGATCAGAATGCTTTTCCAGTTTGCAACAAAACTGCAATATAAATTTACTGTATAGTCATTTTGCTCTTGCAAAGCAGTATCAAGAAAAGCCAAGGTTAGTCTGAGTACTGTACAAAGGCTTTCTGGAAAAAATGAGTGTTTTTAAGGACTCTAATTAGCAGTGTGGATTTTGGAATGTGATTGTTCTGTAGTATGCAATTCTGTGTTATTTGAAAATATTTTACCTCTCTGGTTAAATACTGGTTCTATTTATTATTTCAATATTTTATGAATTTTTTTTTTCCTCTGGGGACTTTCTATCCATTTTATCAGCTGAATAAATGAAGTAATTCACAAACCAAATGCCTCTTGCTCTTGATGGCTTTAGGGGACCTTGTCATTCCCCATAGCCTTTTCTCAGGCCCAGCTGTGTGGCTCTGAAATCACTTGGCTGGTAATTAGGTATTTATCAGATTGTTTCTGAAAAGGGATGAGACAGCTATCTGACACAATTATCTTTGAAAATTGAATCCCTCTTTTCTGGTGCTGCTGAGGATGTTCAAAGATACTGTGAATGCTTAAAGCTTAATGCCTTTGAAAAACCCTTGCTTTTTTACATCATGTATAACAGAGAAGTCAAAATGCAGTTAAAAGGAGTGGTTTGTTTTTGTTGTTTTTTTTTAACCTTTCAGACACTGGATTTTCTTTCTATCAAATGTTTCTTTTCCAGTGTGACTCTACTTGGAAGCACTTGTGACAGCAACCACTTCTTCAAATGTCCACTACTTAATAGTGTTTGAAAGCTGTCAGTATTTCTTACAAATCAAGAAACTACTAGTTACATCAAGGCATTAATTTTTTTTTTTCCTGTTAAAAGAATGATGATTTTATAGTTGTAGAGAACACAGTTCCCAAACACTCCCTTGAAAGTCTTGGTAGCTGAGACATGAGTCATTTGTTTAATTTGCCAAAGGACAAAAAGAGATAGTGCACCAGTAATGCAAAGTATGAGGGTTTTTGCTTTATTTAGATCAATCCTTGGTTGTGCATAAAATTTTTAAACATTTTGCAAAGTTTTAAAGTTTTTGTGGTGGAAAATACAGGCCTCATTACACTGTTACTGAAATTCTCATACATTTAGATTATTTTCAAAAGATAGCATTCAAGTTCAAGCCTCCTTGAAGGAAGCAGTTTAAGTTTGAACTGGAGGTACTTAATTCTTGCACCACTTATATACAAAAGGAATTTGTAAAACGGAAAGGTGGAATTATCTGATCTAATTGGAGTAAGGCATCGCTTTCTTTCTTCCTGGCATTCAGTAGGAAACTTCTGAATTGAGAAACTCCCATGCTTGAGAAATGATGAGAAAATTATTTCATATCATACACGTTGCTTTCTTCTGAGTAGGTATAGACAAGTATGTGATGTTTGGCAGTCTTGCAATTTGGTTCAAAAATCATGTTAGAGTTTTATTTCCTGGTTGTTGAATCACAGAAAAGGAAAAATCTCACCACAACAGGCAAAGAATTTTAAATGCAGCAACCTTATAGATAATTCATTAATTTTGTTATCATTTTGATTCTCATGGCTATCTGCAATTTCTTTGCAGATACCTTGCTTCAGTTAGTGATCCAACTATTAACCGAGATTTGTTGGCTTTTATTTTCCCCTCCCTGCTTTGGATTTTGAATATGGTACCACACCCAAATCCAAGTCTGAATTCCATTCATTTTCTCATAGGGTTTTCTGTAGTGCTGTTAGTTCCTACAGGATTTGTTTACCATTTGCTTGCTTGTCCTTATTAATAGACAGTGCCTAATTGTGCAAAAAGGGAGATCCAGGCTGATTACAAGAGATAAAATTTTGAAAAATATGAAACTGCATTAAAACCCATGCCAAACAGCTGTGTCAAAAGTCTTGTGTTTTAGAGTTTGCATGGAGCAAGTCAGCTGAAGCTGCTGCTGATGGTAGTTCTGTTCCAGACTTATTTTAATTCTAGAGAAATTCTGTGTTCACTGAGCATTAATTATGTGAAGCTGTCTGGTTACTATTGGGAAGAACAACCCAAAGTGTCTCCTTCCTCTAGGTTTGAAGTAAATTTTATCAGATTAAAGATCTCTAAAGCCACATCACCTCTTCCTCTCACTCAGGCACTTTTGTGTGCACACATAGACTACCCTGCACTGTTAAACTCTTAGCTAAGACCTTGATGTCTTTCCTTCTCTTGAATAGCTTATTGAGAGTGATGACACACATAATCTTCACTTCTCCCCTCTCTTCCCCCAGCTTTTAGCTATATCAGCAGTTTCCACACACACAAAAAAAAGGGCTAATTAGCAGAATGAAATCACTTTCTGGATTTGAGGGAAGTTTTGTTCTGTGAATTCACTGGTGACTGTTACCAATTACCTTTTGGCCTCTGATTGCTCCCCTGAGAGTGTCTGAAGATAAAATAGAGAACAAAATCTGCAATACCGAGGGTCTGTGCAAAATAATAGTCTGCAAGTTAGAATTGATTTTTGCATTCCAGGGGAATAATCAACCTGAACACAGCTATCACAGTGATGACAGGCCATAGCTTACAATGCTGCATAGTGTATATAAACATTCATCTATCTGCTTGTTCTCTTTCCCTGTGGGATCATAAGGTTATTCCCCTAAAAATGTCATCACAAACCTCCTCAACTTTCTATTTATTGATTGTGAATTGAGGGCTTTTCACAAAATAAGTGATTTTTGTATTCATATTATTTAATTTTTTTTTATTAAGCCCTACAGAACATTCCCAGCATGCTATCTTCATTCAGTCTGCCCCTGCTCCAGGACCATTTGATGCTGACAGCTTTTCTAGTCACCCTGCACTACAGCTTCTAAGCATATTGTGACCAATTTGCAGCGAGAAACCCTGTCTTCATTCAGGGCTGGGCACTTTATAATATTCCATTGCCCAAAACACTTTATAATATTCTATTGGCCTATGGATTTCTGATTTTGATGCAATGTTCCTAAGCCTGGAAGCAGGATAATTAAAGATGAGGTGGGGAGAGGATAATTTAGTTGCTTGGGACTGTGTCTTACCACGTTTTGCATCTAAGGATGGAGTAACCACATTTATCCAGGCTGCCTATTCCACTGTGTATTCACCCTTGCAGTAGGGTAATTTTTTCCTTATATCTAAGTGGAATTTCTGTGTTTCATCTTGTGCTTTTAGCCCTGTCAATGGCCACCACTGCCAAGAGCTTGGCTCTTTCTTTTTCCTTCCCTCACAGCAAGGATTTACTCACATGGATCAGATTCCCTGGATCTTCTGCTGACTGAGCAGTCCCAGCCTCTTCCCACATGATAGATTTTCCTAACTCTTAAATGTTTTTGTGCCCCTCTGCTCAATTTGCTCCACTGTCGGTCTTGTACTGGGGAGCTCAATGCTGGGCAAATCCCCCAGGTGTGACCTCACCTCTGCTTAGGAGAGGGAGAAGAAGGAACCCTTCCTCCTACCTGCTGTCAGAGCTTTCCCAGACTAGTCCAGGATACCTTTGGTCTTCTTTTCTGCAAGAGCACGTTGCTACTCAACTTTTTGTCCAGGAGGAGCACTGAATCCTTCTTGGCAGAGCTGCTTTCCAGCCAGCTGCTCCCTAGGGTATACTGGTGCCTTAGATTCTTCCTCATGCAATGCATGATTTGGGATTGCTCTTTGAATTGAATGAGATTTTTCCAACCTGCAGAGGTCCCTCTGGATAGTGGTACAACCACGCTCCACTCTTCCCAGTTTTATGTCACCTTCAAACTTGCTGAGGGTGTACTCAGTCTTACTGTCCAGGTAACTGGTAAAGATACTCAACAGTGCTGGATGCAGCCCTTGGGATGTACTGCAAGGGACTGGATGTACAGCTGGACTTTGTGATGCTGATAACAATCCTTTAAACCTGACAGTTCAGGCAGTTTTAGTCCACCTCACTCTCTGCTGATCTAGTTTGTACCTCATCATCTTCTTTATGGAATAAAGCATCAAAGGCCTTCTTATAGTCAAGATAAACAATACCCACTGGTCTCCCCTTATCTACCAAGCCAATCATCTCATCACAGGAAGCTTTCAGGTTGGTTAAATACATTTTTTTCTTTATAAAACCATGCTGACTACTGATCACCTTCTCATCCTTCCATGCATATGGAGATGGTCTCCATAATGGGTTCATTCCTCACCTTCTTAGGGTTTGAGATGAGGCTAAGAGGCCTGCTCTTCCCTGTATCCTTAATCCTGAAGATAGGAGCAGCCCTTGCTTTCTTCCAGTTCTCAGGAATCTCTCCTGTGCATCTGTCAGGTCCAAGAAACTGGTGGCAGAAAAACTGGGTTTTTTTGTCATATATCTGATGCCTCAGACTGAGCTTAAGTACAAGGGGATGAGCATGGACACAGCTTCCTTTTAATTTTAATCGTAGTAGATGAACTACTCCTGTGGTATTGCTTAGGCAGTAAAAATACCATACAGAAATCAAGTCAGAATCTGGGTGAGACTGTTTTACGTATAAGTTTGTCACCTGCCAACTTAGAAATGTAAATTGAACACATTCAATAGATTACTATTATTAATAACAATAAATATTTTACTCTTGGGTTTCTCACTGCATTAAAAAAGCAAGCAAACCACAGCTTTAAATAAAGTGCAAATCTTGCATGATAACTGTTAAAACCGGTTGTTAACAATTGGTTCTAAAAATGCAAATGTCTGGGACTACTCAAGATTAAATAAGATGAGCTTCATGAATGTCTGTTGAAACTGTCACTGAAAGGGTGACAGTCTACATCCATAGATGTGTTATACTGATAATTACTCTGATTTAAATAGATTTATATTTTTGAGCTTCTTTGATCTTGGTAGATTTATTTTATAGTGAAAAAGGAGCTAACCAGACTTTCCCCCTAGTTCATCAACTCTGTTATTTTTGCTCCTAAATGGACACAGTTGAGACAATATAGGGTAGAGCTTCCTTCTGGAACTTTAAATAAATTTAGTTCAACATAGACAGGATGTATAAATAGCAAAGGGAAGTTCTTAATTCAGTGATCTATAACTGTACTGACATTAAGGCACAGGAGAGGAGTAAGTTCAGAAGTAGTGTCAGTCCAAACAGAGATGACCAAAAAACTGGGTGTCTGACTAATAGGCATGGGGATTGAAAGTAAGGGAAGGACCATCCACTACCAGCAGGCCTAAAATTCCACTGCCAAAAATAGCTAACCTTGCTTCAAAAGGAATATTTTCTATTGTTTTTTTCTCCTGTCATTGAAATTTTGCTAGTCCGCTCCTAAATGGCTGGGTACAAGGCAAATCAAAATTCTGCTTCATTCTGTAGATAAGCAATCTTCTATAGCATAATATTTACCAAAGTGCATATGTTTTATAAAGGGGAATTATTTTTACAAGTTAGAATCTTGTAAAAGTCAGGTAATTACCTGACTTTTGTGTCTACTCTTTCTGCTCAAGAGCCTGTCAAAATCTAGTCTTAGGAAGCTGGTTACCTAAGAGAAGCATCAATAGATACCAAATTTTTGGAAGAAAAAAAAAAAAACCAAAACCCCTAAAGACATGAAAATAAAACCAGCATTGGTTTGATCTTGTCTGTGTCTTTGCTTCTACACTGGCTGTAGTGATAAATAGCACTAGACTTTGGAAGTGGAGGAAAAAAATTGATTGGTCCTTTTCCCTGCATTTACCATACTACTTCTTTCCCCTCTGGGCTTGTGCAGTTTAATTTGCCATTGATTCTTTAATGATTATAATGTCATAGAGAAGCCAGTGTTTATCTTCATTGTGCACTCTGGACAAGGCATTGGATCTGAATCTTTTCTTGCACATTCTGGTGAAGGTCTGTGGCCATTTGATACAGAGTGCGGTGAGGTCTCAGGCCAGCTGAAGTGTCTGTGGTGAGTGCATCCTTCTCCTGTCACTGGCAACATATAATTAGTGCCAGTCACTATTCTGCAGCATTAGTTTGGTAGGTCAGACACTGAAAAACTAATTGCAGAGAATTGCATCTGAGTCCCTTTGGCTGCAGTACATTTCTGGGTGTTTCTTCCATTGTTGTGTAGTGCAAGAATTGTGGCGCTGTGTAGATGATGAAAAGAAAGATCTTGTTTCTCTTTTGCTGGACTCAGCCTCTATCTGAAAACCATTCTGATGACAACTCTTTCTACTTTATCTTTCCTGTGATTAGGGCTACTCTTTCAGAAGCTCTGTGCCCCAAATAAAGAGAATTAACCTCCTATTCAGGATTGTTTTCAAGGAATACCTACAGGATTTGTTTTTAAACTGTAGACTAAAAAAAAATGTTGTTTTCATATTAAAATTATTTGGCTTCATGAAAGCTGTTTTCACTGAAATTTTCTGTAAGAATAATATTTTTAATGTTTTTGAGATAATTTCCAGCTTTAGAATGAAATATTAGATTTCAAGCATAAGCCTACAAGCAAAATAAGAGAGTGGAAAAGCTTTTAACTAAACAGCCAAGCATTCATAGCCAGAGCTCCCTGTGGAGCTCTGTCACACACAGAGATTAAGAAGTCATAGTCTACCAGTTAAGTAAATGCAAGAGAGAGGTATGGAAAGACAAAATGTTGGATTCATGCATGGCACACCTTCACAGAGAAGGTGAGTGCCATCAGGTATGTTCCTGGCATTCACGTCTTCCCTGCAACTTTCTGGTTGGGGTCAGTTGACCTTGGCTAATAATCAAAATTTATTTTTGATTAAAATAGAGTTGGATGCTGAGAAAAAAGACAAAACTCTCCCTCTCCTGCCTTTCTTGCTTTTCCTAGGCTCAACTCCATCTCTTCATCCTCAGCTCTTCTACCTCTGCTACCCCACCTTTCCCTGGAGTGGTATCAGGGGGATGTGGTCAGTCCATAATAGCTTCTCTATGCCTCTCCTCCTTCCTCCTCATACTTTCCCTCTGCTTCAGAGTAGTTAGTTCCCATTGGCTGTAATAATTCAGGATAAACTTGCCCCTTCATGGACTGCAGCTTTCTCCAGGGAACATTCACCTGGGGCCCTCCATGGGCTGCAGTATGGATACCTGCTCTTCAGCATAGTCCTCTCCATGGGATGTAGGAGAATCTGTTCAGGCACCTGGAGCACCTCTTCTCTCTCCTCCCCCTTCACCTCCAGTGTTCCTTTACCTCACATTATAATGAGAAAGTAAATCTTGAAGTGAAAATGTTATTTTTCTGGTTTTATTTGAAGAAGAGAAATCAAAGGGCTGCCTCCTCAGCCTTGTGTTAGAAGCAACATTCCGTCTTGTGTTCACGGCAGAAAGTGAAGGTGAAGAAACAATGGGAGTCTGAAACCAAAGTAGTAAATAGCTTTACAGAGTAAACCTATATTACTGTACAGAGAAAGAGATGGATATTCTAAGGGCCTGAGCCTGCAAATTTCAGTCTTGGAGTCATACCATGAACAGCACTTAGAGCAGCATGTAACACCTTGGCCATTAATTGCAGTTAACTCTGCCATTAAGAGCTGTCAAGCTGTTTGCAACAGAAGAGCAGCCATATGAGTGATAGGGGAAATTAAAAGAATGAGAATGGAAAGAACAGGGAGTTTTTGTGTGCAGTGTGGTTGAGATGAGAGAAAATGAAGTAAAATATTTTGTAGGATACAGGAAATTGTAATAGGAAATGGATTTTTATTATTTCTAGTTACTAAGATCGTAGAGGCACAGGTACAACACAAAAAGAAAATTTAAAATGCAACATGTGTAGGAGATTGAATCTGTTCATATGAAACTTATTTATGCATTTTTGAACATCCAAAAGTGTCAGGTGGCACTGAGTGCTCCCAGTAGTCATGCAACTCTTCAATCTGTAGTCATTAAATATGTATTAGGTTTACAGATGAAACTCCTCTGTCCCAACAGCACGAACAAGTGACTGGTGTCACTGTAGTTTTCTTCACTATTACAATTATGTCTGCTGGTATTGCATAATGTAGGATTCATCATTCAAACTGGTCATCTCTGAGTGTACATTAACTACAAGGAGGACAAGGAGAGTGAAATAAGAAGTGTAGTTGTAAAGTTATCAAGGTCTAACATAACTATTTATTGCTGGAGTAGATTTTGATGTGTTAATGTACATCAGATTTACAGTTGCTTGGTGGTCTCTAATTGTTGGTTAGGGTCGGGCAATTTGGCACATCTCATAACTTGAGAGACACTTAAAACAGTGTCTCTTTTCAAGAGACATCTTGAAGAGAGACATCTTGATCTTCAAGATCATCAAGATCTTGACATGAGCCACTATGGAATATATGGAATGTTACATTCACATGCATTTGGGTTTGTATTCAGAGAAAGGCCCTTTAAAAAAACCAAAATACTCAAAGAATCTCCCCCAAAATAAACCACCCAAAATGAAAAAATAAATCAGATTTCAGATTGTGTGAATTTAATTATCTAAAAAACGTCTTACTGCTTTTAGAACTCTACTGAAATCATCTGAAAAACACCATATGTGTTTTAGAAAGCTTTAGAGGAAAGGCATTTGGAACAGGCTGAAAACAAGGCCTGAGGCCCAGGGAGGCCATGGGGTCTCACCCTTTGGGGACATTCCTAACACACCTGGATGCATTCCTGTGTAACCTGCTCCAGGTAACCCTCCCTTGGCCAGGGATTGGACTGGATGAACTTCAGGGGTCCCTTCCAACCCCAACAATTCCATGATTTCTGGACAAGTCTATACTAAGCACTAACATAGGTGTAGAGTAAATAAATGAGTAGGATGAGCAGAGATGGCTTTTAAGCACCAGTAGAGCTGTGAATGCTTTTTAATTTAATTTTTAGATGTGCTGGTCAGAAAGATGTATCTGAAAGTTATATTTTTGAGTTTTTTTATTCAAAATATTGTCTTCCTTCATTAAGATTCTATTTTCCTGTCAATCAGATGAGTTTTCTGCCCTTAAGAACATAGAAACTCACCAGAAAATTGTCTTGACTGTTCAAGTTATTACTGGTAAAATTATCCCTAATCCTCCTTCAGCAAAACACAATTTCATAAGAAGACTAAAGTGAAGTTTTAACCCTGCTTTCATAGTAAATTGAACAGCCTTG
Source organism: Ploceus nigricollis (assembly GCA_013399945.1). Lineage (NCBI taxonomy): Eukaryota > Metazoa > Chordata > Aves > Passeriformes > Ploceidae > Ploceus > Ploceus nigricollis. The sequence continues at coordinate 19,809 of VXBC01006354.1, forward strand.
ACAGTGATTTCAACTTATGCAAGGGTTTAAGTATTTCCAGCACTGAGATGGATTAAACATGTACTTAATTACCCTGCTGAAGTGAGCAATTTCTTTAATAACTTAACCAAACAACATGCAGCACTTTAAAACACATATGTGCACTACGGGGATCCTCATGTCTCCCTTTGAAACATCTGGTTTGGGGTTGTCTGCTCTGCAAGGGCAGCTGATATTCTGGTTGTGGTTTTCAACTGCCTGACTGGTAGATAATTTAGTGTTGTTTTAATAGCTAAAACTGTACTGAAACCAGCATTCTTCATAGAGTTACTCTGGACAAAAATATTTATAAGTACCTCAATTTATCATTAATTCTTCTGTTCTTGGTGTATTGCAGGTGACATTTACGTTAGTGCTGCCGAGCTGGTGTAATGCAAGGAGGGACACATCATGAAATGGAAACATTATCCTTTTCTGGCTGTAGTAGCTATATTCAGCCTTTCCAGATGCCAGCAGTTACTGGGCCAGCTCATTCCAGGTAGGTACCTTTTATTTAAACATAAATGCTCATGGTTTGTTTGCTGTCCATGTGCGTGTGTGCATGAATTTACCTGAAGTTCTCTCTGGGTGTTAAAACCTGTGTATGTGTGGAGTTAAGAAAGTTGTGAGCCTATCTGCTTGCACAACACACAGAATTTGGTAATTTAATTGTACTGTCTGTGCTGCAATGTTTGGGATTTTTTGACTGCAAAGGAAAATATAGAAAAGGAGTGGCATGAAAATATGAGAAGGTTAAGGTGGCTATTAAAGCATTCCTTTGATTAGCACAGTCGGTGGGGGGAAGATATAGAGTGCAGAAACAGACTTGAATATCAAAGGGAATTGGAAATCTATAGAGAACCTTCCTGAAGAAAGAGCAAAATAGTAGCTGGGGAATGCTGAAATGCAGTGTTTCAGTGAGGCCCAGAGATCAGGGATTGTCCTGGTGCTTGCCTATGTTAATTCTTACCAGTGCAGAGAGGAGTAGTGTGTATAAAAATGGCAAGATACTGTCCAACTTTATAAAGAAGGTGGTGGTAAAATAGGGAACTTGTATCACTTCAGCAAATAATGGAATTGTGTTCTGGTAACACAAAGGAAACAAAATGTTGTATTGAGTTTTTGTTGAGGAATAAATCTCTAAAAGCAGCTTCCAAGTTATTCTGAATAATTTTCAATATTTGTAAAGAAAAATCTAACAACTAAAAATCTAAATAAACTTTGATCAGTTTCGCTAATTCCGCTTTCAGGAAAAGACGATAACCATATAGAGAAAAAAATGTGACATGCTGGTTTTTACTGGTTGCTTTTTCTGCTTTCAATCTAAATAAGAATTTAGAAGACTTTACTGGCTTAATTTCTAACTTGAATGCATTGTGAATACAGAATTTTGTGGCTATACAATTCTCTTCCCCACATCTCTGGGCACCTAGCTCAAATATAGACTACTGAATGAAAAGAGAAAGGAAAAAGATTTCCTCAAGGACTTGTTCACCTGTATTGAATGGTGGTTCACAGAAAATAAAATAAGGAAATGAATTATTGGGGTTTTTTCCTGGTTTTGTTGGTTTCAAATGCAGAAAGACTCCAGAATAAAGGAAGATGTAAGTTAAAATTATCATTTTAAAAGTTTGACCTCGGACTTCAAACATAATCTCAAAGCAATTTACCTGTCACAAAAACATCTACTGCTCGTCTTAAAAGGAATGCCTGCAGACCCAAATGTATTTGCTTGATAGCTACCTCCATCCACTTGCATTGGTTTCAATTTAGTCATAGTTTCATAGTCTTTACTGAAAAGACTGTTTTCATTGTATTACTTTTTCCATCAAATTAGTTTCAGAATAAAATCACAGGTGGCATTTTGATTTTTGCTCCTGCTTTGTAATTTTCATCACAGACCTCAGACTTGAACCAAGAGATTACTGTACTTGGCCAGACATCAGCATGCTGAGCCTTGCTGGCAGGGTGCCAGGAGTGTGATTATCACAAAAGATCAAATAAAGCAGGATTATTTTTTTTTCCTTTAAGCAGTTCATCCCATTCATTTTGCTCTTTTCATGTCTATTTCTTACAAAGGCATGTCTCTTTTAATTTTTCTTGAATGTACAGAAAGAGAGAGAACTGTGAAAAATCCCAAACTTTTTCCTATATTTAATGAAGGAAAATGAAATAATGGTTCTTTAGAATTCTTCTGCAGCCATAAAAAAATTTTAAAAATCAATAGAGCAATAGGTAATAGCTTTTTCTGAGGATTGCTAAAAGCACTAAGCAGCTGAAATGTCTGTCGTCATAGTACTACTAAATTGTGATATTTTTATTACAATTAAAAACATGCTCTTAAAATAAATTAAATGGAATTATTTTTAGATCATGTTATTAGAAACCCTTAAAAAATGAAATGTTATGGTTTCAAACACTCCAATTCTGTCTTACTTAAAAATTGAAATTGTTCCAGCCTTACTGATGATGTAGTTTTTCATATGAAATTACAGTTATCAGAAATGTGTTAAAGCTTACCCTCAGATCTTGAATACTCAGCTTCAGTAAAATGTGATGAATTTTAATAGTGGCCTTATAACTTTGAAACATTTGTTGTAATTTTTTGTTGAATCTTTTCATATATTCTTGTTGAGTCTCACTCTTTTGCATATGGGGTCCACAGGGAAGCACTGTCTCCCCCCTTTATTAAAATCATGGCTGAGCCTTTCATCTCATGTCATTACATCTTACCTCTAATTCACATATAAAATACACTCACAATTCCACTATGGCTGTCTCCTGAGGCATAAAGTATCTCTGCCTTGGCACATCTTTATTTAATCAGGGATTGAACATTATCTGGGAAAGATGTGATGTTTTTTTTTTCCTTGCCAGTTGCTCTGCATATTTTAAAGCTGGAAAACTTGATAGCTGATTTTAAAGTGCACTGATCTAAGAAAACATGGCATTAACTAATGCTATATTCTATTTAGATGCGTATGTTGAGCTCTGTGTTTTCAGTTAAGTCTTTAAAGTGTTTTAAAGTTACCAGTTACTAGATTGTCAAAAAAAAAAAAGCCCAAAACCAAAAAAAACCAAAACTATACATGACATACAGAAAAACCAAAACTATACATGACATACAGCAAAAGATGTTAATAATTTGAACTGATTTTTTTTTTTTCTTTTTGACATCAATAACTGCAAACTTAGACATTTTTGGACTGCTAATAGAGACAACAGGAGCATTCCTGCTGGATTTGGCTGGGTTTGGAACCTGGTTCTTTAACAGTGAGTGCTGTGGAAAGTCTCTCCATCTGAACGGGAGGAGATGCCACTTGTGGTGTTTGTCGTCAATCCCTGAGCTTCACAGAGACACCTGAGCAAAGAAAGCCTTGTAAAAACATGACAAATTTGTCAGCAATGCTGAAAACCAACAAAGAAAAAATTTGAATGCTTCTGATAGATTATAATAGATTTTTGCAACAGAATTCTCTATAGGTCTTACAGAGAGGAAGATAAGGAAAATACCTCTTTTGAACCTCGATTTTTGAGAAATTTTTGACAGGAGCTTTTGGACCTCTATGGTTTAGAATTACTGTTCATTGTTTCTCCAGAAAATAGGATTTCTTTAAGAAATGCAGATATATAACATAGCATAAGATATATTAAACATACATAATGAAATATAAATTTGAGAAATTATTCATGGGATTAAGTATAAAAAACCATAAAATAAACAACTCTCTTTGGCAGCCACTGAAGCTAACTGAGGAGGATCAGTTCAGGATTTGAATTTTCCTGGGGCAGCAAGTAATATTTTAAATTTCTTTTTTCCTAATACTTCCTGGCTTGTTACGGAAACACTACAGGAAGTAAATTCACCATCCTACCTTGTTTGCCTGTTTTCAATAGGAGATAGTTGTTCATAATGAAACTCCCATAAATTCAGGTTACTTACTATAGCATGTTAGAGGCAGTGAAAAAGAGGCAATTGTTTTGGAATCTGATTACTCTTTCATTAGAGCTTTTGTCAAGTCAATCATAATTCAGTAACAGTAAGTAACTAAATTGGTTGGTGTCTATTTTTTCTTTTTTAGTTGCTGTTAACTTTTTAGTACTTAAAATTTTGATATCTGGCTAGAGAAAACAAGATTTTTATTTTTGACCTGTAACATTATTGAACTTGTTCTCAGAATATGATACTTAGGATTTTTATGTCTGATTGATACATTTTAACAAGAAATTCCACATTCTTCTAATTTCTTTGCAACCTGTGAAGGTGTATTGAATAAAAGTTTCCTAGCACTGGAAGATCTTGATTTGCTGCTTCATGGAGAAAACCAGGGTCTTGTAACTTGCATTCAGGCATTTTTCTGTACTTACGAAGAGCCTGAATGGATTTTCAGTTAAATATTCAAAATAAATCTGTCAATGACTGAACAAGGCATTGAATAGATGAGATGAAGAATTTTGCTAGTTTTGTGGTTGTGCAGGTCTTTTTCTGAGCATAATGTTTAAAAAAGGGAATGTTCAGCCAAACTCAACCAACCCATGCTGTCTTCTGGCATAGGCTGAGAGTCAAAGAGAATTGAAACTTAAATTTCATGTAAGCCCCTGATCATGAAGATGTAAAGGAAGAGTGAAGACTCATTGAGCTAAGAAAATTAAGTGATCTTGGCACTTCTTGAAGAGTGGTGGATATGGATTTAAATTCCTTCAGTTGGGAGGTACTTCAGGATAGTTTTCACCTTTTCTGAGCAAGTAGATCCAACAGGAAAGCTCATAGTAAAAAATAATGGCAGGGCTTTGTGGTTTCTTGTTATAAATTTGTAGTATTTGAAAGTAAAGTGGTGTTGGTAACTGTCGTGAGATGAGCCAGTAAGCCTTCCAAAACTTGATTTTTAGGTCACAGGGAAAATAAGGAAAGGACAGAAGCAAAAAAAAGCCAAACAAATACTTTGTTCCTGAGAATGTGCAACTTTATCTGAGCTATAAATCGCTGAGTAATCTTAACTCTGAAGTACGAAGGATGCGATTTAAGAGTCAGATTTTTAAAAATAAGTCCTCAAATTCCATGCAATTTCTATTTCTGACCTTGAATCTGAGCCGAAACGAAGATAACATTTATCTATATTTTTATTTAATACATACATATAGATATGGGTTGAAATGAGTAGCTCAGATGTTGGAACACTCATGGAATCAGGGAAGCCATTAGGTTGGAAGGCACATGGAAGTCATTTAGTCTTCACTGGATGCACTCTTTCTTTTCTTTTCTTTCCATGTGCCCCCATGAACAACAGCAGGAGGGAGTCCATCAGTCCCTTTTCCTGCTGGCTGTGCTCTCACTAAAGCATCCCACTGTGTTGGTAGCCTTCCCTAGGTCAAGGGCACAGTGCCAGCTCAAATCCAGCTCACCAACCAGTCTCCCAGATTCATCTTGACATCCTCTTAACTTTCCATCACATAACTTCTGCTGAAGAGAGCATAATGATGGAGGATCTGTTCTGTTGACAGATTGGAGTGGAAAGAAGTACTGTGTTTTGGTGCGCATTCTCTGGTAATTTTGTTTTCACAGGCTTTATGAAGTGTCACTCTTGGCTATAAATTACATTTCTGTGATCCTAATTTAATATAACAGTGACAAATGCATCTGTAAGTGATGTGTAGCAATGGGTGATGATTTAATGTACTGCTTCCACTTGTAAGTGCCACCAAGTTTGTAGGTTGTGGAAGTCAAGGTCAAGATCAGGGAGAGCAGACAAGCAGTTTAGGCCTTGATAGGGTCAAGGAACATGTACAAAGATGTGCTTCTATCATGCACATCTAATTAACTGGAAACAGACAGAAAATTGTTGTCAGTTCGGAACTGAAAAAGTAAGCCAAACCAAAAACCAAATCAAACACCCCTCACATTTTGGCTAGACCCTCCAAAGAAAGGGTTTTATTTAGGCTGAGTAAATAAAAAGAGAAAAGAAATTAAGAAAAACTGGTATCTCTGCTCTGGTAAAGACCATGTTTGTGTTCACATCTGCCTCTTGCTTCTCTCCTATCCCTACAAAGTGCATGGGCCATCCTTAAACCTCTTGCAGAAAGAAAGACTTAGCACCTGAGATCATCTCATTTCGCCACTGCTTTTTCTGTATGCGTGTGCATATGCCTTTGTAAATATGCATAATGACATGCAATTATCAGGTAGTAACTCTTAAGACTGGAAAGTCATCTTGCCTCATGGAGCATTCAGCTTTCTTTGAAGTGCAGAGCAGTATGTCATCTTTCCTTGTAGAATATTTTTAAAATTTCCTAATATTCATGGACTAATGCTAGATCCCATTATGTTTGTGATACAATGTATTTGTTATCAAGGAAATATTATGATGTTTCCATGGTATGACAATACCATGCATAATTTCCATTATGGCCGTACAAATGAGATTACTTAATAACACAAGAGATAATAATGTCTTGTTATCAGGAAATGAAAAGCATGTAGTAAATCTTGTATAGTATTTTCAGTTAATATACCTGCATAACAATCATGTAATTTTTTTAGTCATACATCCCTGCTGATAGAAGTAAAAGGAAATAGCTATTTTTTATCAATTTGGAGTATTGTGACCAAATTTTAAATACTTTCTGACTTGATTATATGCTGGCTAATTTTTCAAGTTTTGTCATTTATCCGTCTTTTTCAAAATATTTGGATTTGTGTACTCAGACTTCACATTTGTAGACTTTTTTGTGTGACCTTAGGTTTTCCCTGTTGGGTGGTAGGTTTAGTTTTGTCTTGTTTTCTTATTGTTTTGGGCTTTTTGTGATTATTTTTTTTTCTGACTCCTCTCCCTGCTGGAGAGGATGACAAAGGTTTCTAATTCCTATTAGGCGAAATGTTGTGCCTGCAAAGAGGACATATATTAAAAAGGGGAAAAAAAAATCCTAGCACGTGCCTTGCCTTCCAGAGATGGTCACTGTGTACACTGAGGTCTTAATAAATAAAAAGATTGCCAGCTGTACTTCAATTCACAGCTCCTTTATTAGCCTTTAAAAAGAAATAAATAAAGCATGACGCTTTATTTAATTGTCTGAATAGATGGAGACAAACCAAGAGGCACAGTCAGCTGCAAGACACTTAATGAAGAAATCCCTATTTTTAATCTAGCTGTAGAAGACACAACTCTTGTGCTTTGATGATGTGGCCTTTGTGATGAACCTGGCTAGAAAACCACATGTGCTGCACCATCTTCCTAATTAAGTCATCAAAATGCACTGGAGCAACCGGAGTGACTTGCGTAGACCAGGAGAAGTAATTTTAGTTCCTCTATTGCTTGGTTAATAGAAAGTGGCACTGTTCTAGATTATGACTGATAGAGGTGAGATGCTACAGCTGCTGTCATTGTGCCTGTAGGTAGGTGCCTTTATAAGCTGTTTCTGTGTGGAAAAAGGAGGAGTTTGCTTTGTCTTTCTTTTCTCTTAATTTTCAAGGATGTAATTTCAGCGGCATTTTTTTTTTTTCCTTGAGAAGCTGATGCCTGTTGTTTTCCTCAATATATATTGATATTCTACTTGTTTTGGAAGGCTGCCTGCTAAGATAAATTCTAAGAAAAACGAGAAGAAAAAAATTTCAATCACAATCATGGGGATATAAAAAAGTTTGAGTATATATAATGAGGATGTAATCAGTTTTTCTGTGTGGACTTGGTTGGCCACAGCTGAAGCTTTTGTAAATGTGTAGACCAGAATCTGAAGTTTTTATTAGTAAAATTTTTGGTAAATACTCTTTCTGTGTACCATGCATAGTTTTACTTGAAGCTCTTAGCCTCTTGGAGACAAAAATATGCCAGTTGTGAAAATGGTATAATCAGGTTTTGCATACCTTTAAAATGCATATTCATATGCATCATAAATTTAGGTTGCAAAGCTTTCTTAGTTTACACACCTCTGTGACACTCCCAATTTGATAGCAAGGTTACTATGCAGGCATTTGCACACTAGAATGTAAGAATAATACATTTGTTTAAATTCTTCTGTAAAGGTTGTATTTCATATGGTTAATGGAGAAACTGGCATAAATGCTCTGCCTGTATTTGGGGATAATATAAATAGGATTTTCCCAGTAAGTTGTTCTACCCATCTTAAAATTAACAAGAAGAAATGTTTCTTTACATAATTTTTCATTTATCCTGAGAATAATTTTCAGTTAGAAAAGTAGAGCACAAAATGACATAGTCTCTCTTGACTCTAATATTTATTTAGATGATCAATCTGTTAATGCTTTAAAGCAATTTCATGTCTTTAACATCAATTATAAAACTAATTTCAGTCATATCAGTAAAAGAATGAAACAATTTACAAAGGCGTTTTCACTTGTGACTACTCAAGGGGTTACAGTAGACATATCTGCACTTGCTAATTTATTTTCAGTGCAGTGAAATAGAGTATCTAGAGATGCTTTATTAGATATTTTAATAAGTGTCGAACATATTTGCAGAATTCCTGCCCTGACAAAGGGTGATTTATATGCACCTGTATCTGCATATGCAGAAAAAATACCCCTTTGTCAGTCTGCCACCTTACTTTTGCATAAATGAAACAGGAAATTATTCCCTTTTGACTAATCTGAATTTTAAATCAAAGTGATATTGGTGAAAGAAACAAGCCTTATTTTAAGCTAATTTCTCAACTTAACTATTAAGTTAGATTGACAATAACTTTATTCCAAGTGTTTATATTGTGATGGTATTATCAGTACAGCATTGTGCAACTAACTATTGCTGCATCTTCTTTATTCCAACCATTTTTAATGCATTTTATAAATGTTCATGAAAATCCTTTATTTTTCTTTAAAAGTAAAGGTTTAATAATCGCCACATATTATTTTTGACCCAGGAGAAAACTTGTATATGGCCTATATTCAGAGGAGTCAATACTTCATATTTGATAAATTTAGCAGTGTAAGGCTGTAGGTGCTGCGTGTTAGTGACTTCCTATTTTTAATACATATTAAATGTTTTCCCTACATTAATTAGCGTATAGGAATGGTTAAAATAACAAGTCAAATATTCTATGTATTAGAATATAATTATTATATGTTCTGTGTAATAGCTACTACTAAACCAATAAGTCCCCTTTCCTCTGCTGCATGAAGACAAAGAAACACCTATCCTTTAGAAATGTGTTCAAGGCATTGTTACAGGCTACTACAAAGATAAAAGAACCCCTAAAAGTGCTGGGAAGCACATCTGGTTAGCCATTTGCTGTTAAGTTCCCATTTATAGATATTGCTTTAATTACATTTTGGGTGCGTTTTTTCTTTGTGTTTGGTTTTGGTTTTTTGGGGTTTTTGTTGTGGTTTTTTTTTTTTTTTTTAATTTTTATTTTTCTCCCCAGTATTACCCTAAAGGTAAATTTTAATTATGTTATTTAGAACTTGGTTTTTACATCAGATCTTAAACGACTGAGGTTTTAAGCCTACTTCATTTTGACACACAGGCGACCACCAAGGTCACATTTTTAATATATGAAAATAAAAAGGCAGTTGCTTATGATAAGCAACAAAAGGATGCTTGTGGGGTTTTTTCCTTCCTTTCTCTGTCTTTGCAAAATGGATCAGCTATGTTGTTCAGGATTGCATTCACATGCAGTACTCACAGTAAGATCAAACAATTTCCAGTTCTCCTTATGTCCATCTGGCACTTCAAAATAGAGATGAAAATTTAAATGTTCTGTTCATATGTAATACTGCTTCAGAAAATACACTTTGTTATATTCACTAAGACTCATTAAAGGTCAGGGCACTGACCTAGCACAGAGCTGATCACTTGTGCTTTTTGAAGATACTTAATATGTATGTGTGTTGTCTTTGAGCCTATGTTACTTAAAATGTCCGGACAGGTTAACTTTTGAAATTTGATGCACACTTAGACCTCTTTGCTTGTTTGACCTGTAACACATAAAGAAGCATCATGTTTTTGAAGGATGTGGTGCCAATGACCACTTCTGTTCATCTGTTTCCAACATCTCTTTTTGCCACCTCTCTTAAGTACGCCTTTGCTGATGAATGGGAGCTGATCCACTGGATTTTCTGCTTCTGAAATCAGGAAATCTGGGCATTGTGCTGATTCAGAATTGGCGTTTAAACATGTTAAAATTCTTGCCTTCAATTTTTAGATTTGTTTACAGTTTACAGTCTGAAATAGCCGTGATTTGCTTTCCTGCAGATGTCCCGTTTACTTCAGTCACCTTGCACAAGGAAGGTAATATCTGTTTTTAAATTTCGGCTCTTTGGTGGCCTGTTTCTGAAATAACACTCATGGGGGGCATCTGGTTTTAAGTTGAAGCTGTTGCAGTAGTAAAAGCTTCTTAGGCAATAACTTTGTTTAGGACTTGGGATGAAGAAGGTAATTTGGATTGGCCTCATAAATTAATCATGGCAATCTGACATACTGATCACAACTGCTGTGTGAATTTAATTTAAAATTTTCAAAATATACAGACAATTCTGCATTTGAACTAAAATGCATGAAACTTACAGCTGGGGAGAGGACAATAATTACTGCCTACCTGGTTTATTTTCCATCCCCTTAAAGCATTTTTTAAAATGAAATTTCTCTGTCCTTGGAAGTGCTTGTTACATGGAGAGGTCAAAATGTTAACTTAGGTTCAACTCTTTCCAGCATTCAGACAGCTTTCCCAAATTGAGCTCCCTGCTGTCATGGCTATATTACTTCTGGGACCTGAGTGAGCTTATTTAAAGCTAGCCTGGCACTTTGACTATACATTACAGTCTCTGTTCTTTCACTGTCTGCTGTCCTTATTTCATAGTGCTGCTTTTCTTGCAGGGCTCTGGTGTTTTGTCCTATTGTACACATTTTAGAAGTTATAATATAGCCTGTAAATGAAATTGGCTTCTGATTCCTAATTTTTTTCCCCCATAAATATTCTATTATTAAGGGATTTTGTCTCCCATGGCTTTTGAAAGGCTGTGGCAGAGGGGTTTTTAAGCAGTTTAAGTTGTGTGTGCTTTAGCAGGAAAGTCTTCATCCTCTAGTATTTCAAAGAAACTTAGTACAGTGAAAAAAAGGATAGTCTGAAGTCAGTAGTAGCTCAGGAAAGTATTCAGTCAGTGTCAAGTCTGACTTTGAGCTCTAGTTCAAAATATTTAACCTTTCTGTTGCTGTAGAAATTCCAATCAATTTGTGTTGGAGTCACCTTGTAAGAAATAACTGAAATCCCTTGATAAGCACTTGCAGAGCAGTCTTTTGGGCTAATTCAGAAACACTGGCACAACTAGAAATAAACCAAGTATTCTACCCTCTTTTTTTTTTTTTTTTTTAAAGACTAAAAGAATGTATGATGCATATGGCTGCAGTAATAATATGTTTGAAATTCATAAAAGCACATTTTTCCAATGTTTTTTGAATCTGAAGGAAGATCTAGAGTAAAACTGCTCCATTCTGGCCAGTTGTGTAAAATCCTTATTCTGACAGCTGATGGCATAAACATTCATGTAAATAACTAAACATAAGCAATATTTTAATACTACACTAACAAAGTAATTTCCCCTAAATGGCCCTAGGACACTGACAGTCACCATTAAAACTTATACATTAATTGAATTCTGCCAAAGTGAGGAATTAAGTGGTCTGAGTCATCTTCAGTTGAAGCCTTTGTCTTGCCTGCTACTTTAATGTCTCCATTCAGCCTCATAGAGGTACATCCTGTTTCATTTCCAAGCTGTAAAATACTTGTTTGCTGCATTTTCACTGCAGGATTCTTCATTCCTACCTTTTGTATTTTTCCTTATGTTTGCTTTCTCACATTTATCTATAGAAATATTTTTTAGCCTGTTTATGTCACTAATATATGGAGGAGTAGTGTGATATTTTTATCAAGTGCAAATATATTTTAATTTATCTTTTTCCAGTTCAGTTCCAACTATACAGTGAAGTTCTCCATCACTTGGAAAGTTTATTTCAGTCTTCATTAGTGATAAAGTAATGGACTCCACCATATTGATAGCTCCACTTATTAGGACCTATCATTTGACTAGCTTAATTATTTAGATTGCAATTTTCTATGTTTCTTCTATGTTTCCATGTAAACCAAATTCATGTTTATATAATGTAGAAGAAGTTGGCTCAGGATTGTTGGGCTTTTTGTGGCTTTTAGTTTGTTTGTTTGTTTTCCAAAAGAAAGGTCAGATGAAAGAACTCTTTAATAAATCCTTAAATCTCTGGAGCAAGAACTTAAAACTGGCCATTGGGCTTGCTTGATGTCTTCTTGGAATTTCTTAGAAAATTTACTTTAAATGTACTCCAGTTGTATATGCCCAGGAATTCTCATGTTCAACAGTTGATATTGTATTTGATATATTGGTGGAGTTTGTAAAAAGGCTTTGTGTTCTTAGATTAGAAAGAGAAAATCTTGTCAATCCTATGATCATTGCTCCTGAAGAATGGGAGTTGGACTTTGCTTAAGTGATCAGGAAGATTGTCCAATCTTTTGCATTCTTAAGGTGGTGTCAAATAAATTTCCTGGAGGGAGGTGTTGAATGGAAGAGCCAATCTGTTGAAATCAATGTGGAAAAGTCAGAGGATGGTTGTATTAAAGGATTAGGAAAATGGAAAATGCTGTGTCAGTTGAGTACATCTGTGCTCAAAGCCTGTTTGCTTCATGTCATTATCCTGTTTAGTATGACATGAGTTAGCATTTCATGCTATCAGCTCTGTGTCCATACTATCAAAACTCCTGTCGCAGACATGTTACTGTGCACTTTGATACTTTGTGTGTGATTTAGCTTATCTGATAGTGATGTATATCTGCAGGCTAATAAATTTTGCTGCTCTTTCATTTTATTTAATTGTCCTTCCTTCACTAGTCTTCAAATCTGGTCACCATTTTTTTTTGGATGTAGCAGGAAAAAAGAATTTGAAGGGGTGAGACATTCACATGAGAACTGGGCTAAGTAGAGAAGCTTGTAGACAGAGTGCAACAGAAATGAGCCACCACTGACAGGATTTCAGAGGGTATTTCATAAAGAGCTGGGAATATCATGTTGGGAGAACATAAGAGGAGTGAAGGCTGTGCTTTGTTGGATTTATGGCTTATGGAACAGTATATTTTTCTACAATATCCCCCCCTCCCCCATCTTTGAGTGCACAGTGCTTGCTCCTGAACTTCAGTCAGGGTAGTATAAAAAAGAAGTGCTGATTTTACCATGCCTGTCTTGTTTCCTGTGCAGCCACAGAGAACTGGAGCCCATCCATGCATCTGCCACAGGTTTCTCAAGTGCTGCTGCACAAAAGACCTCAAACAAATTGCCAACTCACAGACATCAATAGTCCACATCTCATTCCATGGCTTATCTAATTTGACTCCCATGAACACATTTTCCAGCAGGTCTGAGTATTTGCCGTTACAATTACATATAATCACATTTTTCACCACAAAATAAGCTTGTTATGGTTGAATATATTGAAATATTGAAATATTCTTTAGAAGTGAGACCTTCCATGTCTCAGTTTATCTGTGCATTATTGGTGGAAAGTCTTGGTATTATGGGTAGTAATTCCCTATACTTTCCATTTCTGTGTAAGGGAAGAAATAATATTTTACATGGGGAAAATTATCAAGTTCACATACTTTGAGAGTATAGTGTACTGTGACAATGTTAAAATAATATGATAGAAAATTCTCATATGTTGTTTTATATTTTTGCATACTTATTAATATTTTTTACAGATTTCAGGAGGAAAAGAACAATAGGGGTTTACCAATAATAAAGTTTCAGTACTGCTCTATGCAGAACTCTGCATGTAACTGCTCAGAAACAGTGGCCTATCAGCACTGTAACTTTTATCTGCAAACTTAACAGATGCCCAAATATTTGCAAAAAAAAAGTAAAAATTAACATCTTTGAGCAACATCTTAACCAAGAAATCTCACTGTGTTTTGTAGCACAATGCAAGGTTGCAATAAATTGTTTGGACCCCTCAAATATGCAGATTTTCCGTCTCTGTGCTGACACTTGATGATCCTCATCTGTCTAACCAGCATCATACACATGTATACATGATGGTGTGGATACTTGCACCTGAACTGATCCCTGAGGCTCTGCATAATTTATACCAAATAAAGTGAGGCAATTCAGAGTAGAGTTGAGGCATTCTAGGTGCACTGTTAGGGGTTGCCCTCTCTAGTTGTCTGTTTTCTCCCTCAACTAAGCTAAAGACTATAGGTTTACCTTTGGTCAGATAAATCCCATCCTCAGAGTCTGTTAATTCTCTTCTGACAACTGGGCTGCCTCTAGACTAAACAGTGGATATGCTGTTGTGTATCTTGCACCCGTTTGTCCTATAATTATCCAAATAGTGCTCAAGGCAAAGTGTTAAATGGCTGTGCTGTATTCTGCATGGTCCTGTTTTCTTTCCAGGAAAACCAAAATGTAGGAAAAAGGCCCTTGTTGCTAGCCTGATGTTGCATTCAGTCTGAGGATGTACTACTAGACCCACTTATTTTGTTGTAGCATTGAAGTCTTTAGATTTTAAATGTGAGACCTGTTTCATTTTCAAGCTGATAAAAAGAACTAAATATGATATGTTATAAGAGAAGTACTTTTTCTAACTTATTCTGGCAGCAGCTCCAAATTGTGCAGAAGGCTTGTAGCACTAGTGCAGAGAGTGGAAATATTAGGGATTCATTAGCATTTCCCAAGGTAAGCAAGGCTGTGGGAACACATGATATATTTCCATGGCATCTTTTGAGCATGATGCTCTAAGAAATGAGGAAATTTGAAAGCCTTTGTGAAGTCTTCAGCACCCTTGCATCCTCTTGGAAGGGAGTCTGGAGTGAGTCTGCTGAAAAGCTGAGTGAGAGCATCTCAGATCTCAGAAGAGGAAAGAGAGTTATGCCTGGAGCTTTAGCTCTGGGCACAGTGCCTGAAAGTTAACCAGACTCAGGAGATGAAAGTTCAACCATGTAAAGCTCCAGGAAATAAACTAGGGTGGAGTATGAGGACCCGAATTCATTCCAGCTTATGTTAAGTGGGGGCATCTGAGGGCAGCCTTGCAGCCAAGGTGGAAGTGGGCTGAATTATTGCTTGACTACCTGTGTCTGACCATGGGCTATAGAAGGAAACAGTAATGACATGGGTGAGTGTTCTGATTTTGGATCAAATTTATTGAATCCTTTGTTTTCATACATAGATACTCATGAGACTCCTTAGGAAATAATCCAGCCACACTCTCCAGGCTAAAACCTGCATTCTCATTTTCTATTGAGCCAGGAAACCTCTGTGCTACATAAGAAACAGTACCAACCTTGTGAAGAAGCCCTGACATGACCTGCTCTAATATAGGATACAGCACTTCTTTTCACTCTCCTCAGATGCCTGAGCTCCTCCAGGTGTCAGGCTCTGAGGACAATTCTGAAGTACCTTATTCTATTTTTGTCTCAGAATATGTGTGTAGTGAAAGAGTGCTAGATTAAATTACAAGCTATTTCTTGTTGGGGCTACTTTTTTTCCTCTTCCAGGAATTAAAAAAAAAAAATTGCTTAAGAATGTAGTTTAAGAGAACACAGGAACCATCAGAGAAAGTAATTTATTACTAGACTTTGCCTTAAATAAAATGGATTCACAGTTTTATAGAAGATAGCAAAATGAAGTACTGCATCTAAGTATCATGACCAACCTTCAGCCTTTGCACTGGAAGAGATATTCTACCATGTGAATGCACTTTACATTTAGAGAAGAAAAGAATAAAAAGAAATTAATGTTTTGCATAGAATTAGTTTGCTGACTTTTCCTAAATATTGAATTTCACTTTATAATCACTCTTTAAATAACAAAAACACCATAAACCCATGTATGATAATGTAGTTTTGTAGGAGGCCAGTAAAATAATGTTGAGGTTGAAATAATCTGTTTTGAAAGTTGCTTGGCCTTTTCTGCTACAAAATACCATAACAATAAAATTGTGAGATCCTTGGCCCGGGACAGGGGAACAGAACACTGCAGAACTAAGAACCATGCCTTCCTGTCAGAATGTTTGCATTTGCCAAGTTAATAATTTGGTTGGATTTTTTTCTGCATGGTAGTTAGAAAAGATTATCAGAATATTTAATTTTCAAATGTCATTTTAAATTTTGTTTTATGCTGCATTTTTTTTAATCACGCTGGTGTTTAAAAATTTGTAAGAGTGTACATAAAAATAGGTTTGGGCATGCCTGGTCATATCAAGACTTGCTCCAGGGAATGACTTCAAAAAAGGCATGGAAAAATGGGTTTTATAATAATTAGAACTAACATAACTAATTTAAAACTGTTTAATTGAACTAATTTAAATTTAAATTGAGAAAAAATGCACAGGAAATACTTCATCGTGCATGCTGCTTGTAATTCAAATGTCAATCTATTTGTTTCATACGCACGAAAGTAAACCTTCAGATTCCAACTTTACAGGCACATCCCAATTCCCTAATTTATAGCCCATGCAGATAGTATTTCCATAATTTTACATATTAAAACATGTAAAATTACTCCCACAACATTGTTTTATTTCTTGATGTCATGCTTTTTTAATCTCTCCTACACTCCAAACCACACTGAAAACCTTTAGATATTCTCAAAGTTTCTCATGATTTCTTACGTGAATTATCATAGGCCTGTGATATATATCAACCCCAGACTGGCTCACTGAAGTGGAACAGAATGTAGAAATTTCTTGTTTTCCATACTTGTCTTTATAAATATTTGGTGTTCTTTGGAGTCTAAAAATATTCGGGGACTTAACCCTGGAATTATTGTTGGACCAACAGACATCACAATCCTTTACAATTAATTGCTACTCATAAATTGAACTTATCTTCTGATTAATGACTCAGCACGTTCATGTTAGTGTTTTACTGCTCCTGTATTTTTACACGCTCTGTGAATTAGTTATCATCCCATGTTGCAAGCATAGTAAAAATATACATATTATTATTGCTGTGCTTTTGATACTTTTTATTACCCAGACATCCACATGAAAGATTTTATTTCTCTATTATTAAAAGCCTCTTTAATTTGCACATACAGAAGTCATTGCCCCATTGCATGGTTCAGAGGTAATTTCCATGTTAGGGCTATAATTCAGTGTAGTTGTTTGCTGTAGCAGTGAGCATCCTTACCTAAGGATAAGAAACGCCAAATTACTTACTGATTTCTGAAAATTATATTGCACAAGTGAACCATCAAATTTTAAACTCTCATGTGAATAATGGAGCAGTGATCCCAGTTTACATACTGATAATGAAAAGGAGATGGATGGTTTTCACTACAGACAACCTGCCATTTTTTTTTTATCACTCAAGTGCTATTTTTCTCTAGTGCTTTTGGATTTTGAGTATTGTTTTTGGGGTATTGAATACTGGTTTTGCTGAGCTATTATTGTGGAGAAAATGCAGTT
>VXBC01006356.1:4019-28580 GCA_013399945.1 Ploceus nigricollis
CATAGTGGAAGGCTGAATTAAAGAAGAAAAAAAAAAAACCAAAAAAAAAAACCCAGAATATCTCAGAAACACAAGTTCTTCCAATTTTAACAGAATGCTGGAAGAAAAAGTTAATGTATCTTTCATGAGGACAATCTAGATAATAAGCAACACAATTCCACAGCAAAAGGCTGGGATTTTTTTTTCCTTTTTCTTTCTTTCTTCTTATTTTTTTTCCCTTAAATAAGCAGGAATTTTTGGTTGTGGATAAAGGACCAAGGTAAAACTTGAGTCACCAAACATCCCCCAGACAGGAACATGCTGTAACCTCAAGTGTTAAGTGATCCATGAGATTTTACTTTCAGATTTGGGCAGAAACAACAACTTCAGGGGAAAAAAAAAAAGAAAAAAACCCAAACCAAGGAAACCACGACAACCCCTCTGTGTGTCAAACCTAAACTGAAATTGTTATTCAGCAATTTGCAACACTTACTGTCATATTAAAGTAATTTCATTTTATTTTTGCTCGCTGGCTCTGTTCCTGTAACAAAACAGCAAACCTTGGGATTTAAGGGGATATTTGGGAGAGAACTGAAGTTATCCTGAAAGGTTTGGGGGTACAGCCTGTGACCCTGGAAAAGGTGGAAATTTTGCAGGCCAGATGTGACAGAACTGTGGGATTTGGGTGTTTTCCCCTCATTTCCAACCTCTCTGGCTATGAAGGCTCTGCAGCCTCTCCTACTTCTTTGCATAGAAATCTTATTTATAAATATTATTTATAAACATGCAGGAACTTCCTCTTTCTCCTCTTTTATTTAGGAAAATTTCCAAATGAAAGAAACCTTTGCTCAACCAGCCAACTTCTGACCCCCCTGGATGATCTCCAGGTGGTTTTGTTCCTTTGCTGGAGGTAAAAAACCAACACATAAAGAGAGTGAAAGTTGAATTATTCATCTTTTTGGGGTCCCTTCCAGCCCAGGATGCCCCATGATTTTATACCTCAGGAGTTCTTTAAGCTACAGGTGAAGGCAGCAGTGGATCCAAGTGGCCAAAAAGGTTAAAATTATTATTAATTATTAATTAATTACCAAAACCAGTGTGGCCAGCAGGACCAGGGCAGGATTGTCCCTCTGATTTCCAGCCTCTCTCCAGGACCCACATCCCTAAAGCTCCAGATGAGGACAAACCCCAGGAGATGATGGTTGGTACTCACTTTTTCAAAGGCTCTATGACTGTCTTTTGGATCTGATTCACCTGTGGAAAGCAAAAAAGGGAGGATTGCACGTCAGGATTGTTGGAAAATCCCACCTGGACAAGGATGGGTTTGTAGGGATCCCACCATGGGTGGGGAGGGACTCTGAGCACAACCACAACATCCTTTAACCAAAAGAGAGGGAATTTCTCCCACGGGAGCTGAAATCCCAGCCAGAAGAGGGAGATTGGAGAAACTCCTGTGGGAAAAGCCTTGGGGATGATGATAAAAAGGGAAAGAGGTGGGACACGAGGATTCTGGACAGGGCAGGGAGGGACAGGACACAGGGAATGGCTTCCCACTGCCAGAGGGCAGGCATAGATGGGATTTTGGGAAGAAATCTTTCCCTGGGAGGGTGGGGAGGGGCTGGGATGGAATTCCCAGAGGAGCCGTGACTGCCCCTGGATCCCTGGAAATGTCCAAGGCCAGCTTGGAGCAGCTGGGACAGTGGGAGGTGTCCCTGGGCATGGCAGGGGTGGGATGGGATGGGTTCAAATCCCTCCCAACCCCAACCATGCCACGATTCCACGATACTCCCACCATCCCATGACTCCAGGATACTCCCAGCCCTCCCATTCTCCACCTTCTCCTGGTTGAAGGAGTCCATCCTCTTCATGGCCGTGTCGAAGGCCGTGACCATCTCGAGGAACGAGGGCTCCTGCTCACACAGGGGGTTGGACAGCAGGTCTGAGGAGATCTTCACAGCAGACTTGGACATGGCTGAGGGAAAAGAAACCAGAGAGGGTCACATTTCCCACTGCCAGGAGGGCAAAATTCAGGGAGCTGAGCCAGCCAGGAGGGGGTCAGCACAAGCTTGCAGGGAGATGCTTGGTGGAGGCTGCGAGAAAAGCAAGGAAAAGGCACCAATTCATTCATGTAAACACCCAGAGAAGTGTTTTTATGTAAGTTAAGTCTGAACCACTCCAATGTGAGGCTTGTGATGCTGCCAGAAATAATCCCAGACTAACAAAAGCACTGTTCTCTTAAAAAAAACCCAGAGATGGGGGTTTTTATACATCTTCTCTCGACAGACTATTAAGTGTCACTCTCAGCCTCACTACAGCTCTTCCACGATGAGAAAAATCACAGTCCATTAAGTCTTTCAAATGGCTTTACAAAAAAAAACATGTATTTGAAGTGGATTTAGTGGGAAAGGACCAGACTGACAGGACTGGGAGATGAGGTTTCTCTTTCCCTCTCCAAACACAAAGAGCAGGGACACAAGTTAAGCATTTTCCCCTCAATAAGCCTAAATTTTGTGCCTGTGGAGAAGGAGCCAGAGGGGATATGAAATCCCTACAGGCCCTGGGAGTGCCACCAAGAAATCCAGAAGCACCAGGTCATGCTCTGACTGAGCATTCCCATGTTTTCCATCAGCCACATCCCTCTTTATCCAAACACTTGGTCTGCAAAGGGAAAATTCAGTGACAGAACCACACAAATGAGCAAGAAATTAGGGAAGGTACAGAATGGAAAAAAAGACTAATAACAAGGAAAGCATAAATATAAACAGGGATAAAATAGACTAAAAAAAAAAAACCAAAAAGGCCAGAGGTACTAAAAAAAACTGTTCTTTTTCCTCAGTGCTGGAAGTTATTCCAGTTGGAGATCACAAAGCCAGATGCTTGAGCCGTGCTGTGGAGGAGCTTTGGAAAGACTCCCTCAGATATTAAAAGTTAAAATCATCCCAATAATGGGGCTTAAGATCATAAATCAAGGGGTTAAACATTCTGATTGAAAGGTTACACACAATTATAAGGGAGAGAGCTCAGAAGCTGCAGAGCTGGGGAGCTCAGTGCAGAACGAGCCTCTCGCTGAGGGATAACAAAGCCACCGTATCCATCTATTATCCAAACATGAAGGCTTTGGGCATTTAAACCTTTAAACAGATGGGATATAATCCATGTGTGTGACCACATCTGAGGAGGGATTTGTGCCAGAATGGGACGGAGTTAAGAATGGCAGAACTCCTTTGGCTGGAAGAAAAATGAAGTTTTCCTTCGTAGGAAAGGATTGGAAGGGAACTGGAGGGAGGGAGTGGCAGGGTCAGGCTGGGAGGTTGGGAATTGGGGGGGTTCGGGCATGTCCAGAGGGAATTTGGGTCAGGAATTTCCTCTGCATCACTGGGAGCACCTGTAGAGAGCTGAAAAAGGGGTCTGAGAGTGCCAGGGCAGGGGGGAGAGGAGAGAGAAGGAGAAGGAGGAGAAGGAGAAGGAGAAGGAGAAGGAGAAGGAGAAGGAGAAGGAGAAGGAGAAGGAGAAGGAGAAGGAGAAGGAGAAGGAGAAGGAGAAGGAGAAGGAGAAGGAGAAGGAGAAGGAGAAGGAGAAGGAGAAGAAAGGATCTCCTGTCCCTCAGGGTGGCCTTCAGGAGGGTCTGCACTGCTCTTTTGCTCATTAAACATGTGAGATGTAGCTCCAATTAATTATTCCAAAGGAGAGCTTTTACCTCCAGTTAAAGAACATCCTCCTGCTTCTTAAGGTCCTATTTTGTTTGGAAAGGGGGTGGGGAAGGGGGTGAGTGATGTCCAGCTGTGGGACAGGGAGTGCTGCTAACAGCCCAAAATTCCCTGTTTGCTGGTAGGGCAGTGAAGAGCCTCCCTGTAAGGGATATTTCTGTGCACAGGAATTGCTCTTGCTCTGAGCTGAGCTTTTTGGGAAGAAGGTGGAGACTCGAGCCACCAGCCCCACTTTGCCAGGGAGTGTTTGCAGGCAGTGAAGAACCAACCCCCTGAGCCTGGAGGAACGAGACAGGAGGGCAAAATGCTGCCATCCTCACCAGATTTGGGATGTTGGGAATGGCACTGCCAAGTGAGGAGAGCCCTCCTCAGGGATTGATCTGATCCACCTCCTTTTCCTCCAGCCCTGCCTCAGCAGGCTGTGTGCAGTACCTCTCCCTCCACTCACCATTTCAAGCCTTTAAATGAGAAATCAGATCGTCCTGGCTCTGGCCAAGGCTCATTTGTGACTCTGCCATGTAACAGAACGGAAAAAGAAAGTCCTCCCACAGCTCCTCTGGGACTTGAAATGCTCCATATAAACAACGCCCACTGCAAGGGAGGGGAGGGGAATCCTTAACAAGGAAAAACTTACCAAGGAACCCTGACAATGACCAGAGTCCTCAAAAAGGGCATTTTTCACCCTGGAAAAGAGTCCTGGGTGTCTGGTGCTTTTCCCACCCCTCTCCCCATGCTGGGAAGGGTGGGAGAGCACGGGAAGAGCCAGGATCTGTGTTTGTGTCAGGCAACATCCACACAGGTGAGAGGCTGGATCGTGGAAAGCCCCAGATTTGCCTCCTTCCCACTGCCCTGCCCTGCTGTGACCCCAGTCCCACGGGATGAGTGCTGGCCCAGTGCAGCCCACACCTGTTTGTGCTGGTGCCTCTGCCTTGGCTCTGGAGCTGTGGGGGCCAGGCAGGGACTGCTCCAAACCACACGCTGGGAAAATCCATCTGGGTTTGGAACAGCTCTTTGCTGCAGGTTCCTGCCCTGCTCCTCTCACTAACCGGCATCCAACAAATCCAGCTCCCCTCTGCTGGATCCCTCTCTGGGCACAGCAGATTCTGAGCAGAGGGATGTGAAGGGAGCTGGGACATGGCACAGGACACCTGCAAGGGCAGATGTCACCCCAAACGTGCAGGCAGAGCTGTTTATTGCTTCCTCCATCGCCCACTGCCACGAGGGGAAGCCAAAACAAGCAGCCATCGAGGGAATGAGCTGGGTTATTCCCAAAGGAGAGCTGCCAGGTCAGCATTTCCCACGGGAAACACGGCCAGCTGTGCCCAGCTGTGCCCTGCAGACCCCCCAGGCCCATCCCACCTTCCTGGGGCTCCAGAGAGGGACGTGAAGGAGGTGAAAGGAGGACTGAAGGAGATGAAAAAGCACTGCTGGCACAACAGGCTCAGCTGGAGCTGCTCCTGCTGGATAATCTGAGACCTGGAACTCCTGGGTTTTTTCAGTAGCAGAAACTGAAGCAAACAAAAGAAAGGGACTTGTCCAAGGCCACAGAGCTCAGGAGACAGGGACTGAGCCCACAGCACTCTCTGTGTTCCCTGGGCTGAGCTGCCTCTCGCAGATGGCCTTGTAACTAAGCAAACTGAGTGGGACTGAGCTCTGGATTTGTTTTCCAGACTTGTCACACATTACTCATGTGATCTCGAGAAAAGTCACTTCATCTCTCTGTGGCCAAGTTCACAGTCTATGTATCCTCCAGTCACTTACCCAAATCTGCATCTGTGCTTTTCTTCATATCCTTCTGAAGTTTTTTGGTCTGATCTTCCAATCTGAAAGATGGGAGAAAGGAGGCAAAGTCGGAATCTTGGAAAGAAAGAAACCCAAGTGTATCATACGTGCAACAAATCATTTACGGGCTGAATATGCTGGCTTCTGGTGGGAGTTAAAAATATCCAGGCAAGGCTTGATGAAGTTCAGTGCAGCTCAACCCTTTCGGGTTGTTTTCAGATGGTTTTTAACCTTTTCAAGTTGGTGATCTCTTATTCATAGTTCGCATATTTCCTGAAAGTTCTCACACTTAGCACAAATGGTGAAGCCAAATGCTTCCAGATGATCCCTGTGAGCTCCTGTGACACAGGCAGGATGGCAAAGCCACTCCTGGTCCTCTGAGGTGTTGGCCTCTACAGGGACCCTGCAGTTTTCTGGTAATTTTACACCTTTTTTTTTTAAAGCTACCAGAATCTGCAACCCCACTGCAAATACTTCTGAGGACACCTTTGAACACTCAGAGAAACCCTGAAGAATTGGAAATTACAGGGCAGTGAGGGATTTGCTCACTGGGAAGAGCATCCCTGGCTAAAACTCCCTGGGAAGATGCAATGAGAGGAGGGAAGCACGCGGCCGGTCCTGTCCGACCAGTGTGGTTGATACTCACTGCTGCAGCTTCCCATATTCCCTTTCAAAGTCTCTCTCCACCTGTGGAAAGAAGAGATGGAAATCAGCTCCAGGGGATTGCAGGGCAGCCTGGAGCGTGCAGGGAAAGCTGTCCCTGGGAAATGCTGAGCTGAGCCCAGCACAAGCTGCAGCTTTAACGGGAGTTACGCCTCAAAAGCAAAGGAAGTCTTGGGGTTTTGGAGCTCCAGACTCTCTTGGAGCCAGCACCAAACAGGTCAGCTTGAGCCAAGGACGTGCTCCAGCACATGGATTGGGAGCTGATGGAATAAATGGGAATGCTATAAAGGCAGGGAGGTCACAAGGATGGCTCAGTGCTGGGGGACAAAGCCGTGTTCTCTCCCAAAAACTGAGGGGAGCTGCTGCTCCTCCAGCCCCGTTAAGGATCCTAAAACTGAGGGGAGCTGCTGCTCCTCCAGCCCCGTTGAGGATCCTAAAACTGAGGGGAGCTGCTGCTCCTCCAGCCCCGTTGAGGATCCTGAGGTGGGTCTGGCTCATCCTCATCCTCAACAGGATGGTGAAATTCCCCCCAAACCACCAGCAAGCCCTCCCATCCCTGCATTATTCACCCCCTCCATACACTCCTTACCCCTACACCAGCTCCCTCCCATGAAATTCTTGGGCTGGAGCACAATCCCAGTGGACTGTGACACCTCCAAAAGGGAGGGGAACCCTGTGCTCCGAGCTCAGAGCTCCAGCACAGCCTTCTCCCGATGCTACCTCAGTGCCTGCTCCCTCCTACTTGCTAGCTGGCAGCAAACCTCCAGTGATAGGAGATATTTTAAGGAACTTTCTTTCCATGCTGACTGTTTTAACACACTTAAAACATTCATTCCACACCTCGTCAACCAGAGAAGCAAATGGATTTCAATTGACCAGCCAAGAGTAAATCCGTGCGCGTTTGTTGTCATGGGATCAGCGCTGGGTTCAGTTGTGTTGTCAAGCTCCCATGCTATTAAGGAAATGCAGAGTGCTGGGAGCAGCCAGGACTAGAAAGATCCAAAGGTTTGCTCCAATTCTTCCTGCTGGCCCTGGGATTTCAATCCCAGGCTTGATGCGGCACCACAACGTTTAATGGGGACGTTTGCTTTTCAAGCAGAATTGCTGTTAAAAGCTTGGGGGTTAAAGATGGAGATTTTAAGAAAATCTCCTTCTTTAAACATCTTTTTGGGCTGCACTTGAACTCCACCAGCCCCAACTGAGGGCAGGCAGTGCCCAGCCACATTCCAGCCCCATCCCAGCGCCCAGCTGTCCGCACCATCCGCTCCCACCATCCGGGGGATGCGAGCTGGGCTCTCCCCCCCCCCCCCATCCCTCTGCTCCAAAAAACCCTCCCAGGAGCTCCAGCTCCCTTTTCGTGCTGCTAAAATTGGGTGCTGGAGAGAACAGACACGGAGCAGTGTGGGGGCAGCTCACACGACTTGTGCCTGGCGTTCGGGGAGCGCAGAAATCCGCGGCAGCTGGCGCCCTGCAGGTCAGGTAACCAGCACATAGTAAAACTCACCCTCCATCCCGTGCCTGTTCCGGCTGCTAAAATATCCAGGGACTATTGCACTCTATTTATAGGCCTTAGGTGTGAATTGTTTTGGTTGCAAACCACACAGGGTCGGGCACGACTCAAAAACATGCCCCCCTTTGAAAGGCTGGGGGTGTCGTTCCCTTATTGTTCCCTCTCTGTGTTTAGGAGGATCTGCTCAGCAACCCATTCCTCCAAAAGCTTTGGCTGTGGAATACCTGCAAATATTCAGGGTTTCTGTCCCTTTTTTGCTGTCAGATTTGTCTGTTTCTGTGCAATAAGCAAAAGGCATCTTTGCTTAATGGATATGGAGCAGCTTCCAGGGCCTGAACGGGCTCCAGGAGAGCTGGAGAGGGACTGGGGACAAGGGATGGAGGGACAGGACACAGGGAATGGCTTCCCACTGCCAGAGGGCAGGGATGGATGGGATATTGGGAAGGAATTCCTGGCTGTGAGGGTGAGGAGGGGATGGGATGTAATTCCCAGAGGAGCTGTGGCTGCCCCTGGATCCCTGAAGTGTCCAAGGCCAGGCTGGAGCACCCTGGGACAGTGGAATGTGTCCATGGAACAAGATGATTTTAACACTCCCTTCCCACCCAAACCATTCTGGGATTTCAGGATTCATTCCATAAAGACAAAACCTCCCCACCCTGCGACCCTCTGGGTGCTGTGAACCCCCCCAAACCTCCCGAGCTCCCCCACAGCCCCCAGCCCAGTGCTGGATCAGGATCCACATGGGATCGAGGTGACTCCACACAGACACACTTCAGCTGCCCAGCCTGACTCACATCCCCAGCCCTATCTCTCCCAGACAGCTGCCCAAGGATTGCTCTTATTTTTCACGCCCACAGGCAGCAACTGGCTCCCAGTCCCCACAGTCTGCGAGCTCACAGAGCCTCCCAGCCGTGGCTGGAGCCCGGGTATCCCACAAAAACAGCTCCTCTGGAGAGGGAAAAGCTGCTCTCACGTGCTCCCACCCAGCAGAGTCACAGGCAGAGCCCTGCAAGGAGGGCAAGCTGGGAACATTTTGCAGAGCACACAGTAATTCCCACTCCCAGTAGCTATCCACGGTCACACGCAGCCGACAGAGGCTGTGGAGAGGATTACCACGTTAAGAGTGAGGAGAACAAGAAGTACAGGCAAGAAAATTACAATATCCTGAAGGGAAGTTTCCGTATTATTAAAATAATCCCACTGCTCTGCAGCCTCTTTCTGAAAACTCCAAATCAAACCACACTTTCTGTATCGAACGGGTTTTTTTTTTTTTCTTCCAGGCACAGGGGCTGGGTAATGCAAAAATCGCTCGTCTCGGGGTTTTTATTTAAATCTACATCAAGAGCCACGAGCTCTCGAAAGCTTTGAAATAAAACAACGTTCTCCCCTTCATCCAGTTCTTTATTTTGTTTGCAAACACTGGGCCCCCCACCTGTGATCAGATCCCTCCTGCTCGAAGGGCAGGATCATCATCAGCTCCCTGGTTATGAGGCAATGGAGCAAGACTGAAGCCAACACTACAAAGAGATGGAAATGAGGGACTGTGAAGAACCTTCCTATCCCCCTGGGGTTTGTGTTTTTTCCTGGAGGAGGAAGATGAGCTGATTTCTGCATCTTCCAGTGGTCTCAGCATCTTTGTGGATCTTTGGAGAAAGAGGGAAGTGTTTCCTTCTCCTTCTTCTCCAAAAAAAAGAGAAACCCATAGAATTAGAACTAGGATCAAATTTCTGCTGAGCTTCTGCCATCCCATCAAGAATTTCAAGGTAAGTCTCATGGTTGAATTTTCTGAGCCAGAGCTGCAGAGAGCAGGTGGATCTGGGATGTCACAGACTCCACCCAGCAAGATCTCCACATCCCCATCCTGCAAGAAAGCTTTCCAGAAAAGTGGCAGAGGGAAAAAGGCACCTCCCAACTGCAGAGACCAGTTTGGCCAGAAAAGATTGAAGGAAGAGAGTGAAAATGAGCAGAACGATTTAACTGGCATCACTTGAATTCACCCCACCATTCCCATGACATTTATTCCAATTTTTTGGGATTTCCAGCTCGCTGGTGGAGCCCAATGGAAAGGTGCTGCAGCGGAATCCTGCTGCTCACGGAGCTCCTCCGTCCGACATCCCTGGGGAAGGCAGAGCTGCTGGGATGAGTCAAGGAAGGGAGGTTTGGCAGCTNCTCGGGATTTTTATTTTAAAAAATCCTCTCGTCTCGGGGTTTTTATTTAAATCTACATCAAGAGCCACGAGCTCTCGAAAGCTTTGAAATAAAACAACGTTCTCCCCTTCATCCAGTTCTTTATTTTGTTTGCAAACACTGGGCCCCCCACCTGTGATCAGATCCCT
The DNA here is from genome assembly GCA_013399945.1 of Ploceus nigricollis. Taxonomy (NCBI): domain Eukaryota; kingdom Metazoa; phylum Chordata; class Aves; order Passeriformes; family Ploceidae; genus Ploceus; species Ploceus nigricollis. The sequence goes on from VXBC01006356.1 coordinate 13,997, forward strand.
CCTGCTCGAAGGGCAGGATCATCATCAGCTCCCTGGTTATGAGGCAATGGAGCAAGACTGAAGCCAACACTACAAAGAGATGGAAATGAGGGACTGTGAAGAACCTTCCTATCCCCCTGGGGTTTGTGTTTTTTCCTGGAGGAGGAAGATGAGCTGATTTCTGCATCTTCCAGTGGTCTCAGCATCTTTGTGGATCTTTGGAGAAAGAGGGAAGTGTTTCCTTCTCCTTCTTCTCCAAAAAAAAGAGAAACCCATAGAATTAGAACTAGGATCAAATTTCTGCTGAGCTTCTGCCATCCCATCAAGAATTTCAAGGTAAGTCTCATGGTTGAATTTTCTGAGCCAGAGCTGCAGAGAGCAGGTGGATCTGGGATGTCACAGACTCCACCCAGCAAGTTCTCCACATCCCCATCCTGCAAGAAAGCTTTCCAGAAAAGTGGCAGAGGGAAAAAGGCACCTCCCAACTGCAGAGACCAGTTTGGCCAGAAAAGATTGAAGGAAGAGAGTGAAAATGAGCAGAACGATTTAACTGGCATCACTTGAATTCACCCCACCATTCCCATGACATTTATTCCAATTTTTTGGGATTTCCAGCTCGCTGGTGGAGCCCAATGGAAAGGTGCTGCAGCGGAATCCTGCTGCTCACGGAGCTCCTCCGTCCGACATCCCTGGGGAAGGCAGAGCTGCTGGGATGAGTCAAGGAAGGGAGGTTTGGCAGCTCAGGTCTCCACTCCCTGCCAAGCTGACTCAGGCCAGCAAGGAGGAGGAGGAGGGCGACTGGTCTGAGTCAGCCCAGGCCAGAGCAGGGCCGAGGGAAGCAGGGAGGGAGGCGGGACAAAACCTCGCTGGCCCCATCCCGAGCGCCCCGCGGGGATGCAGGGCCGGCTCTGCTCCCCGGCTCCTGCCTGCTTGGATCATCCCAGCCCCGGTGAAGGGCAGGGAACAACCTCGGGGGGACGCAGGTGAACTTCAGCTGCAGCTGCAGGAGAGCTGGGGAGACGAGACAGCTCCGACGGCAGCGCAGCCTCTGCTGGGAGCGGAGCTGTCCCGAGGGAGGGAAGAACATCTCTGCCATAAGAGGCTTCGTGGCTGAGCAATAAACATGGAGAGATATAATTCTAACAGGTTTAACTCCTATCACTGGGCATTAGTTTAATTGGGCTGTGGGCCCGTGGCCCTGCTGACAGCAGGTCCTCTCGGAGCATTAGATCCTCCCACCCGGCTCCCAGAGCCCGGTGACAGCTGCTCTTTTCAGGGAAGAGGAGGGGAGAGATTATGCTGTCTGGAATTGGATTTGCCCAGGTTAAGGTGGAAACAAAGCACAGCCTTGTCTGGGGAGGGGGAGATCACCTCAGTTCACCAGCTGATATTTTCTACTGGGGTTTCCTTCTCCCTCAAGAGCTAAACTGTGGCTGACACCGTGCCCTTCTCCAAAGGATCACAACGAGTGGGCACAGGGAGCCATGACTAATTCCTCGGCAGCCCAGGCAAATTGCTTTTCAGGACTACTCCCGGCCTAGATCTGACACCAGCCCCAGCACCCAGACAACAAAAAAGCCTCTCTGGCTCGCTGAGCCTCTCAGCAAAGCCACCCCCCTCTCCTGACTCCAGTCCCAGACCTCATGGAGAGCCAAAGAAGTTACATCCTAACAAATGCTGCTTTTTTTTTTTCATCCTTCCTCCTCACCCCCTCTTTTGTGGTCCGGTCTCTGTGAGTGGGAGATCCTCTACCCACAACCACTTCCCTTCTGATGGGCTTGGGATGCAGCCCTGGAGATGCCACACCTTCCCACTTCCTGCAGCGGGCTCCGGAGCCCAACATCTGGAACATCCCAGCCCTTGGCTGCTGCTGCTGCTCCCCAACGCCTGCACAGATGGAGTGGCTCAGCCTGCAACTGGGAGGTGAATTTGGGGGCCTGCAGCTCAAAGCAACCCCATCCCTTCCACACCACGGCAGGGAATGCCTGATCCCAGGGGATATCCGTGGTTTCCTGCCTTTTGTTCTGCTTTGAAGAGCTGCACTCTACGCTGGGTGTGAAGTTCCAAGGTTTTGGGCTTCCTGTTTTCTGCTTTCCCTGTATCTGGTGCCTGGAGAGCAACACCACCACCACCATCATCATCATCATCATCATCATTATCATCATCCCAGGGCAAGTGGAAGCCTTTTAGAAATCAGTTCCCAACTTTGTTGACACAAAATCTTGTTCCCGGGGAGCTGAGGGAGGAAGGAAGGAAAAGGAAAAGGCCTGGAAAGGCTCTGGGTGCTGAATGAACCTCTGCCTGCCGGATATTCTGAGCTGTTCTATTTAATACACACACATGTATATATAAGCAAAGGCTGCCAACTGCTTCAGAACAGCACATTCCAGCAGCTCCGGGGAAGGGAAGATCTCAGAGGTGCCACCACTCATCTGCAGGGAGCCTGAGCACAGAGATGGCTGATTTTAGGGGAGAAAAACCTCTTCCAACAGCAGGAGGGGAGGGAAACCAGCATGGAAATCGAATGTATTCAACTGGGATGTGAGAATGGGTGGGCTGGAGATGCCCAGCAGAGGCGGCCAAGATACCCAGAACTGCAGAGCAGTTGGTTCTTGCCCCAGCCTGGAAGGACATCGGCGTTGGGAGCACTGGGAAAGGCAAAATATTGTGGGGCAATGAATGTGGAGGCTCCTGACACGAGCTGGGAGAGGTGTGGAGAGCTGAGGCTGGGCTGCCTCACCTGAGGGATCACAGGCAGCAGCACCTTGCTGGTGGATCGCCAGCCCCTGGGAAAGGGCTGCTGAAAACACAGGAAAACCACGGAGGAATTTTACCAGTCCTCATCTTCATTGCTTGCCTGGCTTAAATTCTGTACTGACAGTTTGGAGCTGTTACAGAAAATTGCTGCTCCACGGCAGCAGACAACCACCAAATCCTTTAAAATAAAACATGACAATCAAGCCTTGAAGGGAGTGGTGGGATTAGCCCTCTGCCTCCAGGGAAAATGTCATGTCCCAAGGAGAAACTGCCCCACAAACACGGGTGCCCACGCATCCTGCGGAATTAGCTGGGTGTCCTGGAGAGGAAGGATCAGGGATGTCAGTCTGTGCAGGGGATTAGGTCACCAATGCCTTTAGAGGGACAAGCTCTGCCCCACACTGCCTCCCAGGGCTCCCTTTTTAGAGCAGGTGTCCAGGTGAGTTTTCAGGACCAGCTCCTGGGAGGTTCCACAGCTTTTTTTTTTGGCATGGGACAAATGCAAAGCCAAGCTGCTTAAGAAGGGAAAATACCACAGCCAGCTGCAAGCAGCAGCACTTGGGGTAGGAGCCTCAAATCCACGGGAATACAAAATGCTTTTTTAATTTGCTTTTAAAGCAAATGCTGTGCAGCACAAATTAATTCACGCCCGAGCACTAAGCATCTCAGCTTATAAGCCTTTCTTTGGAAACAGTTATATTCAGCGATCTGAACCACTCCTCCTCCTCCATCTGCTCCGAAAGGATGAACAAACAAGCCATTGCTGAAAGAAGGAAGGAAGGAAGGAAGGAAGCAAACCCGTTCAGCCATCTCCGAGGAAAACTGTGCCAGACCAAGAGAGCTCTTTTCCCCCACCCCGCGCACACACACTCCCCTCCCAAAAAAAAAAAAAAAAATTATAATTTCAACAGATCCCAAACCAAAATATTCTGCCTGGATGGGGCTCCCCCTCGCTCCTCGCACGAGGAGCCGAGCGCTGGTCACACGCGGCAACAGGTTCTGCTGCTCCAGCTCCCTCCCACACGCTGCAAAATGGGACGAGTCAAAGTGCTGGCTTGACTCATCAGCCACATGATCCAAGGCTGGAGCTAAAAAGGGGGAACTGGTTTACTCACTGTCTTGGGTACAATCTGTTTCTTGGGCTGCCCGATCTTGAACGGGATCCTGGAAAAGAGAGAGGAGAAGGGAATGTGTGAGCAGCGCCGATGCTGGGCCCGGCGCTGGGGGTGGGTTTGGGGACAGCAGGGGGTGTCCCGGGGTGGCAGCCCCTCATTCCAGGCACAGTGGAGAGGGAAAGGCTGGGAGAGGCTGTGGGGAGACTCCTCAGCATTCCAGAGGGGCAGCTCTCTGATCTCTGCTCTGTGACAGTGACAGGACCCAGGGAACGGCTGGAGCTGCGCCAAGGGAGAGTCAGGTTGGATTTTAGGGAAAGATTCTTCCCCCAAGGCTGGAATAAGCACTGGGACAGTTCTCCAGGGAATGGGCACAGCCCTGAGGCTGCCAGAGCTCCAGGAGTGTTTGGACACACTCCCAGGGTGGGATTTTGAGGTGTCTGGAGCTGGGCTGGATGGTCCTTGTGGGTCCCTTTGATTCCCCCAGAGCCAGTGCCACCCCTGAGGTCAGCCCCACACAGCCTCCCTCCACCCCAAAGCAAGGCAAGGATGCTCCACAAGCAGCTGAAGAACCCGCTCTGTTTAAAACCAAATCTGCCGGGGAGGATAAAATAACACTAAAAAAAAATGCCAAACAAAGCCTGTAAATATTTAGAAAGAGGATATTAAAAAAGTAACAACCCAGTGTCTGGAGCTGCGAGCTGCTTCAAAGGATTCCTCTGCTCCAACAGCTGGAGGAGAGGCTCACCTGCCAGCACAGCCTTCATTCTTAAAATCCCTAATTCCCAGGAAAATCTGGGTTACCTGAATGAGAAGAGTACTCTAAATAAATTACACAACATATGTAAGGGTGGCTGGGTCAGCTGGGAGCAGCCACGCAGGCAGCCTGAAAATAATTGGATTTCTTTCACCTATCAGTATAATGAAAATCCAGGAATTCAACTGCTGTTGTCAATGGATTTAATTAAGTTAAAGAGGTGCTGCTTGGTTAAAGCATCTCAGCCAAAATCTCCCAATGTTTTCTGGGTTGTGATGCTTTAAATAAATAGAAAAAATTGAGGTCATAATGACATTCAAGCGTTTTTTTGCCAAAGATGTTTCACCTACAGCTCAGCTTCATCCCATTCCATTCCAATGGAATCTTCCACTTCCAATTTTCAATTCCATTCCATCCCAAATCTGCACCAGGAGCTTCTGGGAAAGTGCCTGAGTCCCCTCCTGAGAATTTGGACTGGACCAGCCCAAATTCTCATGCTGCTACACAAAACTTGAGACAAAACCATGGATTTTGGGACTGTGTTTCTGCCTCCCAGTCTGGTTTTCCCCACTGCTGGTTTTCCATTTGCTTCCTACCAGCTCCACTTCCAAGCCCTCAGCACTGCTCCATCCAACAGCTGGACCCCCAGGAAATATTTTTATATTTTTATTTAATATTTTTTTTACCTGCTGTAAAATCCAACTGTGTGCAACAGGAGAAAGAGTTTGCAGTGGAAGAACGGGCGGGACGAAGCAAAAAACCCCGATTATCCAAACTCCAAACCTTGCTTTTCCCACTTTTCCCACTGTTTTCAGACCAAGGCTGTAATTACCCACTGGGAATAATCCAGGGCTGCACCCCCTGTGACCCTCCCTGAGCAGCTCTGGAGCCAACCTGAGTCACCAGGTTTAAATTTAAATTTTTTTTTTCGGGAGAACTTCCTGTTTATGGTTCTCCTCCAGGACCGGTGTAATTTTGGGTTTAACCCTTTCCAGCTCCTGTGGCAGTGTGAATCACCCTTCTTTTATAAACAAACACCACTCTGCTGTATAATTTCCCTGTCAATAACTGGAGGTGTGGTGCCTTACAGGAAGAAAACAAAAATATATGGATTTTTTTTTTTTCCTTCGTGTTTTCCTCCGTGGGTCAAATATAAACCAAAATGAGGCACCTCCTGCCTGCCATCCACAGCCAGGTGCTGTCACTTGATGTTTTTGGAAGTGATGGCACCAACTTGGTGGTGAAAGGATAAAAAAAAATGAGGATTTTACTCAGGGGAGTGTTATCCCACTTAAAAGAAGTTTGCCACTCTCTGGCAGGGTGGGAACAAGCAAGGAGCTGCAGGCAGGTTGGTTCCTAGTGGGAAAGGACAATTAAAAAGGTGATTAAAGAATTATCTGTGCACAACCTGCCCCTCTGGGGGGCACAGAGAGCACCCCAAAGCGGTGCTGTCCACTGGAAAAATGGTTCAATCCAGGGAATTTGGTACCAAGAGGGATGAGGGGTAGGAAAAGCCATGAACCAGCATTGGTTGGGTATCAGAGCTGGGAAGGGAAGGCAGAGGGAGCACAGGGGGTCCTGTTCCATCCCATTCCCCATCCTCGCCCCACCACGGAGGCCAAGGAACCCCAAAAATCCCTTTTCTTCTCCCAGAAACAAAGGGAAGTCAGTGGAGCACTGCAAATCTCCCATGCAGCAGTAAATATCTCTATCAGCATCGTGATGCCACTTGGTAATTATGTCTGCCTCAGTAAAACCTCTAAAAAATAACCCTGTGCAAGTCAGGTCTGTTCCTCAATTACTGGAGGTTTTTTGTTCTATTTTACAATTTTACATAATTTTCCTGGTTTTTAAATCACTGCCTTTTAATATGATTCTCTGGGAGGGTGGGGAGGGAAGATGGATGAGCAGGAAAGAAAGAAAGAAGAAAAAAAAATGAAAGATATGGATTTTATTGGAGCTTTTAAACCAAATGGATTCACCCCACGCCTCAAAACTGCTGCTGGCACCGAAGTTTTGTCCCTCTGGGAGTTGTGTCCCTGCCTGCAAAATTGTGGGGGGACAAAGTGCAGCTGCCACAGCAACATCACGAGCATTTGCTTCAAAATTGAGAAGTTTTTTTCTGGTTAGAAAATGCATGATGGGGATAATACAAATAAACTGGGGGGAGATGGATCCATATCCATCACTGCCATGAATTCCACGGATCTCCTTGGTACCTTCAAAGCCGAGCCTGGCTCTATAAACACCAAAATAAAACCAGAATCAGTGCTGCTTTGTTTTTTTTTTTTTTTTTTTTTCCTGATGTCTCGTTTCTGCTGAGCGAGAGAAAGCTGGGGTTGTGTTTGGGGTGTGAAATCCCTTGAAATCCCGTTCCTGAAGAGCCGAGCGCGCTGAGTCACAGCCAGAGCGTTCCCAGCCCGTGGGGCTGGGGGAGCATCCCGGCCCCTCACAGCCCCCTCCCTGGGAGGGCACCTGGAGTTTGGGAAAGCAGAGGGGTTCAGCGGGGAGGGAGGAGGGTGAAACACTGCAGGGAGAGGGTGGGAAGAGCTTAAAGTAAGGAAAAAAAGTGTGGGTGGAGAGAATCCTGCGAGCTCTACTCGGGGATGCTCAGGAACCCCAGGGAGGGGAAGGTGGGAGAAGCTGTGGCTGATTTTCTCTGAAGTTTCCCCAGCAATCTCATCTATTTACTTGCCTTTTCCATGTGCAAACGCAGGGCCACACACACCAAAGCACTTAATTCTCCTCTGGATGCACAGGAGAGTTGGAAACAAACCTCCCAGGCAGGGGGGGGATACAGCTCCATGAGCTGCAGCTTAAAACGTGGAGCTCCCCCTCCCACTCCCCTGGAACCAGGAATTGCCAGCAGGAATCACTCCATCCCTGCTAAATTAGGGAGGAATGGTCCTTTCCCAGGGTGGACATCAAACCCTGGCATCACCCCTGGCCGTGGGGAGCTGGGATGGAACTCAGAGAGTGCTCAGGGGATAAATTCCCTGTGGGATGTGAATCTTTTTCCCAGCTCATTCCAGCTCAACATGGCTTTGCCACCCCTAATCAGGCCCCAGAAGACCCTTGGCAGATAAGCAAGGGATAAACACCAAATATTTTCACCCACAGCTGATAAAACGCTCTCCCTGGGGATGCTGAGCTGCCAGGCAGGGATTGGGAAGGGAGGGAAGGATGGACAGACAGATGGACGGGCAGGGATGGGGACAGCAGAGGCTGGGGCAGTTTGGATGTTAAATAATTTGGGAAAAGTGACACTGAACCTCTGAATTCAATATTCCTGCCCCAGGTGGGCACGAGTGGCATTTGCAGGGGGCCCACAGGTCCTGCTTTGGTGGCCAAAACTGGTTTTTACCGGTACCACTGCCAGACCACCGACTAAATCCATGTTTTGTGGGAAGTGCCCGCTTCCCGTGGAAAGTTTCAAGGTTTTTTTTTCCTTTCTCTCTCTCTCATTGAAACCCCAAGCGCCAGCATAGCCTGGATCCCCGCCAGAGCTTCTCACTCTTTGAATTTCCACCAAAAATCTCAATTCCTTCACCGGAAAGAAACCTCTCTGTGCCTGCAGGCAGGAGGATGACACCCAGCCTCCCGCGCTGCCAGGGTGACCCCGACCCTCCGAGCCTGGCTCTCCCAAGGATTTTGGCACGTGGGATGATGAGGGATTCTACAAAGCCATCCCTTTACACCTGATCCTCTGCGCAGACAAAAATCATCCCAAAGCTACCACAGAAACTGGGTCCTTCCCTGAGCCTTTCCCTTTGGAAGCTCCTGGGTTGGGAATGGATTCAGCTGCATCCAGAAAAGCTGCCTGGTCAGAAAAGCTGCCTGGTCAGAAAAGCTGCCTGGTCATGGGATCAGCTCCAATCCCAGAGGGATCAAAGTGTTCCTGCAAACCCCGACAGGAAGGTCGGGAGCACTCCAGGAAGGATGTGAACCTTCACTTTCCCACTCTGCTGCGGAGTGAACTTGGTTGAGCTTCTCCTCCCTCTCTGCTTGGGTGAAGCTTCCCTGTGGGATGGAGGTGTTGGGGAAGGACTTTTCCATGATAGAGGAAAGCCAGGAAGTTCAAAGGAAGCTGAGAGGGCTTTGCTGAGCAGCATTCCCGAGTCACACGCCAGCCTGCACACCAAAATCCTGGAAACCTGGATTAGACTCCCTAAAAACACCCAAAGGTGCAAATCCCCGGCCAGGAGGGGATCCCAGCCGTGCCCAGGTGAGCCAGGCAGGAGGGCAGGCTCAGGTTAGGCGTGAATCTCCCGGATGCCTCCTCGCTATGCTCCAGGCGTGTCCATGGAAACCGCAGGCACCGTCCCACCCCGCTCCCCCCCTCCCAGGAACTCATGGCAACCGCTCCAAACACAGCGCGGAGGCAAAAAAAAAAAAGAGGAAAAAAAAAAGGGAAAAAAAAATTATTCCAACGGATCACAAACAGCTTCTGTCGAGGGAGACTCTGCGCCAAATCCCCGTTTGGGTGCTCTCCTGGTGGGGATGAGAGGGGAGGTCACGGCGTGGGGATAGGAGGGATGTGGGGATGGGATCCCTCGGGAATGAAGGCGCCCGTGCCGCAGGTGAGCGCTCCCACCTGGATTTCAGCCCCATTCCTGGAAACTTGGAGGCTTTTAAGCCACGCAGGGATGTCAGGGCGAGCCGCTGCAGCGGGGGAGAAGGGAAAGAGAGGTGTAAAAAGAGGAAAAAAAAGAGGTGTAAACATCGATTTTCTGGATTTTAGGTCAGGCCAGGGAAAACAAGGCGCCTTCCTGAAGTTTGGCAGTGGAGGGATGAGCTCCTGGGAGCGGGTCCCTCTGCATCCTGCACAGAGCCAGGCGCGGTGTCAGTGTTAAGCAAATCAAAAATAATGTCAGAATCCTCTCTCCCACCCATTCCAAGAGGAGCATGAAAAAAATAATGATATTTTACTCACCCATCAAAAGAAAATTACTCACGCCAGGCGCGTGGGCGAGCAGAATTTTGCAGGGCTGTTTTAGGCCCTGACTATGCTACAAAAATATCCATTTTAAGCACGGTTGTGAAACACGGTTGTGGCTCAACCACAGCACTGGGTTGGAGCTACCTGGACAAAAACAGGTGGAAAAATGAACCATTAAGGAATAACCACTCTGAGGCCCGTGATGGTGGCAGGGGAGGTGGCAGTGGCTCTTCCCAGCTGCTCCACCCCGGGAAATGCCCGGCTGGCGCTCCAGTTTCACCAGGATAAAAACTTTGGGATGTGCAAAGCACCTTGCACAGGTGCTCCAGGTAACAGGAGGTGTTTGGGAGCCTGGCTCACCGCTCTGGTATCCACTTGCTTCATCCCAGTTAATTTTATCCCATGCTCATCTCCCCATCCCAGTATCACTGAAACCTGCAGGGAAAGGGGAGCGCTCCAAAAACCATCGGTACTGATTCAGAGGGAAAAAACAGAGCCCAGGGCTGTGTCTGCATCACACCTGCCCAGCCTGGCCACGGCTCCAAAACACGGAAAACACTGGGAATAACCAACAACCTGTGCTAATCCATAACGTGGAAAACACCAGGAATAACCAACAACCTGTGCTAATCCATAACGTGGAAAACACCAGGAATAACCAACAACCCGACTCTAAGGCTGTGCAAATCCATAACACAGAAAACACCAGGAATAACCAACAACCTGTGCTAATCCATAACGTGGAAAAGACCAGGAATAACCAACAACCTGTGCAAATCCATAATGTGGAAAACACTGGGAATAACCAACAACCTGTGCTAATCCATAACATTGAAAACATTGGGAATAACCAACAACCTGTGCTAATCCATAACGTGGAAAACAACAGGAATAACCAAAAACCTGTGCAAATCCATAATGTAGAAAACATTGAGAATAACCAACAACCTGTGCAAACCTATAACACACAAAACACCAGGAATAACCAACAACCTGTGCAAATCCAGAATGTGGAAAACACCAGGAATAACGAACAGCCCCACTTTAAGGCTGTGCAAACCCATCCAGCCTCCCTTCCTCTGGCAGAGACAAACAAGACCCCTTTTCCCTGTGGGAATTCACCCGGGGGCAGCGGGAAATCGAAGCAGGGGATGTTTGGGAGTCTGGTTACGAGGTTTGGTTTGATGCAGTCTCAGGAACCTTAAAAAACACTTTATAAAGTCAAAAATGGGGCACTAAGGGGATAATACAGTAAAATCCAGCACTCCACTCTCTTTATTTTTTGAAGGAGTGATGGCCAAGGGAATCACTGGACTGCACATGAAGAAGAGAGGGATGAGGATGCTCTAAGAGATCCCAACCCAAAGCCTAAAGGAAGCCATGGAGCTTGGCTGAGATTCCAAAAACATCTCAGCTGTCCAAGGCTGGAAAGGCAGAGGTGCCTCACTGCCTGGGTGCAGGAATTGGGAATTTGGGGGTTTGATCCAGGCTCTGACACCAGCAGGAGCCCTCTGGAACAGTTTTCCTGTGTTGTTACAAGGGTCATCACTGTGTTCTTGGAAGCATTCCCAGTGTTCCAGGAGCATTCCTTATGTTCCAGGGAGCATTCCCTGTGTTCCAGGAAGAGTTCCCTGTATTCCAGGGAGCATTCCTTGTCTTCCTGGGAGCATTCCCTGTGTTCCAGGAGCATTTCCTGTGTTCCAGGAGGATTCCCTGTGATCCAGGAGGATTCCCTGTGTTCCTGGGAGTGATCCACGTGTTCCAGGGAGCATTCCCTGTCCTCCAGGGAGAGTTCCCTGTATTCCACGGAGCGTTCCCCGTGTTCCAGGGAGCGTTCCCCATGTTCCAGGGAGCATTCCCAGCATTCCTGGGAGCATTCCCTGTGTTCCTGGGAGCATTCCCAGCATTCCAGGGAGCATTCCCAGCATTCCAGGGAGCATTCCCAGCTCTCATGCAGCACAGGGAACTCACAAGGAGCGAGGGATGGCCCAGGATTAACTCCACACCACTCAACAAAGCACCAACCTGCCAACAGCCCTTAAACCTCTGGGGATTTCCCTTCCAAAAAATTAAGGACACTTGCGCCCAGGAGCCCAAACAGTGGCTGTTTGTGCCACTTCCCAGCTCAGCAAGACAAAGCTGAGGACGAAGCTCCATCCTCTTCCTCAGCTGCAGCATGCAAGCCCTGGAAAAAGAGGGATCAACCCAGGACTAACGGTGCCAGAGAGACGCACGTGGAAGCTGAGCAAAACCCCTGCTTCCCTGTGGGAAATGAATTCCTAGAGCATTTTTAAAGCTCGACAGAAAGTTCACACAGCACGTGCACGCATAACCCAACACTTCCCAAAGTGCTGGAACAAAGCTCTCCCTCCCGGAGCCACGTCAGGGCCGGACGTGCCTGGCTGTGACATTTCAGCAGCGGGGCACGACCCCACGCGTGTCAGCGCCGCCGCCGACGTCACGCCGGGCCCTGCACCCCGTGAATGGCCCCATTGATCCCGGGAGGGCAGCCCCGGGAAGGAGCAGCAGGGAGGGCAGCCCCGGGAAGGAGCAGCAGGGAGGGCACACGCCCAGGGAGGACTGAGGGTGATTGTGTGTCCCAGCCACGGCGCTGGAACCCCGCGGGCTCCGAGCCCGCCGTGCGTCAGCCGCGCTCCGGAGGGTGACGCGGCCGGAGAAGAAAGAGACTCAGAATTCTCCAGAGTTCCCCCCGCTTGCCAGGCAACTGTTGTGTTCTGGATGCTGAGAATGTTAGATTTTCCATACTCTGACTCCCATGAGAGCACTGTATTTGACCTGAGGCTGTGGAGAAGGCTTCCAAAATTGATTGATAGCACTGGGATTGCGGGTGTGGAGCTGGTTAGAGGTGTGTGACATCACAGGGTGGAAAACTCAGAGTTTGGGGTTTTAGAATACAGTAATATGAATATATATTTTTAGAATATAGTAATATGAAGCAAGATGGAGGTTTTAGGGTAGAGGCAGGCTGTTCTTTACCTTCTTCTTCCTTCTTCTTCATGGGTTTGGGTGGTATTTGTAATTGAGAAAAGCCCGCAGTGAGGACTTTGAGGGATTAGTTATTGGGTTAAAAGTGAAAATAATTTAGGTATCATTTCTTAATTGGATTCTTTAACCTTATAAAAGACCTTGTAACAAGAGACACTTAACCATTTTGTGCCTTGTTAATGAAAGACTACAAAATTCAGTGCTGTGAGACTGTAACATTGATAAGAAATAATAAACACCTGAGTGTAAAAGATCATCTCAAATTCCTTCAATCCCAACCTCAACAGAGGTAGAAAAAGGAAGCCAAAAACTGGCAGGCAACGACCTCAAATTCCTCCCCAGAAAGAGGTGAAGACACCAGATCTCCCAGAGAAAGGGCCCCCAGAAAAAGCCACGTGTGTTGTGGTGACCAGGGACAGTCCCCAGGGATGGATGGACACCGGGAAGTGCAAGTGGAAGTGCTGCACCCAAACTACCCCGCATCCAACACATGAAGGGATTATTTATTCCTCACGTTTTGGCTCTGAAGCTCCTCCTGGACCAGAAGGTCCCTTGCAGAGTCCCTTCCCTCAGACTCCCTGGGAAAAGTTGGCTCCAAAACCCCATTAGCCAAAGCTGACCATAATTGCTGCTGTTCTGAGATGAGTGAAGCAGAACCAAAGTGATTCCCGTGGATAAATGTGTATTTTTAGCCCAAATGCCCAGTTTTAATCAGTACCTGTGTGTGCCTCATTACATCCTTGCAGTACATTTCCAAACCACAACTTCCACAGCTCCCAACCCAAAAAATTTTCCATTGTCACCATGGAACTCAACCTGCCAGGCAGGGAAAAGCCCTTTTAGCTCTTGATCCACCCCATCCTTTGCCCCTCACAACAGGGCTGGATCTCCAGAACCAGCCAGGATGAGAAATCACACACAGCAGCCCAGATTAATTTCTAATATTATTGATTTCTAATACAATTCAAATAAATAAGCACCAAAGGAACCAAAGTGTGTCCAAACTGAGCCCTCACCAGTTTGATTCAAACACATGGGAATTCTTCTTTCCTCTTTTTTAAAGGAAGAAGCTTTACTTTCATGGATTTGAAGGTGGGTTTTCAGCATTTCAGGGCCCATGGGGACATTGGGGGACCCTCCGTGTACCTGCAGCAGCACCTGGGCAGAGGGAAGGGGTCAGGGGGGCTGTGGGGGGCACAGGTGAGGGCTGTGAGGGGTGCACACCTGTGGGGGAGACTACAGGGACAAACCTGGCCAGGATGGGACAAACCTGGCCAGGACTGGGGACAAACCTGGCCAGGACTGGGGACAAACCTGGCCAGGATGGGACAAACGTGGCCAGGACCGGGACAAGCCTGGCCAGGACTGGGGGCAAACCTGGCCAAGATGGGGGGCAAACCTGGCCAGGACTGGGGACAAACCTGGCGAGGATAGGGGCAAACCTGGCCAGGACCGGGGACAAACCTGGCCAGGACCGGAAGCAAACCTGGCCAGGATGGGACAAACCTGGCCAGGACTGGGACAAACCTGGCCAGGACTGGGGGCAAACCTGGCCAGGACTGGGACAAACCTGGCCAGGACCAGGGACAAACCTGGCCAGGACTGGGACAAACCTGGCCAGGACAGGGGACAAGCCTGGCCAGGACAGGGGACCCCACCAGGCCCAGCACCGGGACTCTCTCCAGGCCAGCACCGGCTCCACTTCAGGGCCAGCACCGGGCCCCTCCAGGCCCAGCAGTGGGGCCAGGCCGGGCCAGCACCGGGCCAAGCCAGGCCAGCACTGTGAACCCACCGGGACCGCTCCAGGGCCTGCACCGGGACAAGCCCCGGCAGCACCGGCTCCGCTCCAGGGCCTCCACCGGCGCTCCCACCGGGCCAAGGCCGCTCAGCACCGGGACCGCTCCGGACCGTCCCCGGCTCCTCCTCACCCGCAGTGCCCAAGGCGAGAGCCGGGACCGGGTGGGCCGGTGCCAGCGGCTCCGGTTCCCCCGTCCTGCCCCGCTCCCGGTCCCGCTGGTCCCGGTTCCTCCATCC